>VYZX01004922.1:4602-29210 GCA_013401335.1 Brachypteracias leptosomus | reverse complement strand
CCTTCAGAAATAAATACTACATAATCACAAATATTGAGTTCTGGGTTTTTCACTGTTAATATTTGCCCCTGTGTGATACTGTGGTATAAGACTCTGTTTATCATTTCAAGTTCACCTGAATTACTGTAACTTACCGGTTTTCAATAAAAAATGTTTGAATGTCCATAGTACCATGATGATGCCTCCACAATTTCTCATCAGGATGTCAGGACAAGTTTCCACTAGAAATGAAAGAGCCTGCAGGGAAATAAAAGGGAATAGAACTGAATTTTACACTAAGCTATTCTTGCTTTATCTGGTTTTCTCCTTCACATTCAGAGGTGACCACACAACCTTGCCATTAGGTTGATCTCTGTCGTATATTGTATGTTTAAAATCTTTAGAATTCTGATACAGAATTACTGCACAGATGCTGGGCTATGATGGATGTTAATAGAAAAAGAAAACACTGCCTGAAAACAGATGTTTGGATTTTGAAGCACAAATATAGCTGACACTCAGCAGATAAGACCAGATTTCACCAAGTCTAAGGGATAAGAGACAAACATCCCTCCTTTAATCTGATTTGGTTTACTCACTAGTTTTCAGACAAGATAGAAGCATACAAGATCAAGGTCCTATGTTTTGAACAATTAATCAGTGGCTTTTTATTTCCTTCTACAATACTTGGAGCATCTGTTTACCCATTAGAAGGCAAATCTCATATATAATAAGGATTCTAGGATTTACTACCAATTGCTTGTTTAAAAATTAAGGTGGTTGGCAACAGTTATGTATAGACTAGAGTTTTAATGACTTTTCATGAAAATCATACCAATTAATTAAAACTGCCTAGTATATATATTTATCTCCAAGGTTTTGAAGATGGCATGGCTAATAGACAAGAATGGGCTACAACTATCAAGATGAAGTTTTGTTTCCAATAGCCGCTACATTTCCAGGATACAAGAGGAAAGAAACCTAAAAAAAGTGAGTAATTGCCAATTAAAATTATAATTAATAAACATTGTGCCAATGTCCTTATCAGTCCACTTCACATAGAATACTTTTACCACTAGCTAAAGCAAAAAAGCAATTAACATCAATTATGGGATATGCAAGTGAACATCTTATGATGTCAATACTAACAAGTTTTCAAGATCACCAACACTGATCTTAAGTAAAGAGACGTTATGACACCATCTGCAATTCATACAGCTCTGTCCAAATGAGATGAGATTTGGGCAATATAATGGAAAACTCACTAAAGTGGCATAAGCAATGGTTTGCTCATGGTGTGCAGGATGATTGAAACTGAAATGAGTTTCTAAAATATTCAATGTGAGTTACATTGAACCAGGTTTCAGCTAATGAGGGAGGAGAAGCTGATTTCTCTCTTGCTCACTTTCAAGTAGCACCTTCACAGACTTATATTTAATTTTCAACAATTGTCATATAATTTGCAAAATTATTATAGAGAAAACTACATGATATGAAATTAATAATTTGTGACATTGAGAAATATGAAAACTATTAATTAGCTGTCTATGTGCTAAGTTAATGCTTAGGAATCGTATTTTTATACTTTTAGCAAATTGCAAAAATTTCAGGACACTGAGGTAAGCAGGAGTGGGATCAAGTGCTGCGTGACTGGTGTTATTGTGCAGTTTGTCATTATTACCAAAAAAACCCCAAGGAAATAAGGATAGTGAATCATTCACGATAGTATATGAATGTAACACCAACACCACTATTGCGTGCACAGGTACATACTATAGAATAACTACACTAAGAGTGAACATTCTCCGAACTCCACAGATTGTAGCAGATCAATACAGGAGAATACTGCAGTATTTTCAGTATTCTTAATACTACAGTGGTGTTTTAGGGAAAGCAAACAGCAAGATTTTATGGGTGGTCAACGTAACTATTTCTTATTGATACATTCCAAAAGTTACAAGAAAAGTAAGGAAGCTGTGAAGTTCAGTCAAGAGTGAATTTGGTCAGTTTATTTCAGCAATCACAGTTCCCCAGCCTTTGTGCCATCTGTGCATACTACACAGGAAAACTAATAAAGTGGCTGCTGGGTTGGAGGGTGTAATGGTTTTTAGCTGGTGGGGATCTCCTCCCAGTGAGGGCTACTGGACAATGCAGCATTTGTTTTTCCTCAGGTTGTGGTGCCAACTTTTTTCCTGTGACAGTTTCTAGAAAGACAGATGGTGAAATTATAATTTATTTTGCTAAATAAATGAGAAGAAAATTCACTGACATTGGTACGGAGCAGGTAACAGTCAACCACAAACTCTACAGCGAATAACTGCAGCAGTTTTTAATGGAGTGGAGCCCTGATTTTCTCAACTATCAGTTCACAAGCTTTTCTTCCTCCTATCTGTTTCTAAGAAGGTGACAAGTATGAAATCAGTGTCTAACCTAAAATTGTAATCACCATTCCCTGATTGAGGTCTGACCCCAAACCAGCTATAACATCTAGTTGGTGTTAAGTGAACTGCCAAGTCTGAGTCAGTAGTTGCCTCTCAGCAGGTTTTGCAGCACAAAGGAGGTGTAAAAGCTGGAGTATCCACCCTCATTTATGCTCAGATCTACCTGAGATCACCAGCTTAAACCCCCAAATTTAGGGTTCTAAATGTGTATTTTGCCACTTCATTGATGCTGTGATCTGTTTTGTATCCACTTCATTTATTTAGGTGCCTCTTGCCAGCATTTCTTGTGTCTCTTATTCCACACTCCAAATACCAAAGAAATTAATTTTCTAGAAAACTCAAGGTTTCAGGAGCCCACAAAGGCTTTTTATCCATTTAACTTCCTATAGAAAAATGGAAAGGGAAATGCATAGATAATATTCCATCCTTGACAAAATAAAAAAANAAAAAAAAAAACAAACCCCCCCCCCCCCCCCCAACCACAAACAAACAAAACAAAACCCCAACCAAAAAACCCTAAAACAACAACGACAAAACCTAGCAAACAATTCCCCCAAAGAAGTAGGGACAAACCCAGCAAAATAGCTGATCTAACAAAAGCAGGAGGATGCTAACAGCTCCCCTAACACTGCTTTACTTCAATCAGAGCTGCTGCCAGCATAGCCCTCAGGCAACCTCAACAGTATATGGAGTTATTTGTTTGGCCATTTCTCTGGTTAACCTGCTTGTAATTAGGCACTTTTTGTGGACATCACATGCCCATGCCACTGGCCTTTTTTCTCCCTTCAGTGTTTCTTTTATATATATTCCATATTTAATGAGACATTCCATTTAATGAGGCAGCACCTTTTTCTTTTACAAACAAGTTAGATGTTAGAAATTAATCACCCACAGCAGGTCTCACAGTTGTCAATACTTTGACAAGAAACCCTCAGTTCTTATACACGGTGATATGAAATGCAGTAAGAATTTTTGGGATGTGCAGTTCTCTCCTATGTGCTAGTCTGAATTTTATTCTCATTTGTGTTCCTCTAAAAAAGCCTCATGACAGTTACTGAGAATAAGCAGGAGAGTATGGCTGAGCAACCTCACACACACTCTTTGGTGACCTCCTGAGATGGCAACCCTGCAGAGATGCTCAAGACAGACCTAAATGACTGGGACAGCCCAGCAGCATGGGGAGGGTCCACACAGCACTGGCACTCTTGGTTGCCTGCTCATAGCATGGCAGGGAGGGCCAACCCAAGCAACAGCATTCACAGAGCACCAGCTATAAAGCATGGGGCCACCAACCCAGCAAATAGAAGCCCGAACAGAGAATGAAAAGTGCCAGTCAAAAATAGGGACTTTCCTAGGAACTACTCATCTTCACCTACAACGCAGGTTACAGAGGAGACAGGGTGTGGGTGCACTGCTGTAAGGTATGTTTGCCTGCAGTGACAGCCACAGGTTGGAGCTATCATGTCCACACAGCCTCTATTTCAGATTCATTCCAAATGGTCAATATTACCAATCAGAAATGATAGTCCTCATTCCAGCTTTCCTCCTACGCAAAATTTGTAGTTGCATCTTAAAGCAGGTTTTACTTCTCTAGGCTATCCAGAAAAGGATCCCATAAAGACATGTCCCTGGCTAATGCTGGAGGAGAACAGATATGTTTCACTGTGTCACACTCATCCAACATGTGTTTTGAGGCTAGATCAATAAAAAAGAGATTTGTGATCTCTCTTATATAGGTTATATTTGATCTGCTACTCATGAACTATTAAACAGTGAGAACATAGTGATCTAATCATAACAGTACTTTCAGAATAAAAATATAGGTAGCAAAACTACAATGCTTCAAATTAGTAAACATAAATATTTACTTTACATAACTTGTTATTTAATACACTGTGCACAAGGAAAATATTCTGTTAAGAGTTATACTTATGTATCATCAGAAGGAACAGCTAATACATATAATTCACATACTAAGAATGTATCTAAACCTGTAATTTGTAAACCTAGGAAATCTCCGTATACATTTCACTTCTCCCAACTATGCATAGACATGATCCATAGATTTTTTTTAAACTGAACTAATTACAGACTTTAATGGAAATTACAAATGGAATTAAATATAAGCCATATGCGAGATATTACATTCAAGTTCTAAATTAAAGAATGGCCTAAAAAAGTCTAAATTCAATCTGACAAGTCATTCTTTTCTTATATGGATTTTCTGCATTAATCTTGAATTTTCATGTCTCTGTTTTTACAAGAAGCTTAATGAGGCATATTACCTAAATGTGGCTTTTGATGTTGCATTTCCTTCAAAATTCATCAGTGTACAAATATATTTATTTTTCCTATAGTACTTTAGGACAAACTCTTGAAATGACTATTTCTCACTAAAACAGTAAGAATAAAATATTTATTTTTTTTTTAAGAAATAAAATAGAAAGAAAAATTTTGCTTAGATTATGTTTTAATATTGGTGTTTTGCATATGGTGAGCAGCATAAAGGACATTTTAGAGAAAAATGTAACATCCTAGACAGGCAAGGCCAAAACTGCCTTGGCAAGTGTTTAGGTTAGCAGAAGCTGACAAGCAAGCAGATTACCCAGATTCAGCATAAAGTAAAAAACACATGTACACTAGACATTAATTGCAAACCTATAAAAAAGATATTTCTGGTTTTGCTTTTCTTTGTGGTTTCACATCCACGTGCAAATTTTCATTGTATATTAATACATCCAGTGATAACACTACTTCTTTTGATTTCCACCTTGAACCTTACATGAGATAAACCATAATGGAAACTGAAGTCTGTCTCAAGTTCACAAAAAAATTAATAAACTGTCAAAGTTAGTCCTAGTTTAAAGTTTCCTACTGGAATCCCTGTCTGACACCAATATAAATATTTTAATTCCCTGCTCTGTTAATAGCAACTTACTGGCTCCAAGCAGTGGACTACACACTCCAGTATGCAATGATGTTACTTCTGAAATCAGAAAGCAATCCTCTGATCTGCAAGAATTTGAATGTATTTCTAATCACATTTTAACCAAAATCTTTCATGAGGGATCTCAAACATTGAATGCTTTAACTTCCTTTTCTCTAGCTTTTCCAGTATACTTGCATTTATCTTTGTCTCAGAAAAAACACGGTTGCTATATCGCACATTGTCCAACTGTGTCACCCGAGATGTTGGATATCTCCTTTCAACCTTATCAAAGTCAAAATTACAGTCCTTTCCTCAGCATTCTTCATAAATTTGAACCTTGCTACTTATGTTTTCTGTCTCTTCTAATTTCAAAATCAGACCTGCTCCCAGCTTCTCACTCTTTTTTTTTTCTCTCCATTATTTAACTTCTTGGTACACTGAGTCAGCTGCATGAAATTGGATAATTTCTGTTCCTATAAGTTTCTCTCCAATTCAGCCAATACAAAACATAGGTGTCATTTTATTCTGCTTCTCTCCTTTTACTTCTAGACTGCAAACATTAGGATTTATTGGATGTTGCCAAACACATTTTAGGTGCTACTGTAAAACAAAATGATTCATTGATTCAGCAAACACTTACAGCAAAATGACTTTTCATAGCGTTTTCAAATGGCTGTCACTCCATCAGGGTGAATATATACTAGGAAAAGCATTGAAAAACCATACAAAATATTGTATAATGCATATGCACTTGCGTACATGCAGACATTTCATACTTAGAAAAGCACAGACTATTGGATATCCTCACATGTCAAGCTACTGAGGAGTGCTGCTGTATGACATTATAGGAAAACAGTCTCTGGTTCACATCTCCTTAAGATAGGAATCAGCAGGCCATTTAGAACATTTTCAGGGATATGCATTCCTAGCTCAACAGGATTGCTGGTGATGAAGCAACATGGTGATGTAAATAGAATTGATTTATCTATTAATAACTGAGCTAGCTGACATTTCTTTGTAGCGATCAGCTTTAATGTATGAAAATACATGGACTGTGGAAGCAAAATATGAAGCAGAGAGCTTAATGGCTTGTGTTTTTAAATCTAGCCTCTTGTTCAGCAGTGTTTGACGCACAGTTTGTGTTCATGTTAACTTCACTTAGGTTAAATAATAAATGACTTTCATTATTATCATCACCCTCCAATGCCACACAGAGTAGAACAGGAGAGGACAGAGACAGCAAGGAAGAAAGGGATGCAAATCAAAGGTCATACTTTGGAAAAACTTTGTGTGCTCAAGTACAATGATGTACAATCATTTAACCATAAAGCTAAATAGTTACTAGTATTTGCTAAACTATTACAATTTTCTCACAGTGTCTCATCCTCTAGATGAGGTTACCAATCCTGTAAGTGTTGCAAATCAGAATTTGTCAGACCACTTAGCTTGCTGAATTTGTCAATCCACTTTTCTTGCAATAGCCAGCAGCTGAATTTCTATTTTTGCTAAAGCTGGGTTCAGCCTTCTTTGCAGTGAAGGAGCAGAGCCATGTGAGCCAGCCTGCAGCCAGCCCCAGAGCAGTGCAGGGTGAGCACTGGAGCAGCCAAGCAGGGAGCTGGAAGCCACCGCTGCTCCAAGCCTGTTAACAAGCACAGCAGGTGAGACCTGGTCCTATTTCCTGAAATTCACTCACTTGCAGTGAAACAGAATCGAAACCCATAGAAACATTTAAAACACACAGGGAGTCCTATTTGGTGCTGCAGACTGTAATACTTGACAGACTGACTATTTTCAGGACTTTGAGAGTGGACTGAATGAACTTAAGAGTGAAAACACCTTGACTCCCAAACCTGGTTTACATGTGCAGGAATATAAATGACATTAAAATGCCTAACTCAAAGTTAATTCTTTCATAATTCATCTGCACAGTCATAGAGCTGCTAATAAGTAGTTTATTGGTCATAAAAAAAAAGGCTATTAATATTGCAGTAATAGATGTTATTAAAGTAATAAATATTCCAGTTACAATGCTTATGTCTCACCAAGTTTAAGACTGCTTCCAAGATGAGATGTCTCATTCTTCAGCCTGCTGTTACAGCAGTTGCCTGCTTTCAGTGAAGAGCTCTGTTTTACAGAACCATGGCATGCAACTGCCAACAATTCTTACTTGAATCAGTCCCTCACTGAAAGTTAAGTTGGAAGGACTATGGGTTTTTAATTCAGTTTTGTATAAAGTATGAGTAGTCATAGCCTGTCCAGATGTCTCAAGTCTGTAATGCTCTTGCTATGTGAAAACACAACTGCACCTATCCAGGAAATTTTAGTGAAAATAAAAAAATAAATTAGTATTGCCAGCATGTGAAGACCGAACCAAGTTTAATCCAGGACTGAGATGGCTAAATTCCTACTCAATCAGTTCTGGATCTGATTTTAACTACACAACAGCAGAAAAAGTATAATTTAGGGAACACACGGTTAAAGATGGGGAACATGATGTGTGACAAACACCTCAAGCCTGATCATTTAATCTCATGCAATGTATTTCAGTAACCAAATGCAAGTCGCTCAGCCACTGTTTGTATTTCAGACACATTAGAAGACTGTGGAGTTCATCGTTTCTAATTTTTAAAGTAGATTACAGCTGCCACATTGTTAAGACCTTACAATTATATCTGAACAATAAATTGTGTTATTAATAGGATGGTTATGGCCTGTGAGTATTAGATATTGTTGTTTGTGATTTGCACTTAAAGAGGGATTTTAATCAAGTTTACCATTCTCAAAAGTCTGGTTTGCATTTCAATAAGCATCCTTAAAAATTGATCTGTTTTGCTCAATTATACAGTGCCTCATTCTGAAGCCTAGGAGTAATTTATTATACAGACTCTGTGAGCAAGGAAGATGTATTGCATTGTATTTAATCTTATCAAATTTCTGCTGATTTCTGATGACAATGCCTGTTTATCATAATTATTATGAGTTGTCTGGGTTAATAAAACTTGAAAGACTATGTGGGAATTAAACCAGTATGGAATGTTAAACTTAGTATTTATGTAAGGCTATCTGATACTAGCTGTCCTTCATGGGTCTGTGAAGCTGCTTATTTCAGTATTGTCTCTTGCACCATCATTGTTAAGTTCCTCAAATATAAAAAATGTCAGTTTTTAAGAATGTATTATGACCTCTTGCAAATGAAAATAATTTAAAATATATTATAATATTGCAAATTAGATAATTTGTTATCATATTTGATAGAAAAAAATTGTTTTCATTAAAAATGACCTGGTCTTTATTTGCATTATGCTGTAACTTAAACAGTAGCTTCTTTGCCTTAGTGTTCACCTGCAGATAACTCATTTATAGTGCAAAGGAATTTGTTATTTACAGTCATAAGTAGCTTCTGCACTGTAAGAAGTATTTATAACCATTTTCTGTACTGGTTTGATACTATACCATCATTTTTGAGAGGCGCTCCCTCCTGAAAGAGCATTCAGTAGGAAATTATTTCTAAAACCAGCAAGCAAAAAAAAAACCATTAAAAAGTAAAACTTGAGATAATATACCTTTCAAAAGATGCAAAATAAAAAAGATAGGGGTTTTTTGGAAAGAATTTAAAGCACTAACTTTTAAAGATTACACCAAGGGTCTTTTGTGATCCGAAATGAAAGCCTGTGTTTGTCATATTCCTTGACACAGAACCACATTGATTTGCCTTAGAATTAAATCAGCAAGATTTTAATCCAAAGCCAGGTCAATGAGAGTCCAAAGTAACAAGAATGCCCACAGATCTATTGCACAAGAGTGAAATCTGGACAAAATACACTTCAAATATTCCAGCAGAAACAATAAAGGTACATAGAAATCCCAATTAAAAATAGGAACAAAAAAGTTCAAAGGAGGTTAAAAAACCCTATTTGACCAGCAGTGTATGTTTTCTCTTTGAATATTCCTGACCAGGCTAAAGTTCTGCTTCTATCATTAGTGAGGCTAAAAAACTTGGGATTTCCTCTTTCTGGCTCTGGCTCTGATTATTTTGTGACCATTCTTACATTATCCTTCAGTTCTGCATTTATCAATAACAGCAGTGGTCATCTTCCAAGATATGGTAAGAGCATTAACTTCCAGGGTAAGGACACCAGATTTCTGATAATAGGCACAGTGGAAATGCAACCCAGTATTTCTGCTACAAGAATGGCTTTGGAGTTAAAGAAAGGAAAAGACAAAACCAGTGTTAAGTAAGTTCATACTGAAGTCAATAAACTATATAATGACAAGAG
Organism: Brachypteracias leptosomus; assembly: GCA_013401335.1. NCBI lineage: Eukaryota > Metazoa > Chordata > Aves > Coraciiformes > Brachypteraciidae > Brachypteracias > Brachypteracias leptosomus. Next base: position 19,584 of record VYZX01004922.1, on the reverse strand, counting down.
TTAGTGTTGTTCTATTTCACATTTCAATATAATGTAAGCTTTTGTCGCTTAGAGGAGGACTTTATTGATGTTTAGAGCTAGACTTTATGGCTTATTTGTCATGATGAGAGCCTAGATGTGTCTGTCTGAGTTTCAGCTGAGGACCATACAAAGTCTATTTTCATACCAAGGAGAAGAAGAAAAAAAAGTTTAAAATTCCTGTATCAAAGCAACTTTAACTTGTTAAGATAATTGTCTTGCAATGATTGATCTAGTCATGTCAACATAATAAGGTTTTTATGGTCCTGAGGAGGATTTAATCTAATTTTTGAAGGGATTCTGATCTCACTGTTGCTGCTTTATCACTTTTAATCTCAACACTTTTATTTGAATTTGTTCTGCAAAATTCAATATACTTTTAGTTGGCAGCTGAAGACATAGAATAGTCTTTTTACACTAAGTTTTCCTGTGTTGCAACTGTGTTTTAAATCTTGTTATCATTACTCTGAACAAATGCAATTATGGAGTTATGTTGCTACTTTAGACAGAGAATACTCAGATAATTTCTCTAACACAATAAAAGTACCTCTTAAAGAAAAAGTAGCAACCTGATTTTGAATAGAAGGCAGCTGTTAACGCTGTCTTTAATTATTTTGTAGAGGATCATTTGCGATTTAAAGAAAAGATATCAAAGACTTTGTTATTCTTCAATAGAATCTAGTCACAGTTTTGTTGGTTCAGTTTTCTAACTACAAGGGTAAAATAAAGTCTGTATTTAAAAACCCCAATTGTTTAGCATTGTCTTCCTCGAGTCTCAGTTTTAATAAAACGACACCTTTTTTAAATTCCCTAAGGCAAAATGGACAATTACCACAAATCTGGTTAATGGATAACTCATAAGCTTTCGTTTCTTTACACCGATCATGGTGCTTTAGGCACTAAAATATGGTGTGGAGGGAAAAAAATGCAGCACTCAGTTGAATGGAAATGAGAACACCACCACTATGTTAAATGAAAACAGTGTGGGCAAAGACTGCCAGAGCTGTCATGTGTGCCCTGCAGTGAGTCCCAGTTCACCAACCGGTATTGTTGCCAGGTACATATTAAATCATGGAATGCAATCAATCTGTAATTTGATACTGTCCTTTCCCTCCCGAGCACAGCCCCGTGGACTGATGGGCTGCTCCCCAGGGTGCGATCCCCTGGCCCACAGCAGCGCACGTTCTACAGCCACTTCTGCCGGTCACTGACGAGCCCCCTGTGCCCACACCGGGGCTGGCAAAGTCCCCTCTGCTCTGCCTGGCAGCAAGATGTATCTTCTCCTCCATAAACAGGGGAAAGTACTTAGTCTACTCTTCTTCTGGGATTGTGTTATTTGTTGTATTTTCCTTTTAGCTCTATCCTCTTTGATTATTTTTAGTTCTTAATCTTATTACTTCACACTTCTGTACATGAGCTGAATAAGCTACTTATCCAGCCTCTAAGCTGAATCTATCCAGATCATTTTGAATTTATTTGCTCTGTTCCTCTGTATTTACTTTATCCTACTTTTCCAATTCTATGTCATTGGTAAATTTAGGTCAGTAAATTATAAAGTAAACAAAAACGACCCTAATGCTGTGCTGACATTCCTTTTAACTCCTTCCTGAACTATTTTTTTCTTTAATATTTGCTCCTTCAACCAAAAGTAACTCCTTGGGAACTCATATGCCCTTCTGGAGGAGAATGCTTGCCTTATTTGTAGATCAATCAATTCTCCTAAAATCCACTTTAAAATAAGCACCCCAGTTCTCTATTTTTCATCACCCAAATATCACAGATCACGGAATCACGGAATGTTAGGGATTGGAAGGGACCTCGAAAGATCATCTGGTCCAATCCCCCCACCAGAGCATGATCACCTAGAACACATCCAGGTGGTCTTTAAACATCTCCAGGGAAGGAGACTCCACAACCTCCCTGGGCAGCCTGTTCCAGTGATCTGTCNGTGTCATCAGCAAACTTGCTGACAGTGCATTCTAATCCCTCATCCAAATCGTTGATGAATATATTGAACAGCATCAGTCCCAGTACCAACCCTTGGGGGACTCCACTAGATACAGGTCTCCAACTAGACTCTGCCCCATTGACAATATGTATTGTTGCATTCTTCAGAAGAAAGAGAAAAGCCAATAGTCACAGAGTGCAACATCCTAAGCCCAACTCTGACATGGATCTCTTTTTGGTCTGGGCAAATCACTTAACCTCCTTTGATGCTCTCCTGGGAGAGGAATTCACCATTTTGAGGATTACTTTTCACTAAGCACTTGCAAGGTTCTGCAGACATGGCTAACCTGTCATGCAGAAGCACAGTCTCTGTAGTCGTCAACTTCAAATCCATTTGTTAACTTTTTTTGGCTCCTGATTGCTCAATATGTTCTCATTTTCATTTTTTGGTCCTCAATATCCCCTGGCTTACTTCTTCTTAGATAAAACATTCTCCCCTGGATGATACATAGTGAGACAGTAGAAAGATGCTGTCATTTAGCTTGCTGTGACATGTTTCAGAACACACTTTATGAAGTTATCTAGCATTTTCAAATATCCAAACTATGGTATGTAAATATATTTCCAGTGCTGCTCTCAAAATACATCATAAAACTAGCTCTAAACTAACATTAATACTGTTTTAAGCTCAGAATGTCTCTTACCTACTATGTTCTTAATTTTGCTTTGTCATATGGGAGTTAGCACTGAATATAATACTGTCTTTGTAAGCGTATACCCATAAGAGGATCAGGTGTGCAGTTTCCAGAATTTTTCAGCCTTACCTCTCCTATTCAGTGTACTCTGCTGGGTATATGGAGAGTGGCACCCACCAATTAGCATCACTTTTTTTTTCTTTTGGTTAGACTCCTTGTAAGAGATCCTTGTACTATTCATAATCTGAAACATCCAGACTACAGACTGTTTTTAAGAATGAATCATGTGTTGGGCCACACAGCTTTCTGGCACAAAACCTTCCAATCTGTCAATACTTACAGACCTATTTGTGAGGTTTCCTGTGCACCTGCATGTCAGATAAGCAAGATGGAAGGAGCACTCTAATGAGGATTATTCTTGCTACCAATGTTCGTTCTTAAGGGGAGACTAGTGGCCCCTAATTTGTTATTCCTGGAGAGTAACAGTGTGACAGTTAACACACAGACAGACCCGGCTGTGTCCCCCACTATGCACCAGTAGTGCTGCAGAAGGATGCTGTCTACATCAGAAAGTGTGGTCAGCACGGACTTCTTTTCAGTACAACTGGAAGCATGTAATGCCTGGGTGCTTCCATGCTCAGTGCATGGCAACACAACACTCCTTACTGCATGGAATGAGAGCTAGAATGAACCCAAATTCCAGTGCAGGAGCAAGAGAACAGCTGGTCCCTTAGAATCCTACCATATGAGTCCTCAGAGGGTCCATTACTTTCATTTTGCAAATAACTCCAGATATTCAACTTTCTCTATTATAATTAAGTAAAGGATATCTTAAAATTTATCACGTATAAACGCATGCTGTGTGCTCTTACATAGGATGCATGAATAAAAATAAAAGATCAGAGCTGCAAACGTGAGTGATTCTGACTGTTCAGTGAGAGAGTACATGCAACTGCAGTTAGATAATCCACTGTAGCGACTTGGCAATGTTCCCCATTCACTGTATTTGCATGTGTCTAATCCCCAGGTTATCAGTAAAATGAAACTCAGCAGCGACACGGGCTACACATTCATGTAAGTATTAGCAAGAGCCTGCTCCCTTGTTCCAATTTTTTAAATTATAGCAATACCCACTTTCTGCCTTTTACTGTATGGAGGTCATCCAGGTACTTTTTTGGAATGCTGTTACTTTCAGATGGTGAGGGCTTTCAGAGGTGTGAGTGGCACATGTGAAAAGACAATAATCCCAGCACACCCAAATGCTCTAGTTTAAAATGCTCTCAGTGGAGAGCTTGCTTAATAATAAAAAAAGTCTCGAGTATTACTTGCTTATGTGAAGGGGGTTTTGTTTGCTGAATGTGCTGGAAGATACAGAAGAACTGGTGAAGATTAAGTGGAACAGAACTGACTTTGTGCAGCAATTCTGGAGATGCTAAATCTTCTTGTTGCCGGTTTATACAACCAGAGCAGTGATTCCCCTCCACTGCAAGACCCCAAAGAGAAGCCGAGAGGGTCACAGTCTTTTCTTGACATGATGCAAGGCCTTTCTCTTTTCCTTTTCCTTTCCCTTTCCCTTTCCAACGAACCATCTCTCATTACCTCTTGTTTAAGAGCCTGGTTTCTCTCCCAAAGTAGCTATTTTGACAAGCAGAGCAGACCCTGGACACGGGAGGCTTTTCACACAAATGCCAAGGGGGGTGGTTTATCTTAAAGAAAGTGATGGTTTTAAAGTACACAAGAAAGTAAAAGACAGATTTTTTTATATTTAAAAGGCACAAAGTCGTTTGTCACCACAAGCCCAGAGAAATGCTTTTGGTGAAAGTGTTCTCCCTACCTTGGTTTTCCCTCCAGCCTGAGCCCTTGCAGTAGCTGTCATTCACTGGATAAGCTCAGGGGTCATCCCTGCAGACCCTTGGTGCCCTGCAGCCATCTCTCAGCTGCCCCATGCTGCCAGCTGGATGTTTCCAGCAGCAACTGACTGATGCTTCACATCTCCTGTTCCTACTCTCTCCAGGCACTGATCAGATTGGCAGCAGATGAATGTGTCAGCCTTGGTAACTGCTTCTGGGTACAGCACCGGGCACAGGACATCCATCTGAAGCTAATATATTGCATAGAGGAAAAGGGGAAAAAGAAATACATTATTGGCGAATTGTAGGTACACTGTGGCATTTCTAGATGTTCTTGCATTTGGGAGTTCACCTTTCCCCATCTGAGCAATTGGACCATGTGACGTCCAACATAAAATTTGGGTGCATCCAGAGGCAGAGCACCAGGAACAGTACCCCAGGATGATGCTCAGGAAGAGGGGAGGTCCACAAGAGAGGGCAACTACCACAATCAGCTGAATCACAAGCAGCAACTTTAGTAGCCCTCCACTCAGAACAGAGGGCATGAAGGAGAGGAACTGCTGCCTACAGCCCCAATGAATTCACTGATTGCTACAGACAACACTAAGTAAAAGTTGTCCAGAATTTCAAACTTCACAGACTGAGACCAAGTGGGATCAGGGTGGCTGTAACATGGCTTTGCTCTTGAGCACACTCTTGGCCAAGCCTCTGTGTGATCCAGCACAACTAGACAACTCAGACTTTTCAACAGACAGTCCTGCCTATGGCCAAAGCAATGTGTCTCATGACAGTCCCGAAGTAATTTATTATTAATTTTAATTGTTTATATTTAATACACTATAAATCTCTGTAAAGAACTAATATGCTGGCCAAACCCAAAATGGATTTTAAAAAGAAAGCTCCAGGACTGTCACTAATTGGATGATGAACAGCTTCCAATATTAGAGGAACGGTAGCTATGAACTTGCTACACCACTGAAACAGCACCAAAGATGAGAGGCAGGCATTCTGCACTTCTGAAAGCAGGAATATTTTGTCACACTGTCATCAGATACAGTTTCTGATGTATAGTTAAATAACCTTTACTTTCATCCCTCCAGTGTAAAAGATTAAAATCTTCTAAGAGTGAGAGTCCCAAAGAAATGTAAATACAGTGTATTCACTACTGACATTTCAAAAGATTTTGCCCCACCAGTAGAGACAGCTATTCTCTATTATCAGGTTTCCTGTCAGTCATGTTGATTAAAGTTGATAAATACTGCAAACCACTTGGGGTAGGCTAAAGGATACAAAAGAAAAACGTAACTTACTTGAAAAGGACCATATTTCTTGGGAAATGAAAAGCAGACCATATTTGTCTGCACTTCTCAACTTCAAGAAAATCAAATTCCCATATTTAATTTTTTTTCATTTTCCTAGAAGTAATACATATTTATATACTGTAATTAATGTAATAGTGCTTTGCATGGACAAAGCAGTGTGATATTGAAAAGTTAGCGCAGTCTCTCTGCATTCACACACTATTAAGTTTATGAAGCTAAGGCAATATGTGACAATCCACTAGACCAGTTGTTGAATTTTGGGGTCCAGTAATAGCTACGTGCTAAGAGAAAATGAGTCCAAGTGCATCAGGAACACTGGATGTGTTTTGTAAGACTAAAGTGTCAGTCCAGAAAACAATCCGCTTTTGACAGCATGCCATAGATTCACTACAAACACTGAATGTGCAAAAGACAGCCTAGTTTGGTATAATTTATAGGGTCAAACCAGTTATAAAGATTCTTCTGATTGCTATTGCATATGCATTATTTTTAATCTTCTTAAAGACTTCAGCAGAAGTGTCTATTAATTTCTGAGTTAATATTAGAAAAGCATTGATTTCTGTTTACCATCAAGGCAAGGAAAAGGAGTAACACAAAATGAACTATGGATAGGAAAAACTAGCTTTTTTCTTTTTCCTTTTGTCTTTTATATTTTAGTGAAAACAAGCAAAAAATGTGGCAAAATAGTGAAAAAAGCTGGAGGTAAAGGAAAGCCTGAATCCAAGAATATTTCATCAATTGCGACCTTCCATTAGACATCACTGGAGATACTTACACCAGTGTAATGAAGCATGTGAATGTCCAAAAGCAAGAACTTTAAATCATAGAATATTTTCCATGAAAACTGCTCTCCTTATCTTGTCAAATTTTTGAGAATACTACTTTTATAACTTGAATGAATATTGTAATTAGATTAGTAGAAAGGACAAGATTGCAGTATCCAAGCCGGATTTCTTGAAAAAAAACCCAAAACCAAACAGAACTAAATACTTGTGAGAAAGCTGAAAGTTACTGTATGAAAGGAGGAATGAAACTCCTGGCAACTGAATTAATTTTTTAGTTAAGAAAAGACCTTATAACAAATGATTAATTAAATTCACAATGTGGCTATAAAAGTATCTGATGACCCACACATTTTTGGCTAATAATATGAAATCTAGTGCCAGTAGAATATATTGATTTAAACTCACAGGCTTTTTTAAAAAGGCCTGCAGAGCCTTAAAAAATGAAAATTATGTGGGTTTGAAAATTCTGAACAAAGCCCAGTTTGCAACAGTGTTTTAAGAACATCATGCATGCATTTACCTTTCTGAGTTTATTGTTTAGCTATATATTTCCTACGGCAGCTGGAGTAGTTAGAAATTTAAAGCAATAAAACTACATTAAATTTCTGACAAACTGTAAAAGAAAGAAATCCAGTCCCACTCCAGTATTTCTTTGGCACAAAGCTGAGAGTTTTTATATAATGAGATTCTTTTTAAAGTGCACAGGGTGCCAAAGTGAGTGTGCCTATTTAGGAATCTCTCAGTCTACCACCACAGAAATCGAGCTGAGAAAGCTAACATAACTTTTACAGCTATTTTAATACAGCTACCTTGAGTCTACTTATTTGTTCAGATGCTTATCCATCATAAAAACACAGAACAGAATCAGATTACAAACCCTGATGAGAATTCTACGTATGTGGCTAACTATGCATTATAATTAATTAAGTCAGAAAACCATTATGTGTTAACAGAGGAAAAGATGCTCCTGGCATTTCTCTTGGGCTTTAAAGAGTTCTTAATAAAGAAACCTACTATGATGCAGCAATATAAAAATTGTCAAGATCCTATTTTGCACAGACTTCTTCTTCCCTTTTAAAAATTAGATTTTTAACACAGTAGTTTTTAGTGGGTTTTATATCATAATTTTCATGAAGTTGCAATGAGAAACACCTGATAACTACCACAAACTGAAAATGGTTTTAGATGAGGCAAAGGGGATGACTCTTTTACTCCTTAAATCAATAGAAGCCATGGCAGGAAAAGAAATTACTGCAAGCTATTTTAGCTTAGATTATCACGTATTTTTAATATAAACTCACAGGAACTATCCTAGCAAATGGTAACAAGATCTTATTTGCTCAGGATTTCCTATATGCAAGCTTGTTTCTAGAAGAAACTGGTAGCTTACACAGATCTTGACCCTTTATTGTCTATTTGGTAAATTCAGTATTATATAAAAAGGTAGAAGATTTCTTCTAAATTAGAACATTGAAAAAAAATATACAGAAAGTTTTGGTGCTGCAAGCTACTAGTCTACCAAAATAGCTTAAATTGTTCGTATCATGGAAGCAATATGAAGAGCACCTTGAGTGTTCAGAAGCAATTACGACAGTGATAACTGCAGATGAAATGAAGCAAAATGTGAAAAATTTATCTTCATGTACACTTTCCTACATAACAGAATGGCCTCCATTTATCTTACTTCTTTTTCTGTTAGACTGATTAGTTAACTGGCTTCAGAAGCAAAATATGAATGAGCTGACAAATTGTTCCCTTTGACTTTTGCACAGTCCAAGAGTAAATACCAGATTAAACATTTAATCATTTAAAACAGCAGATCTGGCTACAAGTTAAGATGTGAATATATTAACCCAAATGTGCTGTCAGTACAGAGAAAGGAGTTTTGCTTTTTACATGTACTTTAAATACATTATGAGCATAAACAGGTATCAGCACCTTGATTTTATCCTACATATGACCCTACTGAATTCAAAAACAAGAAAAAAAAAGAAAAAAGGAATCCATATGAAAACCACTTCTCGGTGCAGGGCATAACAGATGTGAAAATACAAGCCCAAGTCTGTGCCCTGTTCACCTTTACCTTCAGTCACCTACAGTCACTTATTTGGATTTTTAAAATACTTGGGCTATCATCACCTGCCTCTATATTTAGGAACAATCTCTTTGAGGATATCTTTGGTGACAGAAGCTTAAATAAATCCTGATGATGTCAACAGAAGGATAAACATCATTTTCTCATGCCAATACCTGGCAAGTAGTGGCTGCATCACCTAACATAAGAATCATTTAAAAAAATCATCACTTTGCCCAAGATGGGTTTTAGGGGCGCATGTAATTCATGACTGCTTTAATGGCAGTCTAATTTCTGTGTGTTTAACTTTGAGGCATCTCAAAAGACCTCATCAGGCGCACTACTTAGGTCTTAGAAATTCAGGTTCTTTCACAGATAGTCTCAAGTACAAACACAAAATCCTTTCTGTCCTAAGAAGATCTTTACCTTCTATTTAAGTTATGATACACAGTTTTACAGGCTGTTTCATTTCTTTGATTTTTTTTTAATGTGTTTCAAACACAGAATTGTTCATAACATCACACATCTAACACTCTCATTGGTCAGTTAACATCAAGGATGAACACCTTCTTCCACATACAGTCTTCAGCAGGTGTGACACCTTAGGTTTGGCATTGTCCCATAATTTCAGTAGTCTTTCTAATACACCCAAACTACCTTTGGCTGAATTTCATGATAGATTTTATTAGCATATATTCTGTATGTCCAGATGCTTGGTGATGTCATTCTTTATTTATCATCCCTACCATCTGAACTATTCAGGAGTTAAACCTTCTAAGACATTTCCTGGCTTGCTAAGAATCTTTTAAAAAAAGGTTTTGGTTGCAACCCTACTCCTTCAATTCCTCATCCCTCAAAAGAGCTATTAAAAATCTGTTACTGTTATAGAAATCTACAGGCTATCCTGGAATGCTCTGGAGCTATGCCCTGAATTTAACTCACAAAAGACACGTTCCAGTCTGATTGCTCCAGCCTGTGGTTTTCTGTATCATAAACTGAAAATTCTCTTTCTGTTTTAGACATTTTAATCTCAGCTCCCCCATGAGCATTGGAAACTGGGCTGACCATACAGATATTTTCCAGGCCTGTGTTAATTTCCTTCCACTGTATCTTGCTTGTCCAACTGCTTTTTTGATCTCTTGCTATTTTCATTCACTTCCCCTGAAATTCTTTTCCCTGACATTTTTAGTTTCTATAATCTGATATTAAAAAAAAAAAAGTCAAACCTGTCTCGTGCCCCCTTGTACAGTCTGACTTTTAATATATGTGTACAGCTTTCTCACTTTCAAAGCTGTTCAGAGAGAAACTCTTCAAGAGGCAGCAAGGTCCAGAGGCCATCCAGCCAGTGTGGGGAGAAGGAGGCTGGAGCTCTGTTCCAGCTGACCTATGCTGCAAGTGACCTCTAGAAAATGCTTTTGTACTCTTCTGACTTCATGTGCCTGTCTTTAGGATCTTTTTTGTAAACTTGCATTGTTTCCTTTTTCTCTTTTCTCTAAGAGTTTGTATGTTTACCACAGAGTCCAGGATCTCGGTTAAGGCCCACAAGTGCTACTGGGCTGAGTCACTGAGGGAACTACGCTATAAACAGAGAGGATACTTTTGTTCTGAAAACGAGCAGACTCTGTACCACGTTCACAGAATGCATCTACTTCAGGACATATTTTTTCACAAATGATATCTCGTTGAAAAGATTTGTACAACTACCTCTGGAATAAGCTTAAAAGAAAGCTATTCCAACAAATGTGCATGTAAACATTTGTCCAAGATTATCTTTTTCCCCTCTTCCCCATCCTTTTTTTTTCTATTTTAATGAGGGCTTCCTTCTATGCAGATCAGATTCTTCTTTTGGAGTCTACAACACAACACAAGAAAGTTGATTAGTGGGAACGACAGCAAATGGATTGCTGTGGAGCCCTGAATTGAGCTCCCTGCACTGCCAGGCACCACCACCACTGCTGCACTCAGGAGGGAAAAGCAAGTTCTGTGTGCTCAGGGGGCTGCTGAACTGGAGACCCACTGTGGCAACAACAGCCTGCCAGCAGGAGATGACAAAAACACTCAGATGGTGTGGGCAAAAAGCAACTGCATTCCATTCTCCTTTTCCTTTCCTAGTTTTGAGTGTCTGTGAAGAGGTTCTGGGCTATGCCAGCAGCAATATTGATTTAAGCATGACATACTAAACTATACTTATTATAGGATTTCTAAAGCCTATATTTTAATCCTAAAAAGTAGGTGCCTCCATGTACATACTGCTATTTCAAACTTCCCCAAGAGCTAACAAGGTCAGTACTCTTGAAAACAAGATCACTCTGACAGCTGAGAGACTGCTTACCTAAATTAAACTGTAAGTTTAAGCACAATTTATGTCCTCGTATTTGTATTCTATACATTTACTTCCAGCTTGATATCTCGAAAGGTTTTTATACTGCTGACACTATTTTAGTATCTTATACTCAAAAGGAATGGTTTTATACATCCAACTGATTCAGTAAATAGGGACGATGATTACAGAATAAGGATTGTGTTGATCAGACTTTTCCAATGACAGACTCTAATTCAGTCAAGAACTGGATTAAGGTCACACTCAAAAGCCTTAATCACTAAATTATCCTACCCACAAAGTGAAGATGTTGAATGAAATTAAAAGGACTACCAAAATAATAATATACTGAGAGATTATTGAAGAAAAGGGTTGGTTAAAGTACAAATTTTGCATTTTGAGGGAAGTTTTGATGTTTTGGAAAAAAAAAAAAAAAAAATTCACTCACCCCAATATATGCACCAATATTCTGTAAATGCCATTAATGAGAAAAATCCATCCATACCAAATGTTGATGCTGTAGCCACAACAGATTAGGATTTTTTAATTGCTTTGCAAAAATCAGTGCAGTTTTTTCTGCCTAAATCTAGTTTTCTATATCAAAATGACTTTTTTTTTGTGTTGCTATGAAACAATTTTATACTTATATTGTGAATACAAAAGAAATACAAATTAAAACAAAATATATATTTAGGAAAGAATCTTTTTTGGAATTAGACATTTCAAAATTACATTTTTCAGTAGTGTTTCTTTTTTTTCAGAATTGTATGAAATGCTTTCTTAGTTGAATTGTTACTGTAATTACTTTGAGATTCTTAAGGAAATTCTTATTAAAGTATTTTTTTACAACTACGGGTAAGAAAAGAGGCATTTCGATCAGCTTCTCTCAAAACAACTTTCAAAAGGGTTTTTTACTAGAATACGAAATGTTTCACAGGGAAAAAAGCTTCACAGGGAGAAAGATATATTTTTGAAAGTAGAGTTAGATTGCAAAATAGTACCCCAGAGGCAAAGGCAGAAGTTACAACACTTGTGAGGAGGATTCAACAGTTGGACTGGGAAAAAAAAATTATACTGAAATACCAGAGTGATGGTTGGCACATTGTTATTCCACCTTCTTGTTTTGCATTGCTCACCATCCAATCTCCTTTTTCCTTGTGTATATATTGTCTTTTCTATCAACTAAATCTGATTATAATGCTTAATTGTGGTACAGGAATTACATAGGTAGTGAAATCATGCAAGGAACCAAAAAGCCACTGAGTACTTTAGCTTCATCTGCACCTAAACAAAAAGTAAGTGCATATTTATACTTAAGATGTAATTAACACTTGGATTGTGGTAATGTACAGTTCTAGCGTACTTCAAATGCAACACAAGTCTTTTAGGAGGTTAAATCTGTAAAGGCCTCCAGCTTCAGCATGTGGAATAATTTAATGTAAAAGACATGGTATTGTTTGAATTTCATTTGACATGTAATTTGTTATATAATTTAAGATATCAGACTGTAATTTGCTGCAAGAGCCACCACACAGGCTTGGTGTTATAACATGCCACCTGAGGAAAATGTGATAAAGAACTATGGCCCTTCAAATATTTTCATGTGTTTGTCCTGCACTTGGTCATATTTCTTTAAAATAACAGAAACAGCAAGAAAAAGTTTTCCAGCCCATAGCTATTTGTTTGACATTTTCCACAATGAATATCTTACATTTTGTATCAGTACAGCTGGTATGTACCTTGCTAATGATACCATCCGAGAGCTCTTCTTCACTCACCCAGGTTCATACTTAAAAGGCATCAGAGATCACAGAAATTTTATTATATAATGCAATAGGTTATCAAACCAATGGAAATTACCAATGTTAGAAATTAACTACACCTTTAGAGCAGAGACTCTTGAGGTAAAATAATGAAGCAGAATGTGATGTAATGGAGAAACATAAATTTCATATGCACTAAGAATGCATATGAATAATGTCTTTAATATGCTCTTATATTCATCTAAAATGAGAGCAAAGTAATACATTTTCCAGAGAGGCTTAACATAATAATTTCCTCAAGAATGCTAAATTTATCTTTAACCTGTTTTCTCCAGTTATACTCATTGATGTGGATTGGAAAAAATGAGCAATCCTCAGATTAGCCTTTACAGCACTTTTGTGGTCCCAAGCCAATAAAAGCAAGGCAGGATGCTTGCCTGTTTTATTCTCCCCCCACTAAAGAATATATTGTATATTAATGTAGAATGTATATAATGAACATGCTGAATAGGAATATATTTGTCAAGACCTGGAAAGTTAATGTTAAAATAAAGCCACTTTCTGTGATAAATGGTGGTATGAGGAATGTGTAGGAATTAGCAAAGCAGAAGAGAGCATTAACATGTTGATTGCCTTGCTCCTTTCCTGACTCAGTGAACCTCATCAACTTTATAGTTGAAAGCCATCTGAAACGCCTCATCTGTTTACTGTAAAAGCATGTGTAGGTGCTTTGTGGCAACTGAGCTACCCTGATCTTTTGGGTATGAGGAAAACTTTTTCCTGACAAATTGCCCCTGCAACTTACTGTGACTGTAGTTGCAGCCACAGTTCCTCCACCAGCAGCCCTCCAGTTCCTCTCCAATGCCAGTCCCCAAATAAAACCTTTTCCTTATTCCTGTGAACAACAGAAAAACAAAAAAAGACACAAAAATCTATAAACTTAGTTTCTAGGGAGAACAGGGGTCCAAAGAAAGAAGTAAAGCATGGATAGCTTTAGCACCACTTCTTCCTACTGCTAAAAAATGAAAAACAATGCAATGTTGTAGAAAACATGTAGAAAGACCACCTGTAAACAATTCTGTCTGAAGTGTTTTGTCACCAACCAAATTCAACCAAATTTACATGGTATGTCACAGAGGGGAGATGGAGATTTTATGTAGGTCAGACTTGTTAAAGACATCAACACAGATATCACAATAGACAGTTCTCTAGATCCTGCACTATAGTGGACTTGAACTATACTAAATCAAACCTGACCAGTAACAGAAACACATTTAGATGCAAGGAATAACACCAAAACCACTAACACTGAAAATAAAGTTAGCTCAACTCTAACTTAAAGAATATTAAAATATTATATAAATATGTTATTCTATATATCACGAAGCAAATTCCAGCTTAATTAAGAGTGAGCATTAAAGGAGACTGGCCTTACTCTACTATATTTCCTTTACAGTGTAAGAGATTTGCATGCAATTAGGTAAACTAATGTGCTATATGTACGAAGAAATCACAAAGTCATTTCATAAATTCTTTGTTGTTGAAGAAAAATTTTGCCAATACTGTGGCAACAATATGTTCCGTGTCCAGAAGGCTGCCAGAGCAAACTGTACATAGTATGTCTGCTCACAGTGCAGAATGGATGGAAGAGCTGTTCTGGAGGCACAGCCAACAGCCTGGCCTTCAAACCACACTGGACAGCATGTGCTTTACTACACTTTATAAGACATTCAAGGTCACATAGTCACTTTCAAGAAGCTCAAAGAATTAGCCATACCAAGGCCAGTACTCACACTGGAGATCACTTTAGTCACACCGCTGTCTGTAAAACAGGTACAAAAGGAGTTCTTAGAAGGCAGCACAATTAAACAATATTTGAAGGAATACTGACTTCACTCTGCTGAGGTGCTTACCTTGTGATTACCAACCTAATGCATGAACAACGTAGCTTGGATCAGTCACAAGGCTGTCAGATCTGCAGAATTTCTGACAGTAGGTGAATTGAGCCTTTCCAAACATTCGGTTCTTCTCAGTAGCAGCTGAACATCCTGTTGACGTACCACAAAGATTAATAATTATTGCTTTCTGTAAGTACTTTCACTGCAAACCTTCTACCTCTATTTTTTCCCTATTCTGGCAGTAAAATAGAACACAGATGGAACAAAGAGTAATGCACACTAATTTTAGTTTTACGTGGGCATTTTCCAA
>VYZX01004909.1:0-23187 GCA_013401335.1 Brachypteracias leptosomus | reverse complement strand
TGGTAATTGATAAACATGATAGAACTAGTGCAAAAATGCCTGGAATTCTCTATGAATTAAATATCGATTATGGATTCTACATAGGTGGTACTGGTAAACTTGATGTTCCCTACCTTGTTGGAGCGCTACCCAATTTTCGAGGATGTATTGATGATGTATTGTTCAATCAGATAGACATACTGATGCCTCTGAGACGTTCTCCTGACTTTAAAAATGTCCATGAAGTTTCGGTGGGATGCAGCGATGAATTCTTCGCAGGTGAAGATGAATCCATTAGTTTCTTCAGCTCCAGATCCTTTATTTCTTTCTCATCATGGAATATTGCTGGTGAGGGAATCTTGGAGTACACATTGCAAACCTCAGCTGCACGGGGCTTGCTGCTTTACCATCCTGGGCAAGCAGGAGATTTCATTGCAATGGAAATGGAAGATGGATTAATTAAAGCCTACATTGGAAAACATAAAAGTAGAACCCAGCTTTCCTCTCGTAGGTCAGTCAATGATAGTCATTGGCACTACATCAAACTGAAATTTACTGCAGAATACTTGCAGCTGACATTGGATGAAGAAACTGTGAAAAAATCATTGCCTCTCCACAGTAAGATGCCACTTCTGAAGGGGTCTCTCTTTGTAGGTGGTGTAGATGACAGCACACGATCAGAAGTGATTAAGTTAGAGTTAATCTCAGTGTCTGGGAAGTATGCCAGAGGAGGGTCCTTCAAAGGTTGCTTAAGAGACCTGAAGGCCAATTCAGAAAAGAAATCACTGAAGAATGTTCTGGTAACAAAAGACATTTCAACTGGATGTGAAACGGAGAGTGCTTTTAATACAAACCTTTCTTTTGAGATGGCTGTAAAGAGCCCTACTGTTAAAGCGGCCCCAACATTTGCCATTTCCCCTAAAAGCTCTGTCTCTGTGGGCAAGGAAGACAAAAGCCACCTTTTAGTTCTAAGTGACTTGATTGTGTTAGAAGGTGGACAAGTTTCACTTGAATCTAAACATATAAAAGTCAATTTAGACTTTCAGAAATTGGAGATTAATCAATCACAAATTCTCTTTGAAATAAAGAAACCACCGTCTCATGGAGTCTTGAAACTAGATGTTGAATCAGCACAGGAGGTAAACACATTCACTATGCAGGACATGTGGCAAGGGAAGATTCTTTATGCCCATGATGGTTCTGAAGACACTTATGATTATTTTAATTTCTCCATTTCTACCAGCAGTGAGAAGATTGTGCCTCCATATTTACAAGGAAATGAGCAGCATGTGTTTAGTATTACTATCACTCCAGTAAATGATGCACCTGAGATCNCTTTTTGCTGTGATTGTGGATCTAGAAGTACCTGAAGATGAGCTTTATTTTAAATTGCTGTCTCTACCAAAGAATGGACAAATTTTGCTTAATGACCAGCCTTTGAAAAAAGATTCAGTCTTTAGCCAGAAAGATATTACTGATCAAAAAGTGGCATATGAATTAATCGGCAGATACCCTGAAGACAACCATGATTCATTTAGATTCCTCATTTCTACAAAGTATCTGGAGTCAAATTTATTCGACTTNGAGAACTCAAAGAAACGTTTGACTAGTGATCTGATAAAAGTTCTAGATAAGGATACGGATCCTATGGGTCTCAGTCTTTCAGTGCTTGGAAATCTGAATGCAGATGCAGGATTTTTAGAAAACTCAAAGCATCCTGGAAAACCTATTACTGCTTTTTCTAATGAGGAGTTAAGAGAAGGCACTGTTTTCTTTGTGCACACAGGCATGAAGAACTCAAGGATTGTTCTGAGGGCAAGTGATGGTGAGAAGGTGAGCAACACTGTTGTGTTACGTATCATGGCAGTTCCTTTGGATTACAGAGTTGTCAACNGGTGAAGGGAAGTTGATAACAAGCACAAAATTGTTTGTGCAAACACTGGATAATAAAACTTTTCAATATAAAGTTATACAGTTTCCTAAGCATGGGAAATTAAAACTCATAAATTTTACAGGCTCATTTGAGAGTAATGACAATTTCACCACTTTCACTAACAAAGATATAACTGATAAGCGCCTTATGTATGTGCATGATGATTCTGAGACGGTGTTTGATGAATTTCTTGTCAAAGCTTCCAGTGAAGAGTCAGGAAAGTGGGCAAAGCTTGATCCAGAAGTACAACCTTTGTCAATAGAAATTAGATTCAACATTTCTGTCCAGCTGGAGAACGATGAGAAACCAGTACGTATAATCGATAAAGTATTTAACATAGTGAGAAATGGGCAGCGATTATTAACTTTGGCAGATCTTTGCTATCATGATCCTGATTCTGACTTTGATGATGGACGGTTGCTATATACGAGACGTGGGATTTCCAATGGGGACTTGGTGCTGACAAGTGATACTTTTCACAGGCTCTACCAATTCAAACAAGCTGACCTGGAGCAAAAGCAAGTCCTGTTTATACACCGTGGTGCAGATTTTGGGCATTTTGTGCTCTTTGTGACAGATGGCAAGCACTATACCTGTTCACTTCTAGAAGTTAGTGCCACTGATCCTTATGTTAGGTTGGCAAATAATACAGGGTTGCTGGTTCAAAAAGGGAGAGGGGAAACAGTTACAACAGCTAACCTAAGTGCTATTACAAACCAAGACATCAGAAATGATCATGAAGTTACATATAAGATACTCTCTTTCCCAAAATATGGAAGAATATACGTGAAGAATCTGTCAATGGATTCCTTTACTCAACTTGATCTGATAAGGGGGCATGTGACCTACAGGCACGATGACAGCAACAACCTTGTTGACACATTTAACTTTACGGTCCATGCTAGAGATGTCCATCTTGATGCTGGAATGCATGTTCGCATATATCTGGAAAGTCATCAGTGGCCACCAAGGATTGTGAACAAATACAATCTCCTGGTAGAAGAAGGAAAACCAGTTAAAATCAGTAAAGGAAAACTGCAAGTAAGTTAACTGTGTTGTCCATTTCTCCAGTCTTGTAGCAAGTTTTATTCACTACTTTCTCAGCCATTGCAATGCCTTTAGCCTCTCTGTCTTCTCTTCTTTAACTGCTTTTGGTATGAACTAACATGACTGCATTCTGGATGTTTAATTCTGGAAAGACCAACTCTGGCAACTTTCCATTTCTAGAAAGGAAAACTGGTTACGTTAAAGAAAAAGGCAGCCCATAGTCTCTGGCTCCGTTACTTATGAGACAGAGAAAGATTGAGAAAGTTAAGATTTGGAGATGCTGCATTTGTATATTTGTTCCAGTTGTGGCAATTGTTGGTACTTCTGGTAGGAAATGCCAAGGAAGAAAGAGTTTTGTCTCAATTCAGTTTGGAGCTAGTCCCGTTAACGCTGTTTGAGGATTGCATCCAGAGTTTTAAAAACATCAAGTCACAAACCTGAGGTCTGTTCTCTTTGGTTAATAATTTCCTCCCCATTGTTGTGTGTAGTCTTTGTGTAACCACTGCGCGGGGACTCAGGCAGCCATTGCTGTGCTGCTGAAATCCTTGTGTCAGACAGGGCTCTGCAGTTCTTAGGACATTAGTTAATTCCACAGTGTGTTCCTTTTCAAAGTTTACAAAACATACTTGGGGTTACAAAACACTCCCATGCCATGTCTGTTTAACACTTGTATACTTAAAGTATTATGTGTACTAGGAACTGTGTAACCCAGATAAGGAGTACTGATTAATTGTGGAGACATTTCCAGGGTTAAAGGAGAAAAATTAAGAAGAGAGTTATTGAATTTCTCCCAATTCTGTTTAAATAATTTTGGGGTATATTTTTAAATTTAAGGTTGTTCATGAAAACAGTTCTCCATCTGAGATTGTGTTCACAGTAAGACAGCTTCCAGTACATGGATACATTAGGAAGTCTTCCTCAGAAGAAAGCTACCTCAGTGCTGACCAAAGGCCAGTTTTGAGCTTCACACAGCAAGATGTTGACGAGGGCAAAGTTCAGTATGTGCAGACAGTTTCTGACCAACTGGGTGACCGTTTTTCTCTGGATGTGACCAATGGTGTACGAACAGTGAGTGGAATAGAGATCTCTGTGGACATCGTCCCCAGAATGATTCCACTGGAAGTACAGAACTTCACGGTAATTGAAGGGGGCTCAAAAGCCCTGGTGGAAGACTATCTAAAAATTTCTAGTAGACACTTTGCAGGACTCAGCTGTGAATTTATTTTAATTGAGCAGCCAAAACATGGATGTGTTGAAAACTCTCGTTTTCCTGGAATAAAGCTAACCACATTTACCAGAAAGCAGGTAATGCATTTAGATCTGCTTTGCTGTAGTCACAATTAATTCTTTGTATTGCTAAAAGCTATGGGATGATTTGGTGGGAGGTGTTGAGATGCATGAGTTTGAGCTTTATTCTGGCTTTGTACTGAAGATCTTCCTGCAGTTGCCAGCTGGTCATTTGGGGTGGGGAGAGAGGGTGCCTTGTTGTTGTGGTGAACCACATCATTTCCTGATCACACAGACTAGTGTGCTTTAGTCACAGTAGACCATTGGGCCACTTGCACTCAGGCAAAGTTGTTGATACTCTGGAAACCTAAGACAGACAGACTGTAGGTACATTTTGAAAAGACAAGAGGAAATGGTGTGTAGACTGAACAAGGAGGAAAGTAGAAAGAAAATATTTTTTAAGTTAGGTCTTTGCTCACAGAAAGCCAGTATAAGCACAATGAGCTAGTTTTCAGTGTTTTAGCTCTAAGAAGCAAAACTGTATCATAAGTCACCATCTAACAATACTATGTCCATTTTATAGATTCCAGGAAACATTGTCGTAAATATAGCAGGATTGGATTTTCCATTCAGCAGGAACGGGGAGTGCCAATACCAGCGAGTTAAGATGCTCTATGTAGAGGAATGGACAGATGAGATGTAAAATTTGCTATTGTGGACAGAACAGAGATTGAAGTACAGATCATATATGAGAATAAATGAAGCCTTAGAAGTCATAAAAAGTTGAGGCAATAAATTGAGTGGGGCACAACTAAACTTGAATATTTCTGGTGTTTTTAATGTGGCATTCATGTTCTTTTAGCCTCTTTAATTTTTCAGATTGTTATATTTTTCAGGTGGAACAGGAATTAATCTACTATATTCATGATGACAGTGAGGAACTGGTGGACAGTTTTACTGTGATTGTAAATAACACTGAATTGTGGAAACAAAGCTTGCCCAAAACTGTATTTATAACAGTTACTGCAGTGAATGATGAAGCTCCTGTTATAAAAGTTAACAGAATTCTTCAGGTATGTTTGTCAACATTTTGAAATGTTAAAATTTTATTTCTAGCCTGATGCCATTTAATGTGCCTTCATTAAAAGACTATTAAGTTTGTATCTGGTGGACTAGTCAATATAATAAATGGTGGTCCTGGGATTTAAATAAATCAGTGTTAATGAAGGGAGGTAGTCCATGTGTAACGTGCATTTAGGAAGATTCTAGTCATCATGGAGAACATTTTCTGCTGTTGTAATGTGAAGTTTACGGAGAAAGCTGACTGAGCTTTGTTGTAATGTTAAGGATACATGAAGTGTCTTGGACTGACATGGGGCTTGTGAGTTGGGGTGGTTTTCATCTGGATCATTGTTGTGTTTTAGTGTTGTTTGCTAGAGCGTATTGAGGGCTGTTAATAAGCAGTATAGCTCAGAAAGGTACCAAGAGTAGTGATAATGAGGGTGAAGACTTCTCACTGTTGTCTTTGCATGGACTTCAGACCCTGTGCCTCTTGCCATTAAGTGTACCAAAGGGTGGTCAGATGTGCTGAGATGCATTCTGCTGCCTGCTTCTCTTGGGATCCCCTGTGGGATGGAAGAAGAGAAGAGAGCAGAATTCTCACTGGCACTTCATTGGACAATTTACTACATCTTGGGTGTTTCTGATACAAAAGAGGAATATTCCTGTCTTTAAAAGTCCATAATAAGAAAACACAATGCAGCCTGTGAAAATCTAGGGTGTTAGAGGTCATCAAACTATTAGTGCAGACACTGAAGCTATTACTGTGTAATACTGTGAGCTAAAAAATGGACATGCTAACTTGTTTCTAACCCTGTCACCCTCCAAATTCCCGAAGAAAATGTAAAAATTGTTGACTGATGCTACCTTTTGTTCTTAATAACCATAGCTGGCTCTTTAATCTTTCTGTCTTCAAAAAAAGTCATGACTGTCACTTTAGTTTCAGTGGGGTTTTTTGGATTTATTTATATACTTATTTATTTATAGAATTGTTATTTGTTTCTGTTACAATAGCATTCAGTAACCAGTACTAATTTATTCTGGACACTGTGCCCATGTAAATCAAAAATTCCTCATGTGTAAAGGTTTCCAATCTGAGATTGGATGAGTAAAAACTAATTAGGTGACTCTGAAAAGCAGAATGAAATTGGTATAGGTCAGCTAATGAACTTGTGGTCACAGTAAACCAGCTGCGAAGTATCATGACAGAGAAGATATTTAGGGATAGGTTTGAAAGAAGCTAAGCAGGGTATTTTGATGCTACATTGTCCCCATTGCTGTATGATGCAGTTTACAATTTGGTGGCACCTAGAACATACTTTTGATTTTACATATTTAGTTGTGTGTTACAGAGGGAGAATGGGTTACTGTAAAGGTGATCATAATCTCATGTTGTGTGTTTAGCCTTTTCACATGAGAAATTACATAACTTTAAAACAGTGATAGTAGTAGTGTTGTGCAGCTTCGCAGTTACAGCAGGCAGTCCATAATAATCTGCAGATGCCCACAAGACACCCTGTCCTGTGCAAAGGCTGCTGGCAGAAGGGCAGGCTCACTTCACAACCATTTGGGTGGTGCAGAGTGAGTCCTTCTCTGGTTAAAGTAATTACAGTGGTACTCCACAGACATCAGCACAAGACACGGTGATGTTTGTCTGATCACAGACAAGAGGGATATATGTCCTGTCAGAAATTTTTCCATGTCTCCCTTCTGGTGCATTGCTGGCATTGAACTGCAGTCTAATAACAGAACTGAGGCTGGGTAGTACACTGCAGTGCAGCATATGGATTTTTCTAAAAATATCTGTAAATCTGGGCTTCCCAAAACCAGTGATAACAGGACTTAACCTAGGCAAAGTTAACCTAAGTCTCCCCTCTGCTGGGGAGGTAAATTGCATACCCAGAACTAGGGTGCTACCTTTGTGCCTGTGATTTGCTGGCCATGCATAAGCTATTGCTGAGAAATAACCTTTACTTTTGTAATGACTGGGTACTAATATACACACGTGTTAGATTCATGTGCAGACTAAAAGCTGGCAGTTCAGTTATATGCTGTGAAGAATACACTGAGATGGTCTTTCTTCAAAGCAAAGTAGGTAGGAGAAATGTATTTTTCTTAGTCCTGCTAAATATGAAGATGAGCTGGGTATTCCTGTGTAGTGGTAGTTACTGGCCTCATGTTCTAGACAGTCTGTGCTCCTCAAGGACATTGCTAGTGATGAAAGTTGAGTAATAAACTATGTTGCTTTTAAAAAGGCAGTAGCTCTTTTATATCTTTTGAAAAGTTGGACATGTACAAAATGTATAAAAGTATAAAGTGAGGGAGCAGTGCTGTGAAAACTGGAGTCCAGTAGGACCATTTGAGTTGACTGAAGTTTAGCACCTCAGAAACTTTGCAAATCTCAATATAAAGGCTTAGAACCGCTGAACAATTGAAAAGAAATTAGCATATGACATCTACTGTTGAAAAATAGCTTCTGTGAAGAGCTGTATTATGTGGCCAGTGATGCTGGCATGGATATATGAAAGTTAATTTTGGCCTTTGTCATGGCTTCTGGCCAAATGCAAAAAATTGTTGGGCATGTGCATACATGCTGAATGAGTTCTTCAATTCTAGCTCCCTCACTTCTCAGGCGTCTATAACATCCCGTCTTCAGACAAGCTTATCTGTTGATATCAAGGTTATGAAAACCATGGGGGGAATTTCAGGAAGATAAAAAATCAATAATTTTGGGATTTTTCTCTAGGAAGTGAAAGTAAGTGAAATTTTTAGGGATTTGGTGGGGGGTTTTTTTGCTGAGAATTTATGACATGCTGAAGTGTATATATTAGCATATCATATGAAATACAGAAAGTTTTATTCTCTTGAGAACTTCTGTAGTGTATGTTAGTAATCCTTGCATTTAATTTGAAGTCTTTCCATTAGAGCAGGAAGTGCATCAGGGATATGTTTATTTAGAAACTTTACAGCATTTTACATATAATTTCCTAAAATTTCCACAAATTCTATTATCCTTTTTTTTTTTTCCTGAGTTGGAAAGGGAAATGTGATTTTTTCTTAAAAATATCCTTATCCTGGCATTATTTACTGTATTTGTGTATGTACTTAAATATGTTTATGGGTAGCAATGCTGTGAAATGACTGTATCCTCCTGTTGCCACAAGAGGGCTTTATTTTCCTAGAATTAGATTTTTTAAGAAAACAAATTCAATCATGGATTTTTTTTTCTTTCAAAGCACTCACTTACCAGAGTATTAAAATGGCTGTGAATATAGAGTGTCTGGTAGGATAAGTAGCATGAAAGGAGATACTGGTAAGCTGAATACTGTAAGTAGGTAGAGCAAAATGAATTGTTTCTCATCAGGCAGGGTCATGAACATTTGGGGTTTTTTTGACCATGCCTGTGGAATGTTTTAGGCATATGCAAAATGAGTGTAATGCTACATCCTGGAAGTTCAGATACTGTTTTCATGATGCTCTTCAAGAAGGACTTGATCCCAAATGTTGAAAATAAGATACTTGTACAGTATTTGCAGTATTCTGAGTGTCTGCTTCCCTGCTTTTCAACTCCTGGATCTCCTTTCATTCCACAAGGGTCATGTTGCAGATCATGTACAGTACTTTAAAAATATTGTGTGACATTATAGAAATAAACACTGACTTTGTAGGAAAAAAGCTCACTTTTGCTTTAATAAGAGCAAAAAATTTGAATCTCTAGGATATTTAGTGAGTCATTTGTAATAACATGTTTACATAGTTCTTTCTTATGTGTATTCTGTGTGTGACTGTTGTGGTTTAAGGTTTGGGGAAGGGGAGGGACAGGTGGAGCGGCTATTCCACTCCCCTTCCTGCCACACTCTATATAAAGGACACAGGAAGTTCCGCTCTCCCTCCTCCTCGCTGGAATTTGCTGCTGGCTCCGGATGGCTCTGTGGCTGCTACAACTCCACGTGGCTCGGGAGAAATCCAGTGTCATCCGAGGATCGGTGTTGTATATATTTGTATATATACCTTCCCTTGTTACCTCT
Source organism: Brachypteracias leptosomus (assembly GCA_013401335.1). Lineage (NCBI taxonomy): Eukaryota > Metazoa > Chordata > Aves > Coraciiformes > Brachypteraciidae > Brachypteracias > Brachypteracias leptosomus. The sequence continues at coordinate 13,914 of VYZX01004909.1, read as the reverse complement.
GTATATTTCCCTTCCTCTGATATCCCTTTTGTTACTCCCTGTTAAAAGTTGTGATCTTAATTTTCCAGCTTTGTGTGAGGCCTTTCTTCCTCCCCTAGGAGGGAAGAGGGGAGGGGGAAGAGGGGTGAAACTAATTCTGCTCTGTGGGGGTTGCCCTGAGCCCTAAACGGAGACAGTGACCTTTTATTTTCTGTGTAGAATAAACTGAATCAATTACTGATGAGATGAATTAAAGGATTCAGTACAGAACCAGTGACACTGATGTGCTCATTTGGTGCTGCTCAATGAGTTGGCCTTTGCTATTAGTTATCATCCTGTGTTTTCATAGGTGGTGTCTTTTACCGAACTTTGATAGTAGTCATTACAGAGAAGTATGTTTTTCAAGGCGAAAATAGCTATTTCCTGGTTGCAAGATATTTTCTCTTATATAATACAACACTACTTTTTTTTCTAAGTAGAGAACATATATAATTTCATTTTATGATCTCTTTTTCAATGGTACATACGTTATGGCAGAATGTAGTCTGAAATCTTTCCTCTATTGAAGCATCATGGCAAAAATCCCAGTGGCTTTAAAAGGTTTTCTTCCATGGTTTTTATTACAAAGTAAATAGGGAAAAATCTGTGATTGCTGATTTTTTGGTCTTGGCAGAGGTAAAATGCCCTTTGTCGAGGATCATATTTCCTCTTCAACCTCTTTGTGTGATGTTACCATCAGATATTTAAGTGTACTGAGACCCTGGGAAGACAGGAAGGGACAATGCAGTACATGGTTTGAAGCTGAAGCTGAGGCTTTTAAAGGCTGAGGCTATTAAGATTGTACACTGCTATGATACAAACTCTGCATGTAAAGAATTGATATTGATGAATATTTAGGAATTTAATTTCATGTTGAGATAATGTATTGTTCTTTGTTAGTTCTAGCACTTTTTTCTGCAATATCTTAAGCTAAAAAGAAAAAGAATGAAGTAACAGGTTTTATACCATCTTTCTAAAACCTAGTTAGCTGTTTTGTCTGGAAACATGACCTTGCAAAGTGCTAATCAGCTGTTGGAGGTGTTGATTCCTTCATCTCCCACTGGACTGAGAACCTCTGTGGGTTGTTTGGTGCACTGAAAAAGGGCCTTTAGTGTGTGTTTTTAGAAGAAAATAATGCAGCTACAAGAAGTGTTCTATTTATATTAGAGATCGTGCTGTCCCAGGCTGTTTTTCTTTTTTCTTTTCCGCTGGTGAAAGTAGAGCATACTGAATGCCTTGCCTGCTGGGAAGTACATGACACTAACATTCACGTGTATATGTTGGAAAGTAGCTCCTTGACTCAGTTGTCATAATACAGTTTTGTTATGTTTGTAAGTGTTTGGATGAGCCTGACAAATAGATCACTCGTGCTGCAGCTCTCCAAAACTCAAACTGGTGTAGGGTGTGTTTTCTTGTATTATTTTGTAGCCTTGTTTTTTGAAAACCATTTGACAACATTGACTGTTCCAGCCCATGATCAGAGAGCTGGATGGACAGTAGGGGAACCTGTCATAGCTGCTAGTGTTGCACAGCACAAATCTTCATTCTTCCTTTTTCTTTGAGTTTTTTTGCCTTTGACTTTTTTTTATATGCATTTTCTTTATTACTTTTTTTTTTTTTTTTTTGCTTTCCTAGGTCTGGGTGAGTTCAGTCACAGAAATAACTACTAATGACCTCTGTGCAGAAGACAAGGACTCCTCACCATCTGAACTGATATATTCCATTACTCCACCTAGCAATGGGCACTTGGCTCTGAAATCTTCTCCAAACAAAAATATCCTTAGTTTTACCCAGGCTCATATAATTGAAGGACAGCTGGTATTTGTACACAATGGTATGTGGTTTCAAAAATACCACCTCTGTTACCAAAATACTGCTCCTATTCAATATATTTGTGTTTGCAGTCCTTTGAAGATCTCCTTGTAATGTCACAAAAATCTCAGAGCACCAGTTACATGATATATTATCTCACAAACTAAACAGGAAAGGCTCTGATGACTACTTCAATGTGTGCTCACCAAGAAACCTTGATGTACTAGTGGTCCGGTTGATAGCAGCCTTCTTTCTGAATGCAGGTTTGCGAGAGGGGGATGGTTGCCATGCAGCTTTCAGAAATAGGAAATCCATTTTTTTGACCCTTATCATTGAAAATCTCCTGAAGCCTTTCTGTCTTGCTACAGTGCAGAGCTATTCTGTGACCAGCAGTCTCTCAAATGCCTACCTCAGGGTAGTTGTGTTCCTGGGCAGCTCTGCAATGAAGTTAAGGTTTGTCTGGGTGATGTCGACCTCCCTTTCAGGCTGTGAAGTTCAGCTTTAACCATTGACTCTTTTCTGCCAGTGGCCAGAGCCAGAGATTGGGTTATTTGTGCTGCTGCTACAGAGAGAAAGTGCGGGCAATAAAAAAGGGAGTCAGAGCAGCTTCATGCATCCTTGAGTGGCAGTGCAGGGAAGCTGCGGGGATGAATATTCCAGCAGGGTTCCAGCTAGAGGAAGAAGTGGGGCTTTTACAAGGTGATAACTGCTTTTCTCCTGCTCCAGCTCTATTATGTTACCTCAGCTGAAAAAAGAAAGGAGGTGCTAAAGAAGGAGTAAACCAGTTTTGGGGAAGCAGATGGCAGAGGTACAGCTTTCTCTTGACAGCCCCAAGGCAGGCTGAAATTATTTCCAGTGCTCCCTTGGGTGCAGTAGTCACTCCAGATCTGTGCTGTGTCTTCATGAGTCTTGGTGCAGGTGAAGGTGCTCTGACTCCGATGCACTGTCTTTCAGAGTGCCTATGTTTTGCTGAAATTACTTTACAGGCAGCTGCTGGTGAGCTATATGTATCCTGCTCACATAATTTGGTCAGGAAGTGAAAGGTCAAGAGCATGAAAAAAGTGAGCCAAGCTGTTTAAGTTGTTCCAAAGAAGACTTCGGCATGCAAAAAAACCTGTGGTGTTAGGACAGTGGTAGTCACAGTGTGAGGAAATGAGTCCACTCTATGTTCCATAAAGGGCAAATGCGCATCTATAGTCTTAGGAAGTGAATCTTGGTTAACAGAAGTAGAAAGAACAACAGATTTCATTTTCCAGTGAGTGGAAGAAGGGGTTGTACAGTAAATTTGAAATATAAAATTGCCCAGGTCATGTTTCAGCTCTTGCAGCTGCTCTGGCTCTGCCATCTGCTCAGCCTCATGGCTTCCAGTGTTTTAGAAAGTACTTTGGACATTTTGCTTCTTTTCCTTTCTCAATCTGTGATTTTCTTTCCTCTTTCATCTTGGACTGTTGCTAGAAGTACACTTGTTACTCTCATCTTTTTGCTTCCAGTCTTATTCTGGGGCCTTACCTTACCCAATTGTTGTCATTCAGCTTTTTACCCCTCTTCCCTTCAGCTGCCCTGTCCCTCCTCTTCAGTCTTCTAGTGTGTGCTAGCTTCTTTGGCTCCTCTTGAGAAGAACCCCACTTCATATTCTCCACAGCCTGGCATCCACTCTTCTACTCACTCTGGCCCCTTTCCAAGAGGGGGGTGCCCCCCTCATCTTCTTGGCTGAGGCAGCTCTTCCATCCCCCAACTGCTCCTGATGGTACCACAGATACAGATCTTTTACATTTGCACATGGCAGTGATGCTTCATCCTCAGGGCCTTCTGTACTGCCAAAGAAATTACCACCATACACTTTTATGCCTCTAACATTAGACATCATAAAACATTCCCTTCATCTTTGCTCAGTCTTTTGAGTTACATTATGCTAGTTGTTCTGTGCTGTGTATTGCAAATCTCCCTCCTTGTTCTCATGTTTTCCCCTAAAATTTTGTGTTTGTTTCCTCTATAATCCCTGATTGTTCTGTCACCAATGTAAATGTAGAACCAGAACATACCTTTCCTTTTCTGTACTCCTCTTTCAGTGTGAGAATTCCTTCTCTTTTCCACCCTCACTTCACTCCAGGGTGCTCCTGTCTTTGCTTGTGCAGGACAGGGTCTGCCCTTACACCTCACCAGTGTTTTTCTTAGGGCAGTACTGAAGTAACTTTTATTGGTTCTGAAGTCTCATTGCCTTTTCAGTGCAGTTTTTACAGTCCTCTTTGTGGTGTCCTTTTTATAACCTCTGGTCAGATATGCCTTTAAAAATTAATTGCTATAAAATAATGCATGCTCCACCCAAGCAGCACTTCAGGATTTAGTTCTGTTCCTGACTCTGCCAATGATAAAATGCTTGTGTCAATCAGGCAGTTGACCTACATTAGCCAAAAAAGCAAGGGAGGTAAAGTAAGCATTTTTTTTCCCGACTTGAGGCAAATAGTTACCTCCTCAGGCCTTTTAAAATGTGCAAATACTTGTGCTTTTTTTGTAAAGAGAAAACACCAGAGAATAAAAGCTTTAAAAGTAAAAACAATATGACCTGATCTTCCAGAGCTGCTTCAGTGCCTGACTAGATATAAGAGCATTGCCTAGGGAAGTTGTTAACTGTAATCTCAGAACCCACATTTGATTCTTCTGATACATTAATTTATCATTAGACAAGGAGTGCTGATCTTTATGTGGAAGCACAAGACACCCTGTCACTTTCAGGATATATATTCATGTAACAATATCTCATGACTAAATTGAGTAAAGCAAGTAGAACAGTGGTAACTGTTTGCAACAGTTAATATTTCAATTTTTCATTCTCTTTTTCAACCTAATTAAATGATCTGGGGAGCCTCAAAGTGGTAAGTCAGTTCTGAGAGATGTATTTTTACAGGAATCCACTCAGACTCCTGGAGGTGTTTTGCTACCACTTGTGCCAAAGTACATACAGGTCCTAAGATTAAAGAAAAAAAAGTGCATTTGTTATGAGTACACATAACCTCTGAAATAGTTTAAGCTGTCACAACATGTGCTCTTCAGCAAAGCTGAGCCAGAGCAAAGAGGCAAAGGAAACAGCCTGGGAGTTGTTTCAGTCCTTTAAATGTAAATCAGAATGAAGGAACATTCTAGTTGCTTGTCTCCCCAGATTTCTGCTTTGCCAAAATGTGACTGCTTAGGTGCTTTGGTCCCTCCTAACATATAAACGAGTAGGAAGTCTGAGAGGTATTGTCTCCTCAATTTTAACATGGTTTCATCTCCACTGATGTCAGTGAAGAAAGGAAGGAACAGCCTACAAGAAAGCTGGGGAGGGACTTTTTAGGATGTTGGGTAGTGGTAGGACTATGGGAAATGGATCCAAACTAGAGGTGGGTAGATTCAGATTAGACGTTAGGAAGAAGTTCTTCACCATGAGGGTGGTGAGACACTGGAACAGGTTGCCCAGAGAGGTGGTGGAAGACCCATCCCTGGAAATTTTTTATCCAGGCTTGATGGGGCTCTGAGCAACCTGCTCTAATGGGCGGTGTCCCTGCCATGGCAGGGAGGTTGGAACTAGATGATCTTTAAGGTCCTTTCTAACCCTGACAGTTCTATGATTCTATGATTTACATCTCAGGAATATCTGGCCTTCCATGTAAATAACAGCCAGTTTTTCTGTTCTCTGTATTATTAATTTATTTATTTCTAATTAAGGTACAAAGGCACTGATCAGAAGTTGCTTCAGGATGACTTTGTATGTTATTTGACTTAAGCCAAGAGCAAAAGGTGTCCAGTGTATGTTTGTATGTTTTGGATGACAAACAGAATAATGCAACAATAAATCTATGGTTTTGTTTTCTACAGGAGCAATGTCTGGAGGCTTCAGCTTTCAGGTAACAGATGGTTTGAACTTTGCACCTTGGCAGATTTTTAGCATCACAGCTCGGACGCTGGTCATTAGCCTTGAAGTGAGCAAAGGACTCGGAGTCTTTCCAGGTCTGGTTTTAAAGACTATCATGATTTTGTCCACTTGAAAAAACTACATAATATGCAGTTATTTGTCATATAGCTAGCTGGCTATACTATAGAAAACTGTACCTGGGAACATCTATCTGTCTGAATTTTAAAAGAACAGATACGTTTTCTCAAACTGCGTTATTGTTCTATAGCCATTAACTTTTTGATGTGTGCATGTACTTGTAGTCATAGAAATTGGCAGTGAAATAAATAAGCACAGTGTGACACTACCACTGTCTGCCTGAGATCTGAACATTCCCCATTCAGGTTTGTTTAAAAGGTCAATATTATAATCATACAGTTAGAGGTGTCTTAGCTGGTTGTGATTTTGCCTGGTAAAAGTGGTGAAGCTTGTGTCTGTGGGATTCTAGATAGCACATATAAACTTGCCAGATTGCTCGTTTGCTTTCTTGCTGTGTGGGCTGAGTTATGGACAGCATTGCAGACTTGCTGGTGAATCAGGAGGACTGAAAACTTTGATTTGTATTTGTGCATTTGGAACTAGTTGGTTCATCAGCTGAGTATTTTTCTAATGGAATCCTACTCCTGCAGCAGTTGATGTGTTAAGAGAGACTCACCAGGGTCATTTACTGCTTTATATTGGCAAGAATAATCCCTCTTTAAATTAGTAATCTAAGATTAATTGCAGGATTAAAGGAGAAATGAAGATTAGTCTTCTCTCAGCAATGTCCTGCATCACACTTTTGTTTGTGCTACCTTCATTTTGCTCCAAACGTGATCTGTACAGCCAGAGAGAGATCGAGAATTGGTAAAGCTCTGTATGTATTAATCTGTACCTTGATTTATTAATTTGATAGAGAATAGGAGCACTTTAGTTTCTTAAACTTCCTGAATATAAATTGCATGAACAAAAGCTTGCAACAAAAGCCACTTAAACACAGGCAACAAAAAATGAGATTGTAGCAGCATGATCTGCTAATTCAGTCAATATGAATGGGATTCACATAAATCTACTTACAAAGCTTATTAATCTGTCATTTTGGTGTGTAAGGTTGCCTCAGGCATGGGGATTTACAGGAATTCTATCTTAAGCCAAAGATAATTGTAAGAAAAGTATGCCTGATACTTCCATAGAAGGCAAAGTCTCTAGACTGTCAATCATTTCTCCACTTCGCAAAACACAGTATTTCTCTCAGTACTGCAAGCTGTATTCATCCAAGACTACAGTTTTTCCTGAATTCTCACTTGCTTTGGATTAGCAAAATTCTTTTTTAGTATTAAAAAGTATTACTAACTTTTTCACTTGTTCTCTTTATGATACTTTAAAGATGTTCTGCAGCTGTATGGGTTTCAGCTGTACTTATCATGAAATGACTATTACAACAGAGATGGTGCCAAATGGTTAATACACATAAAAACAATAGCCAGTGCCCTGTTGTATTTCATAGTGCTGCAGGAAAAGTTAATTTTGAGACAACTTGAAGACTCTTCTCTCTAGGGAAGTAAAAATTGAATATATAATGAAGAATTTGCCATGTCTTCATGACTGGGTGTAAACTATTCTCCCAAGCATATTGTTCTGCAACTTTATAAGAGCACGTACTGCTGTCTTTTTTTGTGTTGGATATACCAGATTTATTTATACAATTTATAATTGTATAAAATAGGGGTTTTTTCTGTTCAACAGAAGCTTGTTTTACTCAGCTCATTAAACTGACTGCTAGATACATGAGCTTTTTCCTACATATTCCAGATTTCTACAACATGAGGATTTTCTCTCTTCAGGGAAGCAATTACTCAAGGGAGGAATGAGCAGAGTTGCTCTTTGAGAAGGAGGGGCAGCCTGACTTGTAGGTATTTGGAAGCAGGACTGTTTAAGCAGTCTATAAAGGAGATGATTCGTTAGCTGTTTAGCACTGGTAGGCAGAATGCTCATGCCAAAGCATCTTCCAAATCTTAAATGTAGGCAGTAAAAATGGACACTGGGTACCTAATGATAGCCTTATGCTTTATGCTGTTGCATTCTGCTTGCATGGCTTAGCTTGGCCCCACCCTGCGTCACCCATCCTTGTTGTGTGTCTTCCTCCCCTGTCTCTGTTCCTTTCCCCTGTGTTTGGGTAGGGTTGGTCTTGCGACCTGTCTGCTCCCCTGTTTGGGAAAAGCAGACAGTGTTTTCACTTCCCTTTCCTTCACCCAGTCTGCTGGCTGTCAAATAACCTTCCTCTCCCTGTTGAGGTGTCAGACCAGAGCAGAACTGCTGTGGGTGCTGGAAAAGGTAAGTCTCAGGACAGAAGTAGGTGAAGGAGGAGGTTATGTCTGGGATAGGATCCCATTTTCCAAGTAAGTGTGAGAGACTTCATTTTCAGTGGCCCCAGAGTGTATTTCAGCCTGTGCTGTGCAGTGAGTGAGATCAGGTCTATTAGGGGCAAATGAGTTCTTTGTAGTACGCACCCTTTATCCCCGTGTCCCTGCACTGTGGTGGTGGTAGCATGGTAACCTGGTGTGGTTATGGGAAATTGGGGCAGTAACTTCCATCACAACAGTGTGACCATGTTTGAGTTACTCTGTCTTACTGTGTTAAGACAATGAGGCCTGGGCCTGATTTGCATAAGTAGGAGTTTATTATTGAGAAATAACTGCATTTGCAGAAACACGTGGCCTGATTAACTGCTGCTCTTAATTGTATGTTCCTGACCACATCTGCTGTACACACAAGAGAAGGTCATCCTTCCCACTCTGCCTGCCACATGAGAAAGGGAAGAGAGAGGAAGAGGAATTAGATATGGTGTGTGAGAATTTTTCTAGATGTCAGGGACTACTTTATGTTTCAAAGCAGTGGGAAGGTAAAAAGGGGAAAATAGGCAGAGCCAGAAGATCTCATTTCAATAGGCAGAATCCTGATGTTACTAATGGCTTGCTAAAAATCTGCATTCTTCACTTTGCTTACCATATTCTGTTTCTTTTAAATATTGTAGCAGGAATGTGTTATTTTGTATTATTCTTGTATAAACATTATGATTTATTGAAGATGGATTGATAATTCAGACTTCAAGGATATCTACTGCTAGTATCTGAAATTATGTGTTGATACCTACAAAAGCATGTTGCTCAAGAAAAAGAAAATATAAAAATGGAGGCAGAAGTGAGGGCAGGAGGAAAAGGATAATGGGAGTCTCTTGCTCCTCCAGAAGTATCATTAAGCATGACATTTAGTTTGCTGAGGGTGTACCATGAAACAGTACATCAAAAATAAAGCCAAATAAAACATTTTTCTTTTAGGAAATGACTAGTTTTGGTTTTGTCACAGCTTAGTCAAAAATTGCCTTGGTTTGACTGAATGCCAGAAAGCTCTTTATAATCTTTAAGCCAGAAGATACTCATTAGTGTTGTGCTATGTATCAAAAGGAATTTGTTACCTCTCAGTCTCCATCCATCTTAATAATACGTTATTTCAGTTTAGGCCATTATTTTTATTGTTGCATGTTCTTCCTAATTTGTTTAATTTAGTATTTATTTTTAAATTTTATTTAATGAAAATAATTTTTCATATTGATAAAAATGTGGTTCAAGCTCCTGGTAATAATTGATTTTGCTTTGTGTGTTCAGTAGAAACTTTGCTGTGTTAAGGCTTCTTCCTGCCAAGTCCCCTGGCTTCTGTGGGCAACTGGGATTACCAAAAACGTTAACAATGGTGACTTCAGCTGGAATTTGAATTCAGTTCTAGACATGTAACATAGGAGCAGGGCTTCTTACACATGCTCTGTGCCTTCCTTTCAGGTTTTTTTTGCAGGAGCTAGTATTTAGTGATTACATGTGCTGAAGAGAACTGCAGTTTTTTGTAAGGGAGAAAGCTGTAGAAGAGTTATAACTAGAAGGTAACTAGGAAAAGGATAAACAGGCAGATCTTGTAAAAGGTTATTAAAATGCTGGGTAGAACACCCTGATGAGAGGCTGAGTTGTGTGTACACAACTCACCCTTTGGGAAAAATTGCTGTTGCAGATCTATGTTACTTATGATGGACATTTTTTAGGTTCCAGGAAACCTATATCACGACATAATCTGAAAGCTGTAACCAATGATGTGACCAATGCAGGAAACAGAACTATAACTTTTATGATTGTAACTTCCCCAAAACTTGGAAGGCTGATCAGAGTAAATTCTGGTAATACCACCCAGGAAATCCTCAGTTTTACGCAGTCTATGGTAAGCATTTACTTTATAATAACTAATTCAGGGGTCGATTGTTACTTCAAAGGGCATCTCAGTTGCTTGTTCTTTGTCTGATTCATTTATATCTGTGAAGTAACCAGACATATGTGACCCATCAGTGCAATCACACAGATTTGCTATGTCATTAAATATCTGGCATCTAGTAATGAATGCAAGAGGAGCCTTTGTTCCCCTCTGCTTGGATACTAGCAGAGTCTTGGCAATTTCCACTGTTTTGCTTGTAACTATTTTTCAGAAGAGGTATTCTGGTGCCATTAACCAGCAGTTCGAGGTTGGAAACCTTTAGTTTTTGGCAGGAGTAGCCTTTTGCTCTGTGAAAAGTCCAAGTATCAGATTGATTTCAGCTGTACCTAGTACTCATGGGTGTCCCCAGGAGGACTTTTATTGGCTTGATTGCTTGTGATATTAAGTGTTTAAAGAATCTTAACTGTTATACAGGGTCTCATACCAAAATGACTAAAACATGGCGGCTCATGTAGCTTGATGGCAAACATTATTTTGCAACTGAAAAGAAATTATTTGTGTTTGTGTGCAGAATCTGAATATAACTGTGTGCTCTGTGTGCAGTTAAGTTATTCTCAAGAAATTTAAGTGGGGAAGACAAAAGGAGCTCAATCTTTTGACTTTGCTGGAGGAAAAAGTAACATAATTTAATCTTAATAATGTAGATTTTTAAAAGTGGCTGTTTGATTTAGTATATGAAGGAATGGCTGGAAATTGAAATTTGACCAATAATATCTGGGAAAAAAGTTGACATTTTTATTAGTTATCATCAAAATTTTAAAGAACCTGATCAAGAACTGTGGTGGAGTGAATCTCCACTTGAACTTTATAAATCAAGATGAACGCAGAATGTTTCTCTTAGAACTATGTTCTAATGCCATTATATTATTGGTCTTATTGCAATAGTTGCTGAGTTTTGTCTTGCATTATGAGAGAGTTGAACTGTATAAGGACACTATTCCCTTCTGTCCCTAAAATTTGTGATTTTTGTGAGTGTTAGAGGAAGCAGTTAAGCATGTCAGACACAAAATCTTTCAGCTTAGGTTTTGAAGTTATAGTCTTTTTGCCAATGGACACGATCTTTACATATTTTTATCAGACACTGCCATGTCAGAATGTGCCGTTTACTCTCTATAGCTTTAGTTCTTACTAATGTATAGGTAACTTTCCTTTGAAATTTGTAAATTGTGTAAGGATTTGAGCTGTAATAATGTATATGCTTTCCTTATCTATCAGAGGTATTTGTATTGGCCAATTTAACTTCAAACAAGTAGAGCTAAGTGACTTATTGCAGGTAGAATTAAGGTATCCCAAAAAGCTTGCTCTTTACTCTGGTAGAGAATGAGGCATAAGGGAGACAAAAGAGATCCTAAATAAATCTAGCATGTTTTAGCCACATGAAGTTGAATATCAGTGAGAAAGTGACATTGATGTTACAAACATTCTATGTTCTCCATATAATTGAGAATAAGATGTTCAATTGCTATTTGATAATAATATGCTTATGAATCTGTTTCGAATTGAAAAAGTTTTGCATTACTTTAGTTCTTTGGATTTTCATTGACTTCATTCTGTACTGTGGAACTTGAAATTTCACTTCTGAAAAGTATTATGCAGCTAGCTTATAAAAGTAGTTAGCACTTTTGCTATGGTGCTGAACTCTTCCCTATGCCCTGGGGATTATTGCTTTGTTGCCAAAGAAAAAGGAAAAACAGAACTGAAATCACAATTGCATTCCAAGAAATGTGGAGACAAGACAGTTGGACAGCTGATATAAGAAAATTAATTGTACATTAAACACACTTTAACAACAGTAGTTTTTGACATGATGTTTGTGCTTTTTTCTCTGCCGGTACTTTCTATGTGATCTTAGAATTATTTTCATCTTGCAGCAAGCCACAGTTTTTCATTATATCTAAAGTCATTATAGAGGTAAACAGAAATCATCACCAATTCCATTCTCCTCTTAAACAAGATATTAGCATGAGTTTGCAATTAAAAAAACCCCAAACAACCAAAGCCTCGTAAGATTGCAACTACACAGTGCTGAATTTAAAGGATGCATGTTTTGCCTGTTTTTGTTAGAAAAAATTGCTTTCTCCAACTTGATGTCCTAGAGGCATGCTTTGGAAAGTTATCCTGATCAAACGTATCCTTTTAATATAAATTTTGTTTGTTTTGTTCTATAATAGCTATTAAGAATTAAGTCAGTGTGGGGAAAGCATAAACCTGGAGATGTGCATATAGGACTTTATCACATCAGTCTGAATTTTTTGGATAATAAAATGGGATGTTTTTTGAGGCTGCTGAGAAAACTGCCCCCGAAAGCCATTTCCCTAGTGATCTCAGTGGGGGCTGTTGCAGTAATTTCAGAATTAGCTCTCTCAGCAGTCACAGCTCAGATTCTGTACTGCTGAAGTGTTTCATCTTTGATAGCAGCAGGGGTTTTTTTGTTTTCTTTTTTCACACCTTTCAAGCATACCTGATAGGAATGTGTGCTAATGAGTTCCTTCAGGGTGTTTGCAAGCTGTGTGGAGAGTGTTACAAATAGTAAACTTAGAAATAGCACCATCTCAGACTGGAATCTCTCTGGCAATTATAAACTAGCACATGCAAGCCAAGTCAGTAGCTGCCTGGGAAGTTGCCAAGGATTTAATAGGTATAGCTGTCTTCTCTTCAGGTCAGTGAGTGAATTATCAAACAGGCCAGACTGGATCTGCTGGATGAGATTCAGTAAGTGTGCTAGTCTTGTTGTTATTAGGAATCCTATTGCATTTTCAATGTATTATGTATTGATCTTGAGGTTCAAATGTAGTTCCAACTGAAGAGAATCCTAGTCTGAAAATACTACCTTTTTCTTCAGGGCCTAAAGATATGAGAGGTCGTATCTTGTAAACATATGTGTTTCTCTGAAGATATACTGCAGTATTTTGCAGTACTTTGGAGCTTAAATCCTCAAAGTGAGACTGATAGAATTCTCTTAAGTATGATGATTTGCCAGGTCAGTGAAGGCAGGTGTAGGACAAGCCAAGTTCCTTCCTGTCTCTTAGTAATCCCCTTTTTGCTATGATTTATAAATTTTCCACTAAGTAATTCCATCAGCTCTTTGGTTATAAATGACAGTATATTTCAAATGTCATTGCGCCTCCTTCTGGTTTATGTAGTCTCTTACCAAGAATATTTTGCTATTCACCATGAAATACCTGCATCAAAGGCCTTTTCAAGCCTTCCGTTTTTCATATGCTTTTTCAGAACCATGAGTCATCATAAATTACGAACCCTAGACATATGATACTCTGATTCACTAAAGATACACAGTCCAGCCAAGCTCCTGTTCACCATTACCATTGCTAGTGTGAGATAAGTTTCTCAATCTTTTATATCTCTGTTCATCACATAAGGCCTTTATTAAGCATTCATGACCAATAATGTTTCACCTGCCTACAAGTAAGTTTATCTGGTAACACATAGTCCATCTTAAGAGAAAGAGAAGTGCAAGATAGTCTCAAGATAAGTTATGTACAGGCTGAATCAATGGGTCAAGGCCAACTGTATGAAATTTAACAAGGCCAAGTGTCAGGTCCTATACTTGGGTCGCAACAAGCCCTTGTAATGCTACAGGCTTGGGGAAGAGTGGCTGCAAAGCTGCCCAGCAGAAAAGTATCTAGGGGTGCTGGTGGACAGCAAGATGAACATGAGCCAGCAGTGTGCCCAGGTGGCCAAGAAGGTCAACAGCATCCTGGCCTGTATCAGAAATGGTGTGGCCAGCACAGGACTAGGGAAGTGATTGTCCCCCTTTACTTGGCACTGATGAAGCCACACCTTGAATACTGGGTTCAGTTTTGACTGCTTGACTACAAGAACATTGAGGTGTTGGAGTGTGT
>VYZX01004867.1:1663-16308 GCA_013401335.1 Brachypteracias leptosomus | reverse complement strand
TTTAAAAAAGTTTCTTTTAAAACAAAATCCTTATGCTTTTAGCTCTCACTTCACAATATCCTACTGAAACTTCTAGAAGCATTAGTAATACTACCTATTGAAGTTAGGATGAGGTGAGTAACTATCTCAAAATAAAAAAATCTTTTGTCTAGAAGTTATTTTTCTCACATGGGGTGGGGGCCTGGGGGAAGGAGACCATAAGCAGATGTTGTAGCATCTCCCATGATCATGTCATGACAAGATTTANCTACTAATTAAAATAAATATGATGTTTCTGTACTACTAGACTTTCAATAGGCTTGTTTCTTATCTTCAGATATGTATTTTCTATGTATTTTAGCAGGTTTTGCCCAGCTAAGTCACTTTATCTTGACTGAGAAATATAGCCACCAGAGCAGATTTTGGAGATTGTGGAGTTACTACAGTAAGTCAACACTAATAGTACACTATTGCTTAATAGTAAACAGATTCAACAGCTGAAATCATTTAAGCTATCAGTAATAGCTATTATTAGATCACAGAAAATATTTGTGAGTGCATGCCCAAACAAATTATAAATAGCACACAGCAGGAGATAGGTTCATTCAAAGCAGCACTGGAATGTGTGATTTACTGGTTTCAGTTTCACAAAATGAGGCTGTGGTACGGTCAAATCTGCACTGCATTGAAACCTCCCACTGATGAGGAACAGCCTTTGAGGTCAAAAGCCTGACTGACAAAGCTACCAAGGAGGAAAGACTGCTTATAAGAAATACTCGTTCCACATTCTTTGCTTCTGAGATCCACCATTGCTCCATCATAATAATGTAGGCAGCTTAANATACACATTAAACAGAACAAGTTTTCTACGGATGTAGCATATATGATCTACTGCTGACCAAACACAGATCTTCTCACGTTTTTGTTCAATACATTGAAACATACTTGCTGACCTGTTTGTTCAGAGGCTGCGAAATACATCCGAAATTCATGTAGTTCCAGTGGGCATGCAGAATCAGTTAATTACCATTCACAATCAAGAGTTTGATAACACTCTTCATTCATAAGCAGTAAATAAGAACTTTTCTTCATAGAAAAAGCTGGGACTTTCACACTTATTCCCATTCTGCCACATCTGTAGTGTAATTCTTTACTGTCTATACACTTCACAATATCTTCTATAAATAGTTAAGAATGTTTGGGCTTCTTGTCATGTATCTGATTTGAATATATCTGATTTTGAGTTCTCAAGATATTCTACAGTAATGTGTCGCTCTCAAACTCAATATTAAATAAATAAAACTATAAAGTGCCTGATTTTCAATAGGACACAGACACTTTCTTGAACTATATTTTTACTCTGCCATTAAACATTTTATTGCTAGTCCTAGAAGCATCTTTACTCACAAGCCAAACACATTAAAGAGTAACTCTTCTGTTTTAGACGTTTATTGAGCAAAAATGAATAAACCAGTATGTAGGACTAAGCAACTGAAGATTGATGAAGACAAACTACTACTTCCATCAAATTTAAAAAAGAAAAGATCATTTAAAATAGACTGTAAAGCTACTGATCTAACATGTAATGATTCTGTTATACTTAATTACCTTCATTCCTTCCCTGCAACCTTCATATTTCCCTTTCTTTTTTTACTTCAGCAACCATAAAGTCTACATCTACATAATTTATTGGTGGTTCTCAGTCTGGATAATCCATGGGTTTGTTCTGTGAAGTACACTGACTTCAAAAGCAGTATGAAAGACAGCAAAAATCTGGATCATGACAATGACAGCAGTGAGGCAGTCATTGGGCTACCTCGGTCCTCGTAAGAACAAATCCTGCAAAAGCGTCACTGGGTCAGATTATACATAGTTTTCTAATACACTGCTTCTTTCTCTAAAGTGCCATTAGCTATTAGGGTATTCAGTTGGAATGAGAATGTGAAGAGGGAATGCACAATTTCTAGAGAACACATTATACTTACAGTACAGATCAGTACTGCAGGAAGATATGCTGCCATGTGGATCTCCCAGAAATCTGTAATCCTACAGAGACCAGAAGTAAAACAACAACTGCAAACAGATTAGTAGCTAAAACATACTGCTAACACTATTTCCAGTCTAAAGAAGGAAAGATACTTCCTCTCAGTTAACTGAGCTGTGTTACTGAGGAGGAATGGGTAAAGGATCGGCCTATAAACTGCTTCAGAACAGACTATCGGCACTAATGTATTATGAATTCATTCTGTGCCATCTGCAAGCGCAATTTTTACAGAAAGATCCTGTAGGATATTAGCACAATGTAAGTCAAAAAATTCTATGTAAAAATTAGTTTTCCTTTTGGATTAAAATAGAATGTAAATGGCTACATGAGGCTAAAAGATGCTACAATGATTGTACATTGATATAAATGATGTGAGACCTGACATTTAATTTTTCTATAAAGGGACAGAAAAATAACAAATAATTACATCCTTTTTCAAAGACTTGCAAGCAAGTCTTCTGACATACTGTCAACCATTTTATTCAAAAGACATTTCAAGCTTGGTTTAGAATTAAGGTAGGTCACATAGGATCTAATTTCAATTGGTTTGCAAAATGTGTATTCTCTCATGTACCTATGATGGCAAAAAGCAGGGTACAGAGTATGGGATATTTTCAGTCTTTTTATTGTTCAACAGCATGTTCAAAGGATCTGTCAAGCATTTTTGCTGGATGTGCTTAATCCTAGGGCTTTCAAACACAGCTTGTTACCTTCTTTCCATTTCAACACAGTTTTGTGATGTATTCATGAGAGTGAGACTGAACTGTGTCTGCTTGGAAAAGGCAAAACCAAACAAAAAAGATATTTTAACCTAGTTAGGCTGAATTCTTGTTAACCAGTTCAAAGTTTTATGTTGCTGTGATAACCTGGGGTTGCAAAGAAAAGAGCTATATATGACACGGTAGAATAAGTAGCATATGAAGTTTACATTGCAGCATTTGCCCAGGTAAGACAATAGATAAAGTGTATGTTTTATTATAAAGACACTGCAAGAAATGGTGGCTAAACAAAATAGAAGAGCCGCTGGTCTGAATGCAACTCAGATTATTATTGACACATGGTACAGCAAAATTAGTTAACTATCTGAATATGGTTTTGTTCAGGGGATGGCTATCTTCATTCCCCAAAATCAACACTGATGTTGGTAGCTCCTACTAGTCTCAGAAATCAAGANTCCCCAAACCTTAAACCACAAGAAAAAGTAAATGAAACGGACAAGTCCCACCATGCATATAGAGGGACTACTCCAAATACCTGCTCCAAATTTTACAAAAGATCAGTGTTGTGTCACTACTTCAGTGTTTTACATACGATTTGGAGTGGTTCCTGCTGGCTTCAGTGCTATAAAAGATGTCTTTCTACCCCTATACCTGTCTGCAAAAGTTTGCAAGAAGATCTTGCCTATTAAAAGAATACAAGTACAGCATTTCTATTTCAGACTCCCACTCTGTAGATTTCCATTTCACATGTTTCTTTTTCCTGGTCGCTGAACGCCCCTTAAATGTATGTCATAATTTACATGAAGAGCATGAGATAATCTCTTCAATGACAATTGAAGTGTGCTACATGTACATCAATTTACAGCAAAACAAACAAACAAAACAATCTTTACTCAACTTTCACTAGACCTGAAATTGTCAAATTGTTTAGCAGTCAGGTCTCACAATGACCTAACTCCTGTCTGAGCTTTTCCCATGCATTTGCCTCCCCTGTAGCACTACATGGGCAGCTGACAGCACTGACTCTGCCTTCCCAGGTCTCGTGCTGGGAGATTTAGGAGTTTGCTGCACCAGCAGCCTGACCCACTCCTCTGCTTGAAGAATACTTCCAAAGCTGATTTAAAAATATAGGTGGTGTCCCCGCTACTCAACCAAAGTGAAAATTATGGCAGCTTAAGTTAATATTCCAAGGGTATAAACTGCACTGTGAAACAGTGTATATACTGCCTATCTATGAACTTTGTTATGTGGAGGCTGTAATTTTTGGCAGAGAGTTAGGGCACAAAGTCAGAAGCTGAAATGCCTTAAATCATCTCATGGGTTGCCAAGACTGATCACTCAGGCTTTGAATACATGCTAATTTGCTGAGAATAATAAATAATAAAAGCTAAATTATCTCATACCCATTTCAAAGATGGAGAAATAAAGCATAGAGAAGTTTTACAATTTGTCCAAGGCCATACAGCTCTTCAAGGGGCACATGTAGAAGTAGGATACAGTACTCACTTATAGATACTAACTCATTTTTAGATATTAAAAGTCTAGACAGAGAATTTTGGTTGACTGTACAATAGAAGTAACATTTGCACTCCAGAAAGTTCAATCCCACAAGTATTCTCCATATTAAAGAACAGGATTTCAAAAGTTATTTAAAATATTTTAAAACAGGTTAACTTGCGGAATGCGATTTTCAGCTTCCCAAGATTTTTATCTCCTTAGGACTTGCTTTAGTGGTTCTGAAATTCTAAAGAGGATTTGTTAGTATACTAGAAATTCCCATCCAAATGATCACGTTGTCGAACAGTGTATGCTACCTACATAACAGAAATAACCTTCAGAGCATTTTTATTTTATGTTTGTTCTGTAGAACAACCTGAAAATAACATATTATTTGAGTATTTGCATAGTCTTTCCTTTTCTCTTCTTTAAAGAAGGGCTTGTCTTACTCCTATAGGCATGGAACAAGTGAAGGACTCCAGAATTTTCAGGCTATTTCTGGCACTGATCCACTGCACTGCCTAGAGCACATTCCTGTCTCTTCTTGAAGAAACNGAGCCAGCAGCAATCCCAGCGAGGAAGGGGCGAGCAAAACTTCCTGTGTCCTTTTACAGAGTGTGGCAGGAAGGGGAAATGGAATAACCACTCTACCTGTCCCTCCCTTCCCCAAACCTTAAACCACAAGAAAAAGTAAATGAAACGGACAAGTCCCACCATGCATATAGAGGGACTACTCCAAATACCTGCTCCAAATTTTACAAAAGATCAGTGTTGTGTCACTACTTCAGTGTTTTACATACGATTTGGAGTGGTTCCTGCTGGCTTCAGTGCTATAAAAGATGTCTTTCTACCCCTATACCTGTCTGCAAAAGTTTGCAAGAAGATCTTGCCTATTAAAAGAATACAAGTACAGCATTTCTATTTCAGACTCCCACTCTGTAGATTTCCATTTCACATGTTTCTTTTTCCTGGTCGCTGAACGCCCCTTAAATGTATGTCATAATTTACATGAAGAGCATGAGATAATCTCTTCAATGACAATTGAAGTGTGCTACATGTACATCAATTTACAGCAAAACAAACAAACAAAACAATCTTTACTCAACTTTCACTAGACCTGAAATTGTCAAATTGTTTAGCAGTCAGGTCTCACAATGACCTAACTCCTGTCTGAGCTTTTCCCATGCATTTGCCTCCCCTGTAGCACTACATGGGCAGCTGACAGCACTGACTCTGCCTTCCCAGGTCTCGTGCTGGGAGATTTAGGAGTTTGCTGCACCAGCAGCCTGACCCACTCCTCTGCTTGAAGAATACTTCCAAAGCTGATTTAAAAATATAGGTGGTGTCCCCGCTACTCAACCAAAGTGAAAATTATGGCAGCTTAAGTTAATATTCCAAGGGTATAAACTGCACTGTGAAACAGTGTATATACTGCCTATCTATGAACTTTGTTATGTGGAGGCTGTAATTTTTGGCAGAGAGTTAGGGCACAAAGTCAGAAGCTGAAATGCCTTAAATCATCTCATGGGTTGCCAAGACTGATCACTCAGGCTTTGAATACATGCTAATTTGCTGAGAATAATAAATAATAAAAGCTAAATTATCTCATACCCATTTCAAAGATGGAGAAATAAAGCATAGAGAAGTTTTACAATTTGTCCAAGGCCATACAGCTCTTCAAGGGGCACATGTAGAA
This sequence comes from Brachypteracias leptosomus, assembly GCA_013401335.1. Classification (NCBI taxonomy): domain Eukaryota; kingdom Metazoa; phylum Chordata; class Aves; order Coraciiformes; family Brachypteraciidae; genus Brachypteracias; species Brachypteracias leptosomus. The sequence continues at coordinate 10,373 of VYZX01004867.1, read as the reverse complement.
GTAGGATACAGTACTCACTTATAGATACTAACTCATTTTTAGATATTAAAAGTCTAGACAGAGAATTTTGGTTGACTGTACAATAGAAGTAACATTTGCACTCCAGAAAGTTCAATCCCACAAGTATTCTCCATATTAAAGAACAGGATTTCAAAAGTTATTTAAAATATTTTAAAACAGGTTAACTTGCGGAATGCGATTTTCAGCTTCCCAAGATTTTTATCTCCTTAGGACTTGCTTTAGTGGTTCTGAAATTCTAAAGAGGATTTGTTAGTATACTAGAAATTCCCATCCAAATGATCACGTTGTCGAACAGTGTATGCTACCTACATAACAGAAATAACCTTCAGAGCATTTTTATTTTATGTTTGTTCTGTAGAACAACCTGAAAATAACATATTATTTGAGTATTTGCATAGTCTTTCCTTTTCTCTACTTTAAAGAAGGGCTTGTCTTACTCCTATAGGCATGGAACAAGTGAAGGACTCCAGAATTTTCAGGCTATTTCTGGCACTGATCCACTGCACTGCCTAGAGCACATTCCTGTCTCTTCTTGAAGAAACAGAGATACTAGTTACCTATATCTCTATCATGTATGTTGTCAGGATTAGTTTCTCAAGTGCTTTCAAAATTAAAACTCTGCTAATTTAATTTTGTTTTCTATTTTCACATATACTCCAAGCATGTTGTTCTTTCTCTCTCTCCATGGAAGAAATTTTATCTTATACACTCTTCAGTGAAAGATCAGCAATATACACCAGTTTATTTACATCAGAATCTGCTCAGTGCTTCTTTTGATTCTAACTTTATCATCCAGTATGTCACCTAGCTATTGGGAATATAATAAAATAGAACATCAGATGTAGAACTCCAAGAATACTCCTTAGAATCATATTTTGGACTGCCTGAACAAACATGATCATCTGTATGAACTTTTGTGGTTTTATAACTTAAAATAGCAAAAGCAAAAGCCACAGGAATGGATATTTGAAAACCTACCTCATCTGCCCTCCCTCAGAGCCATAAGCTACATCTAGCAGTTGAGAGTTAAAAAGCAGAAAGAGACACCCTCAACCTCTATGAGTTTATGAAAGTACATTCACTTTAATCTGTTCATGCTCCATGTCAAACATACCTCTTTAAAAGAATTTCATACCATGCATTGCATTCAAAATTGCAAATATAAAGTATCTGATAACATTTAATGGCCTCTAGGTATAATCAGCATAAAACCAGCATAAAAGAGACTCAATATGAATGTGAAATCTTTAAACCAAATGTGATGGAACCTCATGGGGAATTCTGCCACACATGCTGTCCTTTCTTCTAGGAGGTCCTTCAGCTGTCTACCTTCACTGTCCTTGTAGGGGGTACAGCAAAAAGACGTGGAAAAGAAAAGAAACCTAAGCATTGGCATGCTGCAGCAGTGTTTAACCACTGTTTCAATGAAGCAAGCTTTGATCACTTCCTAGGAAAAAGCAATGACCTGTCCTTTAAGGAGAGCATTTTCTCTTTTGATCTGTAAGTTGCACTCATTTAAACTGAATTCCAAGTGTTGGTATCTTACTTAGCAGTTATAAAAATATCACAGAAAGAGATAAAAATTCATGACACTCACAAATCTCCACTCCAGTTATTTTATATTAGCAGATGTATTCAGCTGGTAACTTTGAAATATGTCAGAAGTAGGTTCTAATGTACTGCAAAATTTGCAGGAGCAAGTACTGTATATATGACTAGATGATCTTTTGAGGTCCCTTCCAATCCCTGACATTCTGTGATTCTGTGATATGAATAAATATAACCATGTTATTTATCTGTTATTTACACCCTTAAACAACATATCTTCCGAGGCAAAAGCAGAAGCACCCTCTCATAATTTCTGCCTTGGTCGCAGTATAACATTAACTATGCATGTAAATGATTTATAAGTATGATATCAGAAACCTGCAAAGCTAAATTTGAGTACCTAAAAGCAGAATGTATCAGAATCATCTACAACACATCTTTGGTGTCTTACAGAAGATAATGACACTTCCAATTGATTAATATAAGTCCATTAAAAACTGGACTAAAATCTGCCTATTTTTTGCAATTCAATTAATTTTGAGTTGATAAGATAAATCTTAGGTTTTACAGACCTGGGGCAAAATTCCAGAAAAGATAAATTAACTCTTCCTCTCCAGAGTGCAAAACAAAAAATATCCCCCTGGGTAAAATATAGGACAATTGAAAGTAATGACTGCTGATATTAAAGTTACATAATCCTAAAAATAAATTAATTCTTAAAAATCAAAATTCCTTTAATATTTCATGACCTACAGTTATTACAAATAATGTAACAGAGATCTGGACTTAAGATAACGATTTGAATGTTCCTAAAATTTATTGTCCTTAGATCCCTGAGGATGATTCTACCTAACATGAAGAAGATTCAGATTCCAAATACAGACTCTAAATTGAAAAGAGTTCTGATTTTTAACATTGCTTGGGTGCAAGGTTACAGTCTTCATCCATCCCTAGCCAAAATTACCTAAACTGATCTCTGCTGAAGACATTATCTTTTTCTTTTAGACATGGATCCAGTACTGTTACATTTAGATCTAGATGTTAGATACAAGTTAAGAAGTGATGGGAAGTTGCACAACAAAAAGATCCTGATTATTTTAACAACAGATGAAATATCATGATAGTTAAACCTAAATTACTTATTCCTCATTTTTGCTAGGCAGAACTCACAATTTTTAGTCTCCATTTACCCAAGATAGAATAATTCCCATATGACACTCAACGAACTGGGGCTAGCTTTCCCTGACACCAACTCCTTTTCATCTTAAGGTCGCCACCTGGAAATGAAATCTTGAATCATTGCATATTAAATTATATAATTTCCAAGCACTTCCTCACCCTGGTTCAATAGAAGGCATCTGACCTAGTAAGACTTATCCTCTTTCCCGCTTGGCCACCTTTACTTTTTCTATGATGATCCAGGGATTTATTTCAATAANCCAGTTCTGGGCCCCTTGGTTCAAGAAGGACAGGGAACTGCTTGAGAGAGTCCAGCGCAGAGCCACTAAGATGATTAAGGGAGTGGAACATCTCCCTTATGAGGAAAGGCTGAGGGAGCTGGGTCTCTTTAGCTTGGAAAAAAGGAGACTGAGGGGTGACCTTATTAATGTTTACAAATACATTGTCAGAGTGTCAGGAGGACGGAGCCAGGCTCTTTTCAGTGGTATCTAATGATAGGACAAGGGGCAACAGGTATAAGCTGGAACATAGGAGGTTCCACTAAATATGAGAAGAAGCTTCTTCACGGTGAGGTTGACAGAGCACTGGAACAGGTTGCCCAGGGAGGTTGTGGAGTCTCCTTCTCTGGGGTCATTTAGAGCCCGTCTGGACATGTTCCTGTGCAACTTGGTCTAGGTGATCCTGCTCCGGCAGCGGGATTGGTCTAGATGACCCTTCGAGGTCCCTTCCAATCCCTAACATTCTGTGATTCTGTGATTCTATGTGAAAGCTTAGTCTTTTACTTCTGTCAGGACTGCTGAAATAAGTTCCTCTATAAATTCACTTGGATTTGCCTTTTGTTCTCAGCAGTAATTGCCTGTTGTTTCCTCTCTTATATCTGATATTCTACCGTTTCCAGACAAGCAAGATTTTTATGCATCTTTAGTATCAGATAGTTTAAAACTCTTTCCTGTAATGTCAGTTACATTCTCCATCTGGTAGCACTGACCCACTGAAATCATTTATTGCACAGCTGTTCTTTGCTATCATTCTGAGGTCTGAATAAAGAAAAGACAGAAACTTTCCCACTCTTTTATTTGATAGGTACCATTGGCAAATGAAATTTATGTTGTTTGGACGAAAAGAGTTCAAACCCCAGCAGTGCTTTATGAACCTTCTGAATGCTGGAAAAAGAGCAAAACAAAAAGGCTTACCTACCACAACTTAATAGGAAGTTGATAGCATTAAGATGTAGTCATTTCCACATCTCAAGATACATTTTCAATATTAACATGAATTAAATAACAACAACAAAAAAAGCCAAAATTTCATTTTGCAGGTTTCAACCCATTCCCTGTGTGTGTGAATTCCTGAACAAAAATTTTAATCTCTTCATAAGTGTCTTAATAATACCATGACCAAAAGAGCGAGGTATCGATAACCAAAAGCAGTATGTAAAATTTTCACAATCCCCATAGTTTTATCTGTGTCAAACCAAAGGTCAGAAGATGAAATAAAAGGAATGAAGATCAAAGGTTCAATTCAAAGAATAAATTGTTCTAAGATTTTGAGATGGTTAAAAAGACTCTAAAATCAGATAAATATAGTTTGAATGAAACTAATGGCTTTAGAACCTGTGATCCTTCTCATCTATGGACTCATGTCTGATTTTGAAAAGGAGTTTTAAGTATGGTAATTAATTTAGGAGATATATATGCACCTTGTTGCGTACTCATACACTGGATGGCTTTAATTTTTGCAGATTTCACTGCTAACAAATTCATAACACTTCACAAATTTGTAGCATAACTTTAGGTTTGATAGTACTTCAATATGAGAGGGAAGCAAATTTAACCATAAGTAATGAAAGAAAACATCCTTACTACTTCTCTCCCCAGTCATCCTCAGTATTACAGAGTGAAGAATATTAGCATCTTGCTACATCTAAAAGGATAAAATACTTGAGGCACTCAGCCTGTTGGCAAATTATGCTTGGGGATTTCTAGATGAATGACTTGTATCTATGTTTACAGTCTTTCAGCAGAGCGCTCACTGTTTACTCTGGAATTAATCCAGGTCCATAAAACTAGTGATACATCAATGTAACAGATGTGCTTAAGTGACTATGCATTATAAGGCGATTTGCTTTAATTATGAAAACTCAGTAACCAGTTTTAAGATGATGTTGACAATCACAGTCTGTAACCCATCAGCACCTACTGTATTAATTATTGTTAGCAGATTGGTAATCTCTAAAGTAAGGAATTCATCATTTCATTATTTGACTTTCAAAAATATCTAGACTGATAAAAGTATTAGAGTTGGAGCCTAATGTCCCATTTCTTGGCATAAGTCTAATTTATCCTAATAATACCACTATGTTGAAAACAGTTTAACTTGTGTTCATTTCATGCTTACAAAATGCTGGACTGTAAAGTTTCTTTATCTTCAGAACATGCAATGGAGTCCAAGGCTATGATAGTGCTGCTCTCTAAAGGATCTACTCAGCAAATCAAATGCAAGCTCTGTTTAACAACTGTTAAAGCATTTGACTTTAGAGGCCTTGTTAAGAGGTCATTTTCATTATTATCTACTTTTCTAATAAATCTGGGACTTCCTGGCTGCTTGCAACTTAACTATGAATACTTGAGTTGAAAGTTTTTGAAAGCTGTGTCAGAATTCTTTCTCTTCCTGCATTTGATTCCGTTAGAACTCTTCTAGAAAAGATATGAACTGCCACATATTAGATACAAAAAAGAAAAAAAAAAGTATTTTAAAATGCTTTTTCTTCTTTTTCTTTGATGCTCTGTTGTGAAATTTTTATAGAGTTGATCACAAAGAACTTCTTTCTTCAAAGTTAATAGTATCATTGAATTGATAGTGGAAGCTAGAACTTTAGGCTTGAGACCAAAATGTCCTAAAGAGTCTACTGAAAATTTTTCCTCTCCTGCTTGAAAGGTCCTTCTGTATGATCTTGTCATAGCTAGCAAAGACCCTGACTGCATTTTTCACCACATGTAAGTTTACAGGCTTTTCATGGAAACAGGTCTCTGCATATTTCCCAGAGATGTGGATGTCACATTCCTAGAAGTGTTCAAGGCCAGGTTGGATGGGGCTTTGAGCAACCTGGTCTAGTGAGAAGTGTCTGTGCACATGGCAGGAGGGTTGGAAGCAGACAACCTTTAAGGTCCCTTCCAACTCAAAACTTTCTATGACATATTTCCATAACATTTTACACAAGTTGTCTTAGTCTATATTCATTTTCAAAAATATACTGGTAGAAACACAGCAGGATTCATTATGTGGAATAACAAGGTGTCAGAAGGAAGCAAGTCCAATAAAACATACAGTATGGTTTGAGGTTTCACAAACTATTCAGCTGTTTTAACTAAAGATAGAGCCAGAAGCTAAATTTAAAGTGTGATAAAACCTGAGGATACCTAAGTCCTTAATGTAAATATATGCATTTTGAAGTGATACATATTTGTATTAAATTGTCAAACTACATTGTTACTCTAAGTATAATATTCCTGAAATGCCTTTAGAAAGCCAGCTGGAAACCTTGACATTTCATCCACATTGTTATTTATATACATATTTACTGCTGCCACCTGCTTGTAACTTGGCTCATATCATGAAGCAGTACATTTCCCTTGTTTCATTATACTTTGACATTTCACTATAACTACATAGCTGCCCATTTCTCAGTTTCCAATTGCTCTGCAGCCGCTCTTGAATTATATCGGCTTAGTAATAGAATAAAGATCTTTCTCCGTGGTAGTACTAGCCTCTTTTTTTCATACCCAGATGGTACAAATCGCTCCTGGCACATGTAACAATTATAGCACAGCTTCTGCTGCTTAAATGAACCCCCATAAACCCCACAGAGTTAGATTAGATTAGGGAATTGGGAGGTGAGGAGGAGGTCTGGCCAGTGGTCTCAACTGAAACAGATAAGTGTTTGGTAGAGCTGTGATGGAGTATATAGAATGCTTACAGTGTAGTGTTCAGCAAGCCTGTTCTGAGGGGGAAAGGAAAATTTGCTAATAAACTTAATAAACCTAATTTCATAATCAGTATAACACCACCCATTTTTACTACTGTTCAAGTAACTGGGCTATTTCAATACCTCAAGATGCCTCATAAAACTGACACTTCACAAGGAATAGTGCTGGAAACAGCAGTCCCCAAGAGAAACTCAGATCCACTACTCAGATTTACCTGTTCTTGCTTCACTCACACTATCAAGTGAACTAATCAGCTCTCTTGGCTGATGACCACTATCCATACCCTCAGACATTTAAAATTAAATATAAATTTCCAGTTCCTCTGTGCATTTCTCTGAGTAGAAATGCCAGCAACTGAGCATAGTGTAATGGGATTGACTGAAGAGATCCTGTGAGAACACTGAACTAAGCCGGCTTGGTGGAGAAAAACTCACTCTGGGCCAGTCTACTTGATAGACAAACAATGTTTCTATGTTGTCAGTCCAAGAATTTGTCACGAGCTATTTCAAATGTACAAAAGGAAAACTACAACATGAAAATCGTTATATGTGAAATAAATCTTTCATGACTTCATCAAAATTATACTGCTTTAAATTTAATACAACCTAGAACACAACCATGCACATACATACACACGTGTGTGTGCATATATTTATTGAATAAATTTTTAGCAAAACCCTCTCGGTATTCAGTATTTAAAAGACACTAAAATTGAGGGATAAAATATATGAAAGAAGGATAATAAATATATTTAAAATTATTGTAAAACTTTGTACATTTGGCATTCATATAGGTGATACAAAATAATTTCACATGTTTCTAAGAAAGCATCTGCTCTATCTTTTCCTCAAGTCTGTCCTGATCAGGAGAACAGAGGAACTCTAGCTGTGTACCTCAAAGACCAACAGTACAGACTTACTGCAGCAAGGGAGAAAAAGAAGGAATTTACTGTCATTTTTCCAGTCCCCAACTTAACATGACAATGGTTAGCTTTTTCCACTGATTGAAAAGAAAGTTTATCAAAAAGCCAAAACTAAACCTATTTAGTGTTTAGAGTGCAAAATCATTGCCTCATATTTCACCTCTAAATCAAATATGGTATGACAACACAGAAAACAGTATTTTTTTAATTGTTAAGATTAATTTAAGAATGTATTAACATGAGTAGAACAGCATGCAAAGCTCTAATTTCTCCTGCTGTCTTGATGATGACACCTCAGGACAGAATGGAAAAAGGCAAAGACTATTCATTTCTCATAAGGCATAAATAGAAAAATAAAAATAGAAAACTCAAGCATTAGCAGAAAACAATTTTCAGTTAGTAAACCTTGTTTCTATCCTAGCTAGGAAAGAGCAAATCCATCCTCATTCAGTCAGTCTCAAAATAAAGGCTGGGTTTCAAAAAACAGATGAGTTTCTAGTTTCTGTTCAGTCCCTGGGAAAGTAAACTTTTTGAAAAAGGAATAGGAATCTTGATAATCATCAACTCTTCCAAAAATCTGGCTATTTACTTTGGTATCTAAATTTGGCTTTATAAAAACTTTTAAGGAAGATATGAGGATTTCTTTTTGATACTGAAAATAACCAGGTACACCCTATCTGACCAGTGACAAAAGCTTCAACAAAAGCTTCACATACATTCTTCCTTCTGAAACTGCAGATTCTGGCATGAAAAACTGATATGCATCTGCTCAAAAAGGAAGCCCACAGATCTACCGGAAAAACCACAAATACTTAGGAACCATCTACTCAAGTAAGGGAAGAGAAACTTGTCTGTCAAACACACAAATGCACCCACTACTGAAAGCAACAGGAACCTATCACATTCTGAATACAAATATACATGTATGACATCAAGCAACAATGCAACTAGAATGAACAGACAGAACAAGTTGCTTCCTTTCTTTAATCAACCCCTCAAAACAGTAGGTCTAATGTGAATTAAGATTTTTTTTTTCCCTTGAAGTATGGTTACA
>VYZX01004863.1:0-18037 GCA_013401335.1 Brachypteracias leptosomus | reverse complement strand
CAGCTCAGACAGACCCACTATATAGGACAAAATGCATTTGTAGTATTTAGAGATGTTCTGGGCAGGAAAATCAATGCAAAACCTTAGCTGTTTTGTACTGTATTTGGAGAGGCATAGTACATACTCACGCTGTATGATACTATAAAACCATTAGCCTTATAATGCTTCCCTCCAGCATGCCGAACTTGCAGGACTGTTTATGCCTGTTGTTCTGGGATTTTTGCCATGGCATAGTTTGTATGAGACTTCTAAGTTACCACATAAAGAAAAACTGAGGAGAAACTTTTCCCCTGAACAGGAAAATTCTATGTAATGGGACCTGCTGTGCAAAGTGCATCCATAGTAGCTTTTTTCATGCACACTATAAACATACTTCCTAGAATTCCAGCAGCTGAGTTCCATAGCACTTCCTTGATCTAAAGCAGTTTTGATTTCTTCACTTTACTTACAGAGATGTATAGCAGAGAGGGGTTAATTGATTTGTTGAGGAATACCAGAAGCATTCTTATCCAGATCGAGATGGAATCAAAGCCTTTCAGTGTCAAATCTTTATCATTGGTTCTTGATGATTCTTCCTTGCCACAAAATGGAAGTTTGGTGATTGTACCTTTTGATGGGAATTCCCTTTTATGTCCACTTTTATGGAAGGCCTAACAACAAATGGAAAGAGTTCAAATGGGGCTCAGGGTAGCTCAGCCTGTATTTTGTGATGGGCTATTTCACATATCCAGTGGAAAAACAGTGTGTTGGCTGCACTCTGCATCCTGGTGGACAGAGATTCCAATGCTCCTGTCCTGGTTCATTCTACTAGCAGTTGTTAGCATCTATCTATATACTGGGTAAACTGTAAGTAGTAGTATACTGCATTTCAGAGAACACTGTAAATTGGGTGAGCTTTATTGCTCCCGCATTACCAGTGGAGGAGCTGAAGGAAAGAGGTTTTAGTTAAGGTTTTGAGTTCTATTGGTTTTAATTTTTTGTGTTTGTTTTTTTTTGTAAATTTGGATTGAGTAAATTATCTTTCAGCACTTTACATTTTCTGAATATATGATGAAACTTCCCCAAACATTGTGGAGATGTTTTTTCCCTTTTAAAGCTTTATTCTGTAGCTCAATTAGATATTGCTTGAGTTTGTTTTGTTTTGTTTTCTTCTTTTCAGTAAATCATGCACTATCCTGTCCCTTCTAATAATGGATGCAGACTTCCTTGGGGAATATTCATTCAGTAACTTAGGAGTACAAACATACTTGCTTCTGCTGCTTGTGTAACTAAGGAGTAGTATTCATGTCACCATGAATATGGATATATTATGTAGCTTACATAATAGCTAATATGTAACATGAAAAATACAGAACAAACATAGACATTCGAAACGGTGCTGAATGATATGGGAGATAGTCATGAATGCTGCTTTTGTTTCCTCTGTAGAAGCTTTGTTTGTGTGTAAAACTATTAAGTTTATTGGAGGAAAGTGTCAGAAGCATTGATCTCATATTGGATATCATGAGGATGCATGCATATTTGAAAACTGTTACAAGCATGTGTTGTCATCTTCCTCTCCAGCAGACCTGTTCTGTCAACAGGCAAAGAGATGGATTTTTCATTTGTTTCACAGGCTGCAGCTAAGGCACAGATACTGCGAGGAAATTCATAGGCACGTCTCTCCATACAAATCTTGTCTAGCAGTATTAAGTCATGTTTTTAGAATGGCTTAAGGAATTACTCATAGGTGGTGTTGTGTTAATAAGATGCAAGTTTCTTCTATACTAGTAAAATAGTCTGTTCTCTTCAAGCAGATGTCACAATCTAATTTTATATGATATATCTTTTCCCCTCTTTTTTTTTAGAACGTATCCTGCTGTCTTACCCAGCATATTTGTCAATGTAGCATTTAGGTGTTCTGCCACCCTTCATGAGCCCCGATGGACTGGCAATGTAGGGATATACAATAATCTGTGCTGTGTGCTCATTTCCAGAATACAGCTGTAGCATAAGTATGCATATGTTGCCAGTTCAGTCTGACAGTCTTGTTTTGTGATGTAGATACTGCTTTTTATAAAATCTTTTCCTTTTCTAATTTTGAATTGTCAGTGTAGTTATCAGTTGCATCAACACAGTGTTTTGTGCAACTATTTATTGTACTTTTCATTTAAAAGATGAATTAATTACTAAGGCATCTGGTGTGTCATATGGTGCATATGCTGGATGTGCTAAACAGAATACTCTTTTTTTTTTAAATAATAAGAGAAAAATGACATTGCATAAAAGGATTAGACTCTTTAGTGTGCTTTGAAGAGTAACTTTACTGTACCAAAATCTCCAAATCTGTTATTCAGGATTTTGTGATCATTAAAGGAATCTTTGATTCTACTGGAACAAGTGTGCATACCTGTGTGGTTGTAATACATGAAAAATAGAGGGGGAAGAAAGACATTTTCTGACAAGAACTTTATTATATGTGGGCTACTTATATGATACTTCTTCCAAGTGATAATCACAGAGTAGGTTATGGTTAGTACATTAACAGTTTATAAGGCAAGAAATTTCTATTCTTAGTTTCTATAGAAATTATATATCCTCCAAGGTTATGAAACATTAAATGAAGACCTTCTCAGTCTTCAGATAACCCATAGGTAATAGATACACATCAACCCACTGTATGTAGCTCCACATAAACCTCCAGTTTACTTGGTATAATTAAGATAAACTTCACACTTATTTTACATTAGAAAATTACTGAAAACTACTGTAGCCAAAATGCAATTTTAGGCTGCATTACTTACTTGTTACATAGTGTCATCTCCAAGGGGAGGATGGCAGAAACTGGGTATGGGCCAATTTATTCACTTTTTACAGTTACACACCTTTGCTCCTAGTCAAGTGAAATTCCGTATATATCACACTTTTTACATTTCAGAAGATGAGGCTTAAATCTATCCAGAATACCTTCCATTTACAAAAAATTAATTTCTCCATGGAAATTAGACTTCCAGAAGTTTTAACAGCGGGGTTTTTGTTTTGTTTGTTTGTTTTAAAATAGGAGATTAACAAAAGCATGGCACTGTCAATACTCAGTTTAAGCAATCAAGATTAGAGATGTAGCAGGATATGTTGATCTCAAAGGACCTTCAAAAGGAACATGATCTTTTCAGAAAATACACTGAATCTAACAAGAAAGTCTGCTTTAAGTATATCTAGCTTAGGAATATATGGTCAAAATGCTACCACAGCAACCTACTGGTGAGCCTTAACAAACTATAATTGTTTAGGTCTGATTTGCATCCACAATCCCAAAGAGCTTTCTGTTGTTTATGACACTCAGACAATATAAATTGTAGCTTGGAAGAATGCTTCCTTCTCCTGACTTTTACTACCTGTAATTAAACCTTTAGAGTAAGGAAACAAAAATTAGATTTGTAATTCTTACCAAGGGCAATCTTGTAACAGTTGGAACCATCTGTGACTAATACCCTCAAGAGTATTTCTTTCACATGCCAAGAAAGAGGAAAGAATGGACCTCAAGGGCCACTGGGTTATTTTTTCTGGATTACTTGTGGCTGTGTGTAGTAGGGAAAGTCCATACTTAAGTCTCTGCTATTTCTGTTTCTTCTTTTCAGCTTTCTGTTGTTTGACAGACTTTCATGAATGTTAGTAAGGTTAACTTAATGTCTACTGGCTGTAGTTTTCATAGCCAAATATAATTAAATGTAGTAAACCTGCTTGAGTTGACTCTGTAATTCTCATAATTCTAGTGTCATTTTAATCTGACCAGGGTCAATCTAATTCTGTTCCACAAAAACATCTTGCTTCATCAATTTATAGCATAAACCGAAGACTTCATCTTTTAACATTTATAAAATTTGCATTCTATTAGTCCAATATGTGATTCATTGCCAAGTGCCACAAAAAAGTGAAAAGAGTGCTTCATGTATATTTTTTAATCAACTAGTGTTAGGGCTGTCTGTTCTGGGAGAACTATGAAAATATTTTTATATTTTGAAAATTAGCTCCAAATTGTGTTGCCTTACAAAAGTTATGACTTAGCCCAGCATATCTAACAGAAGATAAATAAACCTAAAACAAACCCATCAATCTATTGCTATGTTTTATGGCACTGAGATGTGAGATGAACATAATGCAGTTCTAGAAAACCCTTTTGGATAGAATTTATAAGAAGTAAAAAGTAGATTGTTTTGTGGAACATCATTATTTTTCAAGTGTTTCTGTGAAACTTTGGCAAACAGAGGCCAGCCAACAGAATATTATGAATATAAATTGAAGAACTCTTGTGCCTGGGAGAAGGGATCTTTTCCATTTAAGTAATCAAAACATTCTCCAGATTGAAAGATGAGGGAACATTATTTAGGAAGAACAACATTATTTAGGGGGAAGAACAGCATTTCTCTCTATAACTGACTTGTCTGACTATAATCTCTGCTTTTATTTGTGGAGTTGATGTTTCATTAGGAGGGCTTCTGCTCACTAAGAGCTAATTCTCTACCTTATATTAAATTGGATCTGACTTCAAAGAAAAATTCAAGCAGGAGTCTATGTTTTCTATATATAATCTTGAAGAAATACTAAAAAGTATTTTCTTCCTTAAATATAATGGAAAATTGTAATCTTGAACATTATTGTACAGTATAAAAATTAAGATACACTAATTGTAAATTGCAATCTAAATAGTCTCTCGTCAGCTTGCTTAATATTTAGAGATCAGATATCTGGTGGAACTAATTTCATGTCCTTATGTGAAATTAAGGTGCTTTCACTAATGAGCTCTACAGATACTTTTTATGACTGTTTTCATTTAACTGGAACATAAAAACTTGTATTGGTTTTTCAAGACTTAATAGTCTTCCAGTGTCTCCACTGGTGGTACAGGATGACCTATGATTTAGTGGTGTAGCCATACCTTGAGGTCTGGGAGTTTTGTTGGATGTGGTCAAGTAACTGCTGTAGAAGCAGAGTCAGGTTGAAATGTTCTGAAGATAGGTTTTGGTATCCCTTCCCTCCTGTATGTGGGTGTCCTGTGTTTGTCTGGGATAGGGTTGATTTTCACCAGGAGCTGGGAGGGGGCCACAGCCAGGATAGCCAACTGAACCAGCCAGTAGGTTATTAGACACCATTCTGACATCATTTCCATTATATATATGGGCAAGAATTGGGGATCATGACAACAAAGGGAGCCTTGTGGTTGGTGTTTACTTCAGGCCACCTGGTCAAGGGGAGGCCATTGATGAAGCCTTCATGCTCCAGCTCCAGGAGACATCACACTTGCAGGCTCTCATCCTGCTGGGGAACTTTAACCACCCTGACATTTGCTGGAAAAGTAGCACGGCAAGCTGTAGGCAATCCAGGAGATTCCTGGAGTGCCTGGATGACAACTTTTTAAAGCNTGGGCTGAATCAAAAGAACTGTGGCCAGCAGATCAAGAGAGGTGATTCTGCCCCTCTACTCTGCCCTGGTGAGACCTCACCTGGAGTACTGCGTCCAGTTCTGGAGCCCCCAGCACAAGAAGTATGTGGATATATTGGAGCATGTCCAGAGGTGGGCCACCAAAATGATCAGAGGAATGGAGCATCTCTCGTATGAAGACAGGCAGAAGGAGTTGGGGTTGTTCAGCCTGGAGAAGAGAAGGCTCTGGGGGAACCTTAGAGTGACTTTCCAGTATCTGAAGGGGGCTTATGTAAAGGCAGGGGAAGGTCTATTCAAAAGGGTTTGTAATGATAGGACCAGGAGTAATGGTTTTAAGCTAGGAAAGGATAGATTTAGACTGGGTATTAGAAAAAAGTTCTTTAATATGAGGATGGAATAAATATCGGTGGAATGGGCTGCCCAGATAGGTGGTGGAGGCCTGATCCCTGGAGTCATTCAAGGTGAGGCTTGATGGGGCTCTGAGCAGCCTGACCTAGGTAGAGATGTCCCTACTTGTGTAGGAAGGTTGGACAAGATGGCCTCTAGAGGTCCCTTCCAGCCTAAAACATTCTATAATACTATGATATAAGGGGCAGGGGAGGAGGGGGACAGCAGACAAAGCACCAGCTCTGGCAGGGGTCACGGTTGGCTGTTTGATTGGGTTTGTTATATATCTATGGTTTTGTGTATCGTTTCATTACTATTACTGTTGTTGCTTTTCTTTTTTGTTGTTCTGTTAAATTCTCCTTATCTCAACCCACAGGGTTTTGCCTTGTTTCTCCCTGTTCTCCTTCCCATTTGGGGAAGTGGGGGGTGAGTGAGCAGCCATGTGTTGCTCAGCTCCCAACTAGGTCTAAACCACGAAATTACTGGGAATTACTTGCTACCACCTGCATGAAGAAGGACATGGTATAGCTCCAAGCTCTAAAATGCATTTTGTCATGCTGTTAAACTGTTTTCCCTAGCATAATTTTGTCTGAGGCTAATTAGTAGTCTTCCAGACAAAATCTAGATTGTGACTTGGGACCATTTTTGTAGGCAGCGTGATGGTGGATCATGTCTTCAGGGAGGGCAAAAGAGCTTAGACTGACTGATACGAGTTGTGCCAGCTGACCTCCAGGCCCTCAGCTGCTTTGTTTGCTTGTATAGATGCTGCTGCTTAGACTTGTCCTCTCTGCTGTTGCTGTCCTGTTTGTCATTGATACTAACTTCATGTGGTCAGAAGTGTTTGAGACTTGCTGACCTGTTCATTCAGGGAAATTTACCACCAGTGAGCTGAGTAAAGGACTTGTTTTTTAAAAAATAAACAAATATTTATATACTCTGTGGCTGGCAAAACAAAACATAAAATGATGATGGAAAATATCGCATTCTAAAGGGTCTTTATTTCATCTTAGAACACAGAATCACAGAATTGCCTGGATTGGAAAAGACCTTTAAGATCATTGAGTCCAATAATTAACTTAACAATGATAAGTCCTCAACTAAACCATATCCCTAAGCACTTCTTTTAAATACCTCCAAGGATGGGGAATCCACTACTGCCCTAGGCAACCTCTTCCAGTGCCTGATAACCCTTTCAGTAAAGAAGTTCTTCCTGATACCCAATCTAAACTTCCCTCAGTGCAACTTGTGGCTGTTTCCTCTTGTTCTATCACTTCACTTGTTATTTGGTTGAAGATACCGACCCCCAGCTCTACAACCTCCTTTCAGGTAGTTGTAGAGAGTGATAAGGTCTCCTCTGAGCCTCCTTTTCTCTAGGCTAAACAACCCCAGTTTTCTGAGCTGCTCCTCATAAGACGTGTGCTCTGTACCCTTCAGTAGCTTTGTTGCCCTTCTTTGGATATACGCTAGTGCCGTAATGTCCTTCTTGTGAGGCCCAAAACTGAACACAGTACTCATGCATTACTATTTTACTTGGGACTGGGGACATGGTTTTTAGGCGAATCTCATTATCAGCCATATTGATTGCTATGTAGTCTGTGTTGTAAAGTGGTTTGGAGCGCACCAAAGGCAGATCCTGTGTTGGTAAGCAGCACATCTGAATAGATTTGTGGAGTAAAACAGAAGGATTGAACATTCACGCTCTATTAATCTCTGGGGGTTTATTTCAGATTAGCTCTAGCTTGATCCTGTGGACTGAATGCCTGTTAGTGGTTGGTTTCTTTAGGTTTGCCCCTAGAGCGTCCCTCCAACTTGTGTCCTCTAAGACCATACTACACTGCAGACCACAGCATGAGAAGTGGAAATGTCTGGGGGAGATTTACTTCAAAAAATCTACTTCTAATGTGAACTAGAATGCTGACACAGAAGCATCCAAGCTGACTGTCTTTCAACATAGGTATATTTCTTCATCAAAAGGGTTATCAAGCATTTGAACAGGCTGCCCAGGGAAGTGGTTGAGTCACCCTCCCTGGAGGTATTTAAAAGACATGTAAATGTGCCATTTAGGGACACCTTCTAGTGGTGGATTTGGCAGTGTTAGGTTAATGGCAGGACTCAATGATCTTAAAGGTCTTTTCCAACATAAATTATTCTATGATTCTGTGATTCTACCTGATGCCTTCTTTGCCTCAGTCTTCAGCTATCAGGTGTCCTCTGCTTTTCAGAACAGCCTAAAGAGGAGAACTACCAGTAGTGACTGAGGGTCAAGGCAGAGTTTCCTTGCAAGAACTCCATGGTCTGCATCCAAGGGTGCCAAAAGCACTGGCTAATTTCCTTGCAAGGCCACTCTCTATCATTTTTGAAAGATCGTAGACATCAGGGGAGCTTCCAAATGAGTAGAGAAAGGCAGATGTTGCACCCATCTTAAACAGGCCTAAAGGGAGATATGGGGAAATGCAGGTTGTCAGCCTCACTTTGGGCCCTCACAACTTCATGGAGTGAATCCTCTGGGAACATGTGAAGGAGATTTCATGGATACATGAAGGAGAAAAAGGTGATTGAGAACAGTTAGTGTAGACTTAGTAAGGGTAGATCGTGCCTGACCAACCTGACTGCATTTTATAATAAAATGACAGGATTTGTGTACAAAGGGAGGGCAGCAGGTGGTGTTCACCTGACTTTAGTAAGGCTTTTGAAACTGTCTTTCACAATATACTTGTATCAAGGATGCATGTACATTATGGTCTGGAGGGGTGAACGCAAACTAGCTGAACTCAGGATAGTGGTAATGGGTCAAACTCTACTTGTCATGGCTGACCCTACTTTGAGCAGGAGGCTGCACTAGAGACTTCCAGAGGTCCATTCCACCTTCAGTCATACTGTGATTTGATGAGTCTGTGTGGCGCATCCAAAAAGTGAAATGTCAGTAAGAAATTGGAATTGCAGAATTAGTATCCAGTACTTTCTTTTTGGGTACTGTACTAATTAATGAAATAATGTTTGATTTTTGTCACTGAAAAAAAACATTTGTCATCTTACATTAAGGCTCTTGCTCCTTCAAAGATGGTGGAAATAAAATTAATTGGGATTAATGGAGATCTTGTCTTCCATTAAAACATGGCAAAGCCACATAATAAAATGGCCATTAGTCCAGAACTACCACATTCAGTAATGAGTTTTAATTTTCATATTAGCAATTTATAGTAGGCAAAATTTATTAAAGATGTGTTGTTGGAAACAGAGAGAACTACATTTCAAATTCAAACCCAGCTTTGTTGTTACAGTTTTTAATTACATAATATCAAATTGTTTAAAATAGTAGCCAAGAAGGCAATGCAAATGTGTTGTGCTGTTCAAATCATGAACCAACTGAACAGAACTTGGAAACTCAACCAGGACAGAAAAACAACAAACCTGGTTTGTAACCATGGGGAAAAATTATATGCATTTAAAAAGATGGAAAACTAACTAAAACATGGAGAATTGTGAAAAGAAGTGAACTGAGAAAAACGCAAAGGGGAAATATCTGAAAAGAGCAAGAAGTAAGACATTAATTATTTTCAACGAAGCTTTTATTTTTTTTCTTCTGCGGCTGTGCTTGTCTCAATTTTTCTAGATATATCTGAATTATTTTATTTCAAGCAGTAAAACACCAAGCAGATCTCTTTTCTATATGAGATGCTGCCTGGAAATCTGAGTAAATACATTTGCAGTTATTTCACACCTTATGTTAACACCTAAAGCTTAATTATTTCTTTTATCATCTTCATCCTTGTAATACCAGTCACTTCACAGGGATTGTTACACTTCCGTGGCAGTAACTTTAGATCCATTGGATCTCAATAATACAAATACAATTTCTGTAGTATGCGTTAACTTCAGTGAGAGTGCATAGTACATAAATTAGTATGAATTTTTGTATATAAGTTGTCAAATTTAGACCCAAGTCTTATTCTTGCTTGTGCATGAGCATATTTTGTTTCCTTTGTGCCTGTCTCAGCCCTTAGCAGTTCTGGAGATTTACAGAGCCAGGTTGTGCTTGCATTTTTGAAGAAGTTCAGAGAACATGCTTTTGTGTTCCATAAAGTATTTGTGATGCATATGAAGGTTGAAGGTAAATACCTTAAAGAAATGTATGGGAACGGTTTATTTTCTGGGCTGTTTAGTTCAGAGCAGAGAAGTAAACAGCACCCAACAAATTCTGAAAAGTTACTTTTCAAAAGAATGTTGTGTAAATCAGATTTTTGCCTGAAATTACTCATAATGTCAAATAGGAAAAGAAGTTTGGTTTTTTTAATCCCTAGTGTGTTTGGAGTTTTTCTGTTACAGATATGGATTTTACAAAACTCATTAGTTCCATATAATGAAATATATACTGAAAAGTTATTTGAGTGATCATTATACTGCACTAATCCATAAACAAATAAACCCCCCATTCTTCCTTTTTCACAGAACTGTTTTAAATGTTCCTCAAAGTGATTCTCTTCTGTAAATCCTAGCTGAGAAGGAAATTGTAAATGGTCTTAACTTTTTCAGGATAATTTTAGTATGTTTTTTCTGCACCAGGAAGACAGTGCTGTGTAGATTTGGTAGGAACACTCTAAAACTGGGTTTTAGAGATTCTAATTGTGAATACGAGCCATCAGATCACGGATCCCAATCGGCTGAGGACAGCAGTGATAGTAGGTTCACATCAGGCTTGGTGACCTGTTCATTTAAACGTTGCATCCTTATAACCTGAAGTGTAAAGCTGAGGATATATACAAATATTGTTTCTTACTGTTTGACGTTTCTGTCTTTACAGAACAGATACTGATTTTTCCTAACTCACTGTTCATGAGGTGGGCTCATATGCCAAGTTAGAAATTCACTAGCTGGAGTGCTGGGGCCCAGGCCGTGGGCCCCAAGTTGGAGTTGACCTGTGGGTGAGTCACAATCTAACAGAATGTTTTGTTCCCCAAGTGGTTTCAGCCCCTAGAGGCAGAACCTGGCCCACCTGTGTGAGGCCTTGCGTTCCCCCAGGTGATTGTGGTTGGGGTGATGAGCAAGGTCAAAGCTATATCAATCAGGAACCGATGAGTTTGGAAAGGGTTCCTGTTGGGGTCATTCTGAGGAGCTTTCTGTTGGAGGCAGCTTGCTGAGCTCTTGCTCAGTAGTGTGTTCCCACCCCTTGGCTCTTGGGATGGCTGATTTGAGATGGAGAAGAGCAAAAAGATGAAGAATATGTAAAAGATGAAGGTATGCTGAGGGGATGTTGTTGAATTTGGTGCTGGCCTGCAGAAGAAGAGAGCTAGCAGCACAAAATTGGCATAGTCGGCAGGATTGTTTGAAGAAGGAGAGAGTTAGCATCACGCTTGCTAGTTTGGGGTTTTTTTTAAACATAATTTGCATTTTTAAATTTGATTGAAACTATTTAGAAAATGAAACTATTCACTTTCCTTCCTTCATTCACCCTTTCAGTCAAACATTTTACGCTCTTGTACTCTTTAAGATGATATCATTTTTTTCTCATAACATGTGGTTTTGGCTTTGATCCCTGATATGAAACTGAAATGCCAGATTATTTTCATGTATTTGGGCTATACTCTAGCCAAAATAAACTATTCCTTGCATTTATAAACATGAGATAAATATTTATTAGTGTTTAAAAACCCTGAACTGAAAACAGATTCTGAACCAGTGGAGGTAGTCAGTGACCACCAGTGTTTGTCTTTGTGAACTATCCCTTTCTTTGGGCCCCTTTTCAAGCTGGGGATTAGCATGCAGAGCTTGACTCTCAATGGCTCTGTACTCTCAAGTATTAGATGAAATCCTTCTGTGTTGGGCACCAGACAATGGAGCTTTACATGGATAAGTACATTCTTCCTGCATTCGAGGAAGCTTGTTTGGCTAGCATCCAGGAGTGCTTATTTACTAACGTCAAACTCAGCACCTTCCAAACTAAATGAAAAAACAGTTTTAGTACTACGCTCTAGATTCAGTATACATTTTGACTCTTGCATTTGAAACTGGTAACTGTATATATATTTATAGAGTTTCCTCTTCTGCAGCAAGTCAAACACTTTTCGTATATACATATTGTGGGAAGCCAAAGCAAGTTTTGTTGTGGGTTTGTTTTTTTTTTTCAGTTTATTTTACCTAATAAGTTTCTTTTGGTCCATTAATGTTGTGCAGACAATGTCACAAATCTTTTCTGTTTCGGCTATTGCATGGACCTACTTTTGCAATGTGATTTATAGTAATTGGATTATTGAATGACTATAATAGTTATCAAGAATTGAAGTAATAGATATAGGCAGAGTAATTTCATGCTTTTCAGATGAGATTATATTACATTTAGTGTAGGTCACAAATGACTCCATGACTTCACCAGTTTTAATTAACTTTAATATCTAAGAAGAAAAAAGAACCTTGCTAAATTGTCAATCCTTGTAACTGTGGTTGTTATTTTACAGCTAGCAGTAATCTGTGCAAAAGATTTTATCTTTTAAATTTTTTGACGTATTTCTTTTTCATGGTCTTTTCAAGATGTTTTACTGGGCTGTCCTTGGAAGTGAAGTGGGTGATCTGCTGGATAGAGATTGATTCTTTGCCAACCTGCCAATCATTTTTCTGTCTTGGAGAGGAGTAATGTTGAAGCTTTGATGCATGTGTTTCATTGTTTTGTCTGTGAAGGCCATTTAACGTGTGGCTTGAGATCTCTGTAGTAAAATGGATGAGTTTTAGGGTTAAATACCAGGCTTCATGTGTCCTAAACCATGGAAACCTGCTCAAAGTCAGTGCTTGTGAAGTAGGCAGTACAGAGCTTATCACTGCTGTAGTACTAGTTACAGATCCTGCTCATTTCTTTCCCTCTAAATTAATGTATGCATACCACTAAACTTCATTTTTCACAGTTCTAACTTTGTTTCTTGCAGACTTCTGTGTCATTTACTTAAATCACTAAAGCATGCAGGAACCCTCCTGCCAGCATGGCAGAATTCTGCAGAGATTCTTATTTTAAGCACAACCTGGCTCTGTACTGTAGTGGCTCTGCCATGATAGAGGTTAGCATAGTTGTACTGAAATAGTTTAATTTTCATGATTAGCAGGCCATTGTTAAATAGAAGTTATTTTAAGGCTCAGAAAGAGCAGAATGTAAAATCTAACTACAGTGTGGCATTTCACAAAGCCCTCGTGTCTTCAAAATCAGAAGCAACGTGTTTTAGTGGTCAGAGTTGAGCATCGGAGCCCTGATGGCACCACTGGGCCCTGGTGTCCCTGCCCAAGGCTCAGGAGCACAATTTGAGCGCAGCTCAGCATGCTTCGTCCCCACCTGTGCCACACTGGTACCACCAGCCAGCAGCTTTCCTCCTGACTTGTTTGGATTTCCAGACTTGGCCTTGCCTTGCACCTTTACCTGCTGCTTGGTGGTCTGTTGCAAGGACCAACCTCGCTGCCAGCTTGCCTCCCCGTCAGGAGCACCCCTTCCTCCTACTGCTCCCCCAACACTGAGTTGCTGGGTGCAGGAGCTGGTTGTGGCAGCTGGCCATCTGCCACCACTGCAGTGGTTTCCCCGAGGCTGCACTTAGTCCTGTAGCAGCTGATGTTTCCCCTTAGGTAAGATATAGAGTGTGCTAAATGGCAAGCAAGTGGTATTGATTTTGCTTACATGTATAGAAAATCTATGCAAAAAATACGACTGAGGGGATGTTATTTTCTATCCCAAATTGCATTATATTCTCCAAAGTTATGAATTTAAAAACAGTAAGAAAAGTGAAGGATTATAACAAAAAGCTTTAACTGCACTACCAGGTGAGCAGTCTTTCAGGAGGCTGTTTTCTCTAGCATTTCTCATGTTCGTTATTACTGACTAAACAAAATAATGCAGATTGTAATAACAAGTAATTTTTGTAACCTAATCAAACTGTTTCAATTTAGAAATGTTTCTTCTGGAATTTAAGGACAGCCCATTACCATTTTAGCAAGACAGATTTATTATTTCTGGCTCCTCTGATAGGTGTCATGTTTCAAGTGATAATGAGTCTGTAACTTCACTTGGCAGTTTGTTTAATGATCTGGTGACTGTAATTTTTCCCTCTGGTAGGGATGCTAACGTACCCTACTGCAGCTTGAAGTATTGCCTCTTGTTCTGTTGTTAAGAACAAATGAAATTAATTGATTCTGATTTTCTTTCAAATCTGTAATGGTACATTATAAAATAGTTGTCAACTCTACCATCAGAATTTTTTCTGATGTGTCTGTGCTGTCCAGTAAAGGATCTGATAAAATGAAAACAGTAGTTGGAGATAAGGAGTCAATTGAGGAATAAGTCACCTTTGTATAACAAGAGATTTCTGATGGCAAATCTCCTGTTTTCTGGAGGAAGGTTGACCAAAACCCAGGAGAAAGCAACCTGTATGCTTGGTTTGGGGTTTTTTTCCCCAGTGTAAATAATGGAAATTGGTGTTCACTGAAAATGGCAAATACAGCACATCTGTTTTGATCATTTCAAGTTGTTTTTGTAGACAATAACACTTTGAATTGAAAATTCAAGCTCATAATGAAATAGATTGGGAGATGGAAAATGCAGATGAGAAAGGTTAGGGAAATATAAGGTAGTGTTTGGTTTTCATGAGAGCCCAAAGTTAGCATTGCAACTGAGGACAGTGCTGTAAGATTGTACATTATTATTTTCAGCAGGAAATTAATTCTGAAACTGTAGTAATGTCAGTGATAATGTTGTATTACTAACTACCCTCCCATGGAGATGAACAGGGACTACAGTACCTTCTTGCATGTTCCTTTAAGTCTGTTGTGATTCAAAGAGCATCCACATTTGCCCTGGACTGGCAGATGTTCTTCAGCACCATAACAGATGTAGTGCAGAAATCCTTAATCTGAGAGCACAACTATTCCATGCTATTGCAGTGTCTGACTGTTGGCTAGCAGCATAGAGGTCCCAAAAACGTCTCACTGGATAGTAGAATAGTTACTTTATTCAGTGTGGTGGAGCTATATAGTCCTCACTTTAAAGCTAATTAATACTTTGAAATCAGTTATGTGTAAGTATGGATAATGTTTTCTGTAATTGATAAAACACCTTTTATGCTGAGCATGCAAGTGTTTTTCATAACCTCCTGCAGTCAATGAAACTTGGTTGAATACTCAACAAAAACATTTTTCTATCTTCCTCATCATGCTCATAAGGTTTTAATATTAAAAAGAGGAGAAAGTAGGTAACTATAAGAGGAAAACCTGAAGCTACTCCTCAGGACTTTTGCAGTAAGTGACAAATAAAGGAATTATCTCAGTTTTGAAGGCTACACTTCCTATTGGCATGGCTCTGCAGTCATGATACGATGAAAAGCTGAAGGCTACAGCCAGTGCTGAGTGTGTGAGGCATCTGCAGTGTAAGTGTCAGTTGGTGGCTCTATGATGACATTAAGTTGAGGATTTCAGGATTACTGTCCCACACGTTGCATGTAAGAAAGACAACACAGCAAGGAATATGGTTAAGTAGGTAGAGATACATTAAATGCATCTGAGAGAAGTCCTGTGATACTCCTTGGGTGAAGGTGATGAAAGACAGAAAGCAATCTGAGCTGGGTGCTGGTGTGTATCCTCCTTTCTTCCAAACTATTGACTTTTTTTAGTGTTGTATGATCCTGCTATCTATATTAACATTCAAATCAGATGAATGCTTTTATCTTTTTCCTCTTGTTCAGTATAAGACAGTAGACATGGTCTCCTCATTTGATTTGAAAGACAGACTTTTCTGGAGTTCCTTACTCTGGGAGAGGGCCAGCAGCTCTGCGGTTTCGGCTCAGTGTGTGCACTTGTCCGTGTATCCGCCCATCCCCTTGAACAGAGCTTGTTCCTCAGTGTTTCACTTGGTTCTTTTAGCCATATCCTATGCTCTGTTTGCAGCTGCCTGGCAAAGTCTAACTTACCTGTCTCTTTCTTGCAGTGATGAGAGGTTGTGGGGTCACCAGAACTTGAATTGAGCTGTGGCAGGATGCTGTTAGGCTCATCTTTCTTGTATTAAGACTATGTGCAGACTAACTGTAGTCTCTTTGTAAACCCTGGTATCTGTGCATGCTTTCTCAGAGCCTACCAAGCATATGTTTAAATAGACTAGCACATCTGTTCTAAGTGTGTTGTCCTTCTGAAGCAAGAGTGTAATGTAATGTTGTTCAAGTATCACGAATCATTGTATTAGTGTTCTTTTCATCTCTTTTCAAACCTAGATGTGGCTGGCTTAATCATTTAAAAAAGGGGGGTGTGTGTATATGTGTGCTGGGACATAATTATGGAAGTGGAAGAGGAAGGATATGAAGGAGCCTCTTTTCTTTCGGAAATAATGCGGAGAAAATCAAACTACCATTATGTAAAGGAAAAAAATCATTTAATCTTATATTTTACTTTTCAGTTATAGTAGAATTTTCTATATTGATGTGAAATGCACTGGTGCAATCTTGAAATACTACCTTCTTTTAGCAGTTCTAAAAAAAAGCTGAAGTTAAGTTCTTCTGTCACGTGAATAGTTGAATGCTTTATAGTGTCCATTGACTCCAGGATGAATTGAAATTGCTTTCCTTTGAGTGTGTTGCAGAATGAGGTCTTTATATCAGAATGTTAAAAACAAATTTTACGTGACAAATGTTTCTTAAGGATTTATTTCTCTTAAAGAATGACATATTTGGGGACTAATCAGTTAGCCAGTGTCATCTTAAAATGCCTGATTCACTTGAAATGTGGATCAGTCCCTCATTTTGAGTCTTAATTCAGATGAACTATAGGTTCGAGGATATACGCTTGAGTCTCACATTTAAGCTTTTGAAGCTAGACAGCAACTCTTTGATCTTTTAAAGTGTGTTACTAAAACCCTTCCTAAACAATTTAAAGATGACTCAGTGTCTTTGGAGCGAGACTCCCCAACATATGTACAACATAGTAGTTAACACTTAGAACACCAGAAGTATCTTAAGCAATGGTTGTAGTGCTTATGTTTTCTACTTATTTGAAGAGTAGTTGCAAGTTTTACTAACACAATTAGGTTGCAACTAGTGAAGGAGATAAATTAAAGGTTGATAAGTAAAAATAATTTCTTGGGAGTAGGGTCAGGTAATGGGAGCAAGTTTTAACCTTTTTTTCTATACCTAGTAAGTTGCTGGGTGATTACATATGCTATAGGTTATCTGAAAGGAGCAGGGCATTTTTTAAAGCTGTGTGTCTTCCAGGGCTGTTTTCATAATACATAAAGTGGAGTTCTATGTGATTAAATAAATGTACATCCATAGGTTAACTTTATTGTACATGTACAATTTGGGAACTGTACCCTTGTGGGAGGGGGGCTAAGTTAATGACAGTAACATCTGTTAAAGTAACATTTATATAAGCCTTAGATGGGCTTTCTATTTAAATGTCTTGAGGTGTAATTATGACACTTTACTTCAAAAGGAAAAATCCTAATTTCAACAAAATTGTATCACCTTAAATCAGATAAACTTCTGCTTCTATTTCACTGTCTGATACTCCTCTGTTAAGAGTGCTTTTTGGAAACTTCCCTGGCCAGCTATTTCCTTGTATGCTTGCAGGATTCCTTGTATGCTATCAGGACTGTCCTCAGTGTTATCTTTTACCTTGACCATATCTGGCTGCAGATTTTTCACCCTGAAATAACTGTTAATTCACATCAATTCACATTACTTTGAGAAAACATTGTGAGTAGGGGTGTAGTGACAGTTTGTATTCCTGCTATGAAAAAAATAACTGTGATGCTGTGAAATGACCCAAACTCAGGAATGTGGGGGTGGACACAACAGGAGCTGTTTTGTTTACTGCAACTTGTGTGTCATGCAGTGGGCTGCCCCTGACACGTGTGCAGTGTGTTTAAGGCAGTGTCACTGAGATACGGTTTTCTTACTAGCATAGAGTTGGTGCAGGAGAGTGCTGGGCTTGCTGGGCTTTGGAAGCAAAGGCAGTGAGAGGGAGCCCAAGGTGATGGCCAGGCTAGGCAACATGTTTTGTTCTGTGTCTCTGTTTAAGGCTCAGGGCAACCCCCCACAGAGCAGAACTTTTCACCCCTCTTCCCCCTCCCCTCTTCCCTCCCAGGGGAGGAACAAAGGCCTCACACAAAGTTGGAAAATTAAGATCACAGCTTTTGACAGGGAGTAACGAAAGGGATATCAAAGGAAGGGAAATACACAGACGTAATAAGGGGAGTTTAAATATACAAATACATACAACACTG
>VYZX01004834.1:13674-38500 GCA_013401335.1 Brachypteracias leptosomus | reverse complement strand
GAGCCGGCGCTACCGCCCCCGGGGCCGCTGTAGCAGGAAGCGGCGGAGCACGGCCGGGCAGCGCCGGTGGTGTCCTGGGGGGCAGCCGGTAACGCCCGGTGAAACTTTCCGAGGGGAAAGCAGGGAGGGCCGCGTCCCTCTCACAGCTGGAGAGAAGCGGGGCCGGGAGGTTTCTTCTCGCCGTTGCCACCGGGCGGCCCCTGGCTCCGCCCGCCGCTGCCGGGAGAGTCGTGTGGGCGGCGGGGGCGGCAGCGCCGGGTGCCGCGGCCGCCTCCGCGGGGCGGCCTGACATGAGATCATCGCCGGCAGCGGCAGCGGCAGCATGGCCTCTGCCAGGAGCGGCGGCCGCGCTGGGCCGAGGGACGAGGAGGCCAACGGCGACCTGGACCGCTCCCTGCAGCAGATGCTGCGGGCGATAGCGGAGGAGCGGAGCCGCGCCGGCCTCCGACAGGAGATCAGCGGCCTCGGTGAGTCGGCGGCCGGGGCCTCTCCGCCGGGCTGGGCTGGGCTGGGCGGGAGAGGAGGGGCGAGCGCGGTGCCCCGGGGCCGGGCGGACCCCCGGCCGGAGCGGGGTCCCCCCGCGGTGTGGGCCGGGTCGGGCTCCTGGTTCGCCGCATGCAGGCGGCGGCGGTGGTCTGGAAACCTGTTGTGTGCTGCCGGGCCGTGCTGCTGTCACGGGGATGGGCCCTTTTTCCTACCGAAGTCCCCGGGAACCGGAGAGAGCAGCTGTCTGCTCCATTGTCTGAAATGCCCTTGGAGAAAAATGATCAGAAGACACTACACACATCAGCCGGTGTGGTTTTTTAAGTATAAACCAGTGTGTCATGTGCTTTGGAATACAAACAGGGCAATTTTTCTGTTGCTCTTGCCGGTGTATGCAGTTGTAGGGGCTCTCAAATGGTCTGTGTAGATTTTTTTCCTGTTCTGAGTCAGACACCTCCCTTCTCTGAGTAAACGACTTCACGCTGCTTGCCGTGGTCTAATAAGCACATAATGTTGTGGCTCTTGGTGGTCAGTGAATTTTTTGAATCGTGGAGGTTTTCTTTAGCTTTCTGGCTATCTTGTTTATTTCCATCTCCATCGATGCGAACTTTACATCACCCATCTTTATTTAGCTTTTGGCAAAGCTTATGGATTGCAAAATAGAAGTTTGAAGTTGAAATTCAGTTGACTGCAAGAGTGGTACAACAGATCACTTAGCCAAAATCATTCGCATCAGGAAACTTTTCTAGCTAGGCTAATGAATAGTAATAATTAGATTATCTCTACTGTTGCACATAAAAATTAAGTTTTTGATGTGAGTAATGTTTTCTACCTTATTCAGAACTCTTGTACATCCTGGATTGGACCTGTACTCTAAGGGGATAAACATTCAAAAAGTTCTTGCAGGGTCAGGGCTTTAAATGATGAACATTTCTGTGCAATACTTCTGTTTCTTCCATGTGGCCTTTATTAATGGCTCCTCCTTCCTCAGCTTGTTTATAAGATTCCAAAAATCTCCATTTCAGAGTCTTCCTTAAAAATTCAGAACGAGTTTTCATTCGAGTTTTACAGGCTTTGTGATGCGGCATGGGAAATCTCTCTGGTTCTCTGTATGACCTTTATGCATCAGTTTGTCTGCCAGTGCTTACTGTGATCTCCTCAGGGAGGAATGGGCTATCCCTTCCTTATTTTTGCCTAGCACATAATGAAAGCTTGTGCAAACAGAAAAATGATGAGTCTTTCTTGTTTCTTTATTCTTTTTTTCTAACGGAATTTACTGTAGTGTAAAATGTTACAGAGCCAAATAGTGTTGTGGCAAAGAAACTGTAAGTGAAATAGGAAAAAACCCCTCAAAATCTAAATGCCTGTGAGATTGCATTCATTGAAAAGCTGTTGTCAGCTCATGTTTGGCCTTATCATGTTTGAGTGAAAATAAAGACTCAAAAGACTAGAAGTATCACCATCAGTTTCTTTTACTGAAATTGGGAAAGGGAGAAACTTGTGGTGGTTAGTAAGAATGTAGAAAAGCTTCTTCTCTGCTTGTGTTTGAGTACACATCCGAAATAGCTCATCATGAGAAGTCCTGCTGGGTAACTTTGGGAGAATCACACAAGTAATAGGACAGTATTGCAGCTCTCTTTTAGAGAGATGCCAGATGAAGACTTGAAAGGAAAACTTCAGGAGAACTGCTTGAGCTTGTTGCACGGAGGGGCTGATCCTGGCTGTGGAGATTTGCCTGTGTATGTCTATAACCTATGTGTAAATCAGTTACATGTCACCACAGGAGAGCCTTGGATGTTCAATTTTTGTATCTAGGGAACGGAGCTGAACTGGCTCAGAACGCTGCGGTTTGCCAAGCTGTTATGCCTCTCCCATGAGCGCAGAGCCCTGCAGGTGAAGAAGTGCTGTAGATCTCCCTGCCCTGGACAGCTGTGGGTGCAGTGGACCTTGAGCTGCAGTGGCTGTGGGGCATTGTGGCGATTTAAATGCAGGGAGAATCAGTTCTATAGTGGCTGTTTCTGAGCACATTTGCTGACTATCAGTTCCTGCCGGCACTCCCTGTGCTAATGCCCAAGCACTGCAGAGTCACAAAGTGGGACCTGTCTCGGGATTAAAGGTTATAGACTCAGATTGCTATAGGGATATTAAATTGTCACAGAATCTGATCAGCTTTTTAAAATCTGTACATATCATTACTTAAAGTTGGGAAGCTTCTTTAAGGCCTAGGAGACACAGAATCTCTCTGTGCTATATGTCTCTACTTCTGTATATTGACGGATTTTCCAAGATCTTCACTGTGTGCTGCATGTTACCTGATGTATCACATTGTCCCTCCCGGTGAATGGGTGTTCTTTTTTCCCCTGTTATAGGGAAGCAAGTATTTTAAATACTTCTCTTGGGAAATACACTGAGCTTTTGGAGTGGTGCTCAATAGAAATTGCAGATGAACAGAAGATTATCAGGTTTAATCCTATGCCTTAAATTTATGCATGTCTAGCCTGCACTAGCAGATGCTGTTGCAGGGCATGCAGCATACTCAGAATAGCCTGGGCTAGGCTGGAATACATTGGGCACTGGCAGTACAGCAGATATAAAGGCTTTTCCTTGAGTTCAATACTCGTGAAAGTAGTCAGTCTGGTATGGGCTCAGGTGGCTAGCGCAGAGGTTCTATCTGCTCTTTGTGCCTGGGTGCTGTTAGTCAACAGTCCCAGTGACCCAGCCTGTGGCACATGACCTGCAGGAGGAACACGCCCGCAGCTGGATTTGGATTAATGGTGTTTCTTTTTGTGATGGCTAAATCCATTCCAGCTGTGTCAGTAGGTTAAACCTGTTGAGAGTTTTTCTGAGTTCTCTGGAAATCCGCTGGCAAAGACTTTGACCGTGTTAAGTTCTGGCTTTTCCCTGAGTGCTGTTAACCACTCAACAATAAATTGGGATTCACTGAATTATACTTTGGGTGGCCTCTCTCATTTTGTGTATTTCCTTTGAGTGGGCCCCTGATCACCAGCTTAGGGAGGAAATAGCTTTTTTTGCTGACACTGAGTTTTGATGGGAGGAATTGCTTTATTTCAGGAATATCATGTGACCGTTTGTATTATCCAAATATGTAAATACTCTCTTGGAGGGGATTTTCCATATTGTCCTGTTTGTGTCATGTAGAAAATACAGCAAATCTGACATGGTGCTTCAAACTGCCTCCTGTGACTCCTTACCAGGCTGCTTAGTGCCTCTCCAAGAAGTAGTCTTGGCTGGATGTGAGTATTTTCCAGTTGTGCAGAATATTACAGTAGTGTTGTGTGTGAAGTTCACTCTGAAATGCTGTTTGGTAGAATATTGTCTGGCAAAATAGTTCTGCTTCTGGGGGAATGACAGTTGACTCGCTGCATGTCTCCTCAGGCATAAAGGCTATGAAGTTTCCTTTTTGGACAGAATCCTGAACTGAGAGGGTTTTATTTTTGATTGTGCCTGAATCTACTGTGGAATGTTGTCAGATGCTTCATCTCCTCATGTCCTCCTGTCCTCCAGTGACAAACTGCCCTGCCTTGAGTGTAACACAGTGTGGAGGTGTGACTTTGTGCATACTGGAATTTATAATGAATAAGGAAAAATAAATAGGTAGGTCTGGATAATGTCTTGAACCATGGCCGATCAGCAATGGAGATGTGTAGCCAGGCAAAAGGTGGAGAAATCATAAGGATCTTGAGAAGCAGGTGGCTGCCCTGTGGGCTGCAGAAAACTGGGAGTAAACAAGGAGTTGAAAACTGCTGCCACCGGGCACTGAAGGTCTGTAATGATGATGTTCGTGGGTGCTGGTGGAGAGGCTGGACCATGCAGAAGACCTGATAGTCTTATCAGTAATAAAGTGTTTCTTCTGTTTGGTTTCCTGGTGGTAGAAAGAAGAAGTGTTCTTATACTTGACCGACTGTTGATGAGAGGAGGGTGTATTTGGCATAGAGACAGCAGGAGGAGGAACGTTCATCCTCAAAGTCTGGAGGTTGCTTGGACTTGTTTGCGCAGCAGTGCACCTTGGGGCTTGTCATGTGAGTAAAGACAGTAGGCTGATTCATGTGCCAAATTATCTTGATGAATAAGTCCTGGAAATAAATAGGTCTCTAGCCTTCCTGAGAGAAGAAAAGGTGACGTGGCATATAGTAAGTGCTCATGCACATGAGTGTTGGGAAAATGTGGTGGAAACATAAAAGACCCAAGTAGGAAAATGTGAGTAGAAGGATGAAGAACGGTGGGAGAAGTTCTTGGAAAGTTAAACAGGCTAAAATTAAGAATTAAAAGAAAAGTGAATAATTTGGATTTCTAGGTACTGGATTCAGACCTTAACTCTACCATCGTGTAATAACTTTTAATTAAATTATAATATTCAACAAGAATATATTTGCTTCTGAAACTTTGAAGAAAGTGTGGTTACTGAGTAGGTGGAAGTGTCTGCTGAGAATTTGCTCCAGTACAGAACTAGTTTGGCAGGAGTATCTTTCATACAGAAACAAAACATATTCTTCACTCATGGTTCTTCCTGGAGTTACTTCAATGAGTTGTCCAGACAAAGGTGAGAAACTACAAAAGCTGGGAAGCTTTCTTTTCTTTTGATCTGTGAATAACAAGAAGGTACAAAAATCACATCTATCCTAACAAAAACTTAAGGGATATATACAACCAAATTCACTAACTATGGTTGATGTTCTCTGTAATGAGTTAGTTTAATATAAAAATATGTTAATAAAATTATTTTATTTTCATTCAACACATTTAGAAGGATTTGAGTTTAAAATACAGTTCTTATTATTTGTACCTTAATATTTGTACAAGTTCTTTGTCCTATTTATAAAATGTTTTGCGGTTCACGAATATGTAATGTTCAGTAAAAAACAAATGGTCAAATACTGAAGAGAAAGATACTAATGTAAGTAACTTATACATAGAAAAATTTTTAAAAGTTTATAGATTCCTGATAATTAAAAAAAAAAAAAAGGCTACATTCCAGCCAGGAGTAATCTGTATTTCTTTCCAGGAAAAGTTCTAGGAAGTGCAAATGCAAAGCAAGATCAAACCAGATTATTTAAATCAGAGTTAAAGTAGGTACTTCGAAGTCAAGGTGATGTAACCAGCTCACCCTGGATATCAAACCTCAGATTTATGTTGGAGAAAGATGAGCAAATAACAAAGAAATTCCAGTGTGAAAATGGGTTTAATGTGATTTACTGGTGTTTAGAGGTAGAAGGGGAAGATTATCTTAAAGCTGCTTTTTAAAAAATTTTTGCCTTAGAAAACTTACCTGGGATAAATTTCTGAAATCAAGCATGTGTGTAGACATTTGATGTGTAGTTGAGTTGGGTAGGGTGGTGTAGGAGAAGCCACAGCTGGAGCCAGTTCTGAAACCCAGTGGGTTTGGTCATGGGATGGGAACATACTTCTGTTTGTCCAGCAGCCCTGTGTGCAGGACCGATGGGGTGAGGAATGTGCTTGCCAGGTTCTATGAGAGATCTGCCTTGCTTTCTATCCTGGCAAGGAGCAGGGCTGGCCATGCTGGCGAAGACAGGGTGAGAGAGAGGAGCTTGTGGTGCTGGTTTGGGATGGGCCTCTGCAAATAGTACTCATGTGAGGAGTACTGTTTGTACTCCAAGGACATCAGACTCGGGCAAGTGTGAGGGAGGGTAGTTTTGGATGCTTGTATCAGGGCTGGAGTGAGTAATTCTAAAACCAGGGTGCAACGCCAATTTTTAAGGTAACGTCTCTTGCTGTAATGCATCAGTGAGAACAAAGTAGTTGAAGATGCCTGCTGGGAAATTTCTTTCCTGGTAGGGCTGTGCTAGGTGGCATGCTTTTTGTTGATGAGATTTCTTCCTTTTGGTATCACAGAGCAGAAGAGAGGCTGATTATTTTGCTGTGGTGAGTTTCTGTGCTGTGGTAGTGGGGACTGAGGGGGACAAATGAGAGAATCTCATGTTGAGATTGGGAGACCTTGTGATGTTGAGGCAGGATTGTGTGGGATTACAGAAAGAGTCAAATAATGATCTTTAAGGCTGAAGAAAAAATAACTGATGTCAGAATGCATATTGAGATCTTGTGTCCTAGGATCTCATCCTGCCACTTCTGCAGTCAAACATGGCATATTTAGGAATATCTGTGTAAGATCATGCAATGGAGAATGGCAGTCTGGGGTAAACTGTAGGGCTGAAGCCCTCCAGGGTAAATACTCCTTTGTTTTATATGGTGGTTCATTTAAAATTCCATTTTCATTGTTTATTAGAACCTTGTTCATGCTGTTGTCACTAATGGCCTGTCAAGCTTTCCATTACACACCAGAGTTTCAGGGGATTCGTAATTTGGCTATGAGGGTTAGTGTCTGTCAGGAGCTTGACAGACATCAATTCCAGATCAATAAGATAATATGTTCTTTTTTTATCATAGCTTTTACATATTTTTGAGCAGTTGGGTTATTAGGGTTTTTTTAATGGAGATGAAGCATTATGGGATTTTCATGTCCTGCTCAAGAGTATACATGTCCAAATTTTGTGTCAGACTGGAGATGCTGAAGTAAAGAGGCAAGATTTTTTTAAAAAACAAACAACCCCCACCCCCAGATACCCATCAGAACATTGTGACCCCAACGAGACAAGCAGATTTGTTTTTAAATGAGGCATGCTGCTGTTGAATTTTTGGAAGCTAGCAGAAGTTGCTGGATACCAAATTTGTTTTTGAAAATGAGTGCCTCAGGGCCGAGTTATGAATCTGTAAGCTTGACAGTGAAAATAGTCAGGGTATTTTAAAACACCCATTTCTTATGTATGTAATACTCTAGTTGTAGTTGATACCTTAACTCTTTGTTTTCATTGTTGCAGCAGTACGCTTTCTAAATCTTTAATAGGGTACTAATAGAAAATCCATTTTGAAGTCTGGGGTCTCTGTTACGCTTCAAGATGGATGGGAGGTCTGTCTTAGGAATTAAAATACAGCTTACCTTTACAGTTCAGGATAGATCTTCCAAAGATTAACGGTATATCTGTCTGGATTCTTTCCAAATAAATGGAAAATTTGATTTCCTGAAGGATGAAGCATGTTGATCTCCCCTCCCATTGTCAGTGTTCAGGATGCTGATCAATAGAAAAAGCTCAGAGGACGCAAGCTTTCAAAAGCTGAACTCAACTGTGCCTTGTGTTCTGACTACACTTCAGGAAAAACAAAACTCTGCAATTAAATAGTTATGATTGTTACATCCTTGTAAACGGGTTAAGTAGGATCAGGGTAACAGCTCACTGACATTGAAAGATTTACTTTGAAGTGAATGATAAGGTGTAAGGAGAAATACTGTGCAAAATCAGGAGCTCACTGAATAGTGAAACTACTTTCTTCCAGTTGTACTCGAAAGTATGTGAAACAAGCTGCTTTTGGGCTATTTGCAACTCCTTGGGCTAAATGGGACAAATGTCAGAGAACCAAGGTTGCCCTTTTTTGATGTGTGTGATCTTAACAAATGTATTGATTACTTTTCTCAATGTGAGAAATAAAATACAGTCAGGATACAGAAACATCACATATAACACTATGCTGCTCCCGTAGATGTGTTGTGATAGCCCAGGCCACACACTTCAACAGCAGTTCTGTTGACTGAAGTTAATCCGATGCAGCAACAGTGCTAAGTAATCTTTTTTTTTTTTTCCCCCCCTGAATTCATACTATTTAAGGTATGAATACTACATGTAAGGTTTTATAGGGTTTTCTTTAGTCCCATTTTAGAAACAAGGCTTTAAAACTGAAGTTCCTGTCATTTTGGTTTGTCTGGTCTCTCTAGAACTGTAGTGTGCTAGTACTATGCAGAATTTGAACCCTGGAAGCATTAATATTTTCTATGTTCCTTCTCTGGGGGTTCCTTAAACATGTTTCATTAGAGATATCAAATCCTTTTGAGGCAAACGTAGTGTTTTGCAGGTGGATTGTGTGTTGTAACATGAAGAGCAATTCCTTTTGGGGTTGTGTCCCTCCTGCCACTGAAGAATGAGGAAATGGCTACTGGTGCTGGTGCTCAGGCTGAGTCTGGTGTTTCAAAATACTCTGCATAATTTTCTTTCTTATAGCTGGATCTGTCAGAAATCATAGCACATTGCAGACAATCAGTAGTCCTTCATATTAGGACCAATTTTAAAGCAATCCACGGTGTTTCCAGGTAGAAGATATGCTTGAGGTTCAGAAGTGCTTTTGAGGCCACCTACTCTGTTGTACTGTGTCTGGTTTCCCTTGTGGGAAATTGCATCGTTGGACTTCCTGTGTCTCCCCTTTAACCAGGATGTGCTTAGTGAGTCGGGCTGAAGCTGCTGCTCGTTATGATGTTAGTGTTGTTGGACTGATGAAAATCTTTATGGCTCAATAGTGACCTAGCTTTTTGTAAGCTACCACACAGAGGAGAGAGGCCCTTTATTCAGTAATTGCCAGAGGCTGCCTCCATGCCTGGATTCTTGGTTTCAGAAAGTTTGCATTAGGCGTTGCTACCACTTTATCAATCCGTTGGGGTTGCAGCAGGTAAGGTCTTCTGTAGGAAAACTGACAGCACCTAGCCTTTCAACACTCGGGTGGTGTTTTCCTTCCTCAAATAGATGTGGAAGATACATTACTTCTGATTATCTGTATCTGGAAGTAAGACAGATAGTTTTAGCTGCAATCTCTGTTTGCATGTCTAACTACCAAGCTTGCATAAAAAAGTGAGTTGGGAGTTCTTGGCCTTGTCTCACAGGGCTCCTCCGTGTGATCAGAAGGAACTTGACAAATGGATTAAAATGCCAGTGAGCTTGAGCTATCTTTGCACTATGAATAATTTGATTGAATTGCCCGGAGATGTTGAAACATCATCAAGGTGAGGGAAGTGTTTTGAAATGGATGTATAGTATTCTGCTAAGAGCCATGAAAGATTTCACCAGAAATGTATTTATCTGCTTTTTCAGACAACAAATACAGGAGTTCTTGAATTTCCAGCAATGTTATATTTTCAATAAGGAGTATGTTTATTTACCTGCCTTAAAATACCTTGAGAGGTGGATTTTAAATTTCCATAGAACTCAGTGCTCCATAATAATGGAGGTGTTTAGTGTGATTTAGTCTTGAGGGGATGAGTTTAATGCCCCATAAGGGTCACTTCTGCTTAGTTATTGCCTGAGCTCATCTTTTCAGAAACAAAGCAGCAAGCTCATCACTTGGAAATAAAACTCTGTGTAAGCCCAGTGGCTTCCTAAATAATAATGATCCAGCTTTTTATATACTTCATAGGAATGCTTAACTACTTTTTTTTTTTTCTCTTGGTTTTAATGAGAAGTTTAATTCTGCCTAAATAATGGAAGTTCTGAATGGATGACCCATGTTTTTCATAACAAGCGTGACTAAATTCTAATCAGTGTGTCATGTGAATTGTTCGTAGGCCATATTTGACATCAGTAAAGAGAAACTAATTTCGTCCTCTTTGATCTTTGATATTGCAAGCATAGATGACATTATGCTGTGTTCTTTGGCCTGACTCTTCAGATTCATACTGGGTTGTGTTTC
Source organism: Brachypteracias leptosomus (assembly GCA_013401335.1). NCBI lineage: Eukaryota > Metazoa > Chordata > Aves > Coraciiformes > Brachypteraciidae > Brachypteracias > Brachypteracias leptosomus. The sequence continues at coordinate 28,474 of VYZX01004834.1, read as the reverse complement.
ATAAGCAGCTTCTTTTCCTTTCAGTTAAAATAGGAATGAAGATGTAAAGGTATACTTGAGGTGCTTCAAGGATGCGGGCGCTTTAAAAATGTTCCAGAATCAGAATAATGATTGTGAAGTTTTTAACTTTCTTCTGTTCAACAACTGAGAGGCTAACTCATTTATTTATATAAATACACATTTATATGAACACGTATATATATTTTTAGTTTAATCCTATCACAAAAGTAATTTTTAAATGGAAGAATGATACCTTCAGTACTTGTTCCATGTTTTGAGTGTGCCTAGTTGCCCCTGGAAATCAATGGGGAAAAAGTGGTTGTGAGCTTAACATTAAAAAAAGTAAAAAAGCAGATAAAAGTATAAGATTTCAAGTATGCTGTTTGCCACTTTTAAAATTTTGATGTTTTGCATTTATTTCTAAAATAATATTTCTAGGTATCTTCAATATAAAGTGATAAAAAAGTTCAGACTTACTTGGAATCCTGTCTTGAAGCTGACTCTAAAGCTTTTTCTGAGGCTTTATGATTTGACTTTTGTAGACGGTAATAATGATGTAGGCGTTGCACTCTGAGCAAACTGGTGACCCTTTTTGGGAAGCTATGCTGTCCTGCACAAGAGACAGACTGCTTCTTACTGTAGCATGGCCAGGAGCACCACCTTCAGCTAGTCATAAAACTTTTTTCAAGTGTTACCAAGGGGTAGGAGACTATCATCCATCTAATGCTTGCATGAGACTTTGAGTCCTTAATCAACCTGAGATTTTATCATCATCATTCATCATTCTTTTTATTGGATGTTTCTGGCACTACAGAAGGAGGGGGAGGAATGAATCCCTCTCTGAACTGGAACACAGTTGAAACCCATAATCGCACATGCATGCACTGAGCAGGGACGTGCCAACCATTAATGCTGAGCTTCAGAGAGCCAGATTTGGTGTCCACTCTTCTGTGGATTTCTTTTCTGATTTTTGGGCAAGTCGTGAGCACTCCTGTGAGGCACACCTGTGTTCCTCATCTGATATTGGAAAATAATAAGCCTCAGAAAGAAATCTCTCATATGGTTGACAACTCTACTAGTATCTTAAGAAAAAAGGGTGATTGGGAGCTAAGAGCTCCCTCTATAAACAACATCCCAGAGGAGTGGAATATCATAGCCACAGTGGAGTGCACCAGGGAAAGTGTGGGTCCATCCAGCATGCACTGTCCTCTTCAGTCCTGAGCTCATTGGTTCGGCAGAAGGATTGAGCAGATGAGAATAGCAAGAAAAGCAGAAGACTGACAGTTCATGTGTTGCAGTGTTAAGTGATTTAATGGCTTTGTTCCCCATCTGAACAAAATGCAATTAAGTAACATAAATTTTACTTTACTAACAAAACCGGTAAACACAGTTTTCTGTGGGTTTTCTGGGTCAAAACATGAATTCTAAGGTCCATCCCAACCTGATTTATTCTGTGTACCTATGTACCTACCAGAGATGAAGAGAACTCCAGGTTCAGTTTCTTCATCCTGTGTTGTTTTGAATGGGGCAAAAAGGGGAAATCAAGCATAGGCATGTCCTTCCTGTTTCTACTTTCCTGGCAAGAAACTTGAATCATAAATGTTCCTTCTTCAGCAAAATGCTGTGAAAAAGGCAACAATTAACAATGTAATGCTTGCCTTGTAGTTGTTTGTCACTGTCTTTTAAACCTGAGGTTGAGGGCATATTCTAAAATTTACAGAAACAAGGACAGAGGTGAAATTGGAGTTTCTGTGGCTGAAGCCTTTATGTGTCTTTTCAAATGTGAGTTCTGTGCTTCAGTGTTTTGATGGTTGTATGGAAGAATATTAAGATTTATATTCTTTACTTGAAAACTCTAGTGGTGACATCAAAAGGTAGTAAACTATATAATCAAAATCACAGGGGAGCATGTTCCTAAACCCAGTGGTGGGGAAAAGAGGAAAAAGACATTGCTGCCTTGTGCTTTTACAGAGGAATTTTCTAAATAAGATCTTTCTTTCTCAACTCATGTGTACCTGCTTGAGACCTTGTAACTGTCATGAGATTGAGGTTGTGATTTTTCAACAGATAAAGGTTGTGACTGTTTCTGGTTTTATAAAGCATATATGAGAATTTACTGCTTTCTACAACTGCCTGAAAGGACATTGTAGGGAGGTGGGTGTTGGTCTGTTCTCCCAAGTAACTAATGATAGGACAAAGAGAAATGACCTCAAGTTGTGCCAGGGGAGGTTTAGATTGGATATTAGGAAAAATTTATTTAATGAAAGAGTGATTAGACATTGGAACAGGCTGCCCAGGGAAGTGGTGGAGTCACCATCCCTGGAGGTGTTCAAAAAACGTGTAGACGTGACACTTCAGGACATGGTCTAGTGATAGTGTTGGGTTGACAGTTGGACTTGATGATCTTAGAGGTTTTTTCCAACCTTAATGATTCTATGATTCTGTATTTCATAACTATTTTTCAGTCTGGAGAGAGTGGCTGGTTGAGTGTGATGTGATGAGTGGGAGAGAGATCTAGGGAGGGAGCGCAGAAGAAACAGTTAAAGTGTCAAACCATAGTCATGTTGCAGGTTGGAGGCAAAAAGCTAGGAAGTCTCTTGAGTATTTAGTCCAATATCATATTCCCTGTGCCACTTTGCTATAGTACACCCATGTGTGAGCCCACCAGATCTGTAGGGGTTCGTAGCTGTGCAAGTCTCTTCTTCGGAGGAGAAATGGGATTAGTGATGCTGGTTACAAATGGAAAGGGATGGCATGTTTTCAGCAGCTAATGTGTTAATGGTAGGTTCAACCTCAGCTTAAACTGAATAGTAGCTTTGCAGTAGTTGGTCCCTGCCTTAAGGAGTAGATTGCTGCTGGCTTTAGAGTAGTTGTTTTTGGTTCTTTCTGACTGAAGCTAGTATGTCATGGGTGTTACTAAAATGTCTCCTTTTTTTCTCTCTCTTTTAACCAATAATGACCATTTTCCCAGAAAGCAAATTTTTCTTGTTTTCAGTTATTCTATTGTGGACTGAATTAAAATCTTGTGCTTTACTTGAGGCTATCAAGGAATGATACCTTTCTTCACACATACAAGATGCCTGCAGCACAAAAGGCTGGTGTCCTGTCAAGAGGATGGATGGTCTCCAGGTCTGCAGTTCTGCAGGCTACATGCAGTGCCTATAGGCCAGCCTCAAACTGGTTTCTTGCCCCTTTGGTGGTTTCACAATGAAATAAACTTAGAGGAGACATTTTTCTTCCTTGTATGAATGTTGTTTGTTAAAAGAGAGGGGCCTGCTTTTCCAGTAAGGGGAGGTTTCACTGGGATATATGTGAGTGGACAGACGCTCTTATTTTTTATTTTTATCTAAACAGCTATATTTATTATATTAAAACCCTACGTTAACAATAATGGAAATGCTAAAAGGAGTGTTGCCTAATTAACTGAAATACCTAGGCACTGGCAAAGACATTCAGTTCGTTGGATGTAACATTAAGTCCCACTTTGCTTTAGCCTTAAGATTTTAGAAAGCAACCCAAAGTTGAATTTTTTTAAAAGGTATTGTTATTTTTTTAAGTACCTCCTTCCATAGACTAGTCGTCTTATGTATACCTGTCAAGCTGGATACCCAGTTGAGACATGCAGTGTCAAACAGTTGGTGGTTGGGGTTTTTTTAAATCCTGGCTGCAAGGTAGGTGAAAGTGTTGGTTGTCAGCTTCTAAAAGTGAGTAGGTTTGTGGTCTAGAAGGCAAGTGAGAATTGTGGCTTCCAGTGCGAAGTTGCCAAGTGCTCACTCAGAAAGCTACTGCCAATGTTTCTGCTTAGAACAAAGAAACTGAATTTGGAAAGTGCCAGTGTGTGATAGTAGGCATGTGTAGGAAATAGCTCTGCTTCCCTGCAAACTGCTGTTGTAATTATTTCTTCCTTCTGCCTTGACAGTGTGATGCTAACTAGCAGCCCACAGCAAAGATAAGATCCTAGGGGAGGTACATACATGAAAACATGAGTAGCAACCACACTGTAGGTAGTTTTGTAAGACTGGAGTTCTTCCAAAATGTGATTTTCTGTTTTTACCTGATCTAGCACAATAATCTCTTAGATAGTGGTATTTATTAAGTGTGAAAATGGATACGTTGGATGTCATAAATTTACAGGACTAGCAGTCTTTGGTCAGAGTTGATTGCTTTATCAGATAACGAAAACATATATATAGTGTTGAAAATGCACATTTGCCCCATTACAGACAAGTTTCTGCGCTCTAGCAGTGCCAGCATGCTTCAGAAGTTGCCAAGTGATCTTCCCAGATTGGATTTGGGTCTTGGAAAGTTTGGGACTGTTGCTAGATGATCCTGGAAAGAGCAGTAGGGAACGTATTACCATTTGTCCCTTTCTACTGGGTTTAAATGCAGCAGTGGAATCAAGGTTGGCTTTGTTGAGGGAGAATGGTTACACTGCACTGAATTCCTGCAGTTACATCAGTTGGGAAACACAGAAGCTTTCCACGTTGGTTTCTTGTGTGAAAGGCATAACTAGGTGATTCCTCTGCTGTTACCTTAATGAATGAATTAAATCTGTGGAAGCAGTGCTTCAGTCCCTCATGGAATTGCACGTGGGTTTGAGTGGGGTTTGAATACGGCTTTTAGGGAACGAACCACTACGTGCTGTGAGAGGCTGAGATACAGCAAAGCAGCTGATGACCGTTGGATGAAAATGAGTTTATTATTTCGGTGTGCTAAAGTTCAGTAGCAGATTACTGTATTCTTTCAGTTGTGTTGACCCTTGCTATGAATAGATATTTAAAGTAAACTGGCAGGTGCCTATAAGGTGCTGCCTAGATTTGGTGTTTCATACTGACATACGATATTTAATTATTTCTCCCTAAATATAACATCTAGGATTGCTCTGTCTTGGAAAGTATTTCTCAAATAATTTATGGCTCACTTTGAATTCTGCTTTTTCAGAGTGGGTGTCTGTAGATGGTGCCCAGCAGTTTACGCTTTTAAGCCCTGTAGGCTTTGATTCAATGTTAAGTGTTAACTAATATGATGATTTCCACAGCATATGTAGTAATAGAAGAGAGAAGTCTGACAGAAAGAGTCATGAACTTTAAAAACATATTTTACAACTTTTTCTCTAGACAAGGCTATGTTCTCAACCATGATCATATGCAGTAGTATTCTGCAAGCGCAAATGGAAATGGAGAATAGAAAGAAATATGGATGATGGAAAGTGAGGCCTCCCCCAACTTCCCCTGCCGAGTAATACAGAAACCATCCCAAGGAAAATAAGAGAAAATCAGTGCCCAGGGTCCAAGCTTCTTGATGCTTTTCTGTGAGCAAACAGGTGTTTTCCTTCAATATTCTTATTACCTGCATGGAATGAAGTAACACATAAGCAAGATTTTATATTTTTGGGGGGGATAGGATAATTCAAAAGAGGGTCCAAATTTGAAAAAGCTCTAAAACCCCAGCCAAACTTTGTGGCTAGTGTTCGAACTCAAGTGCGTTCAGTTATACCTTTCTCTGTGACTTTTAGTGGTCTTTCAAAATACTGCACAAAGATTTTTATGTCCATTGCATTTTAGTAGCCAGCACCAAACATGTTACAGCACTGTAATATATGATATTACATGGCTGTCAAGCCATTCACCTTAATGTTTGTTTTGCTAAGGACAGGTATTCATATACTTAGCATATACTTCAACGTGAGTTGTAGGATCAGCTGTGTTCTCTTCACATGACTTCCACAAAAATATTTTGAGGAGTTGGACTTACATAATACATAAACTTGTGCTAGTCCTCTACAAAGATCATTCTGTGTTCCTTTCAGTGGGAGAAAAAGTGAAAACAAATATCATAAAGGTGATCAAACTGGCAAGTGGCATGCAAAGTTTAGAAAGCAAAAATCAAAGTGTTCCAGAAACTGAAGTTTTCTGAGGTGACTGGGAATACCTGAGAACAGCAGTTGAAGATGTTGACAAGATGTTATTGGTATCTAGAATGGTGAAGTGAGTACTGAGCAGAAAATCTTAGTTTGGTAAGAAAACAGAAAAAAAAAAATAATCTTAAAGCCCCAAGAGACTGCTCAGCAAATCTAGTATTTGAACCACAGTGCGCTTTCTCTCAAAAGGTAACAGCTCTTCATGGGAGTTGTTCTACTGGTTTTTAGCTGTTTTCTGTATAAGGAGGTGCTCAATTTGACCTAGAAAAAGCAATTCAGTCCATGAAAGAACTTCTCTTTGTGTTGTGTATGGTTCTCCTTTCATTGTACGTTACTAATGTGCCTAAAGCCACACTCAGGATAACTTCTGTAAATCATTTCTCTCTTGGGTGAAATTCAATTAAACAAAATAGTGGAAAAGAATGGTTTGAATTCAGAAACAACTGTACAACATCTTAAGAGTAAGGAGGCAACTGAGAAACATGTTGTGTTGGTTGATTGCTCCAGTTCAAGGGCATTCCTCAGGTGGGTGGAATTGTTTCCATTGCTGATGCAGTGGGCTTTTATGAATTTAATCTTGGAAAATGAAAGCATTAAATTTTGAGCTTTTCCTTTTTTTTTAGGACTCTTTTTTTCCCATGCTACATGTTGTTGATATAGAGGTGTTCAAACCAAAGAGCTATTGGCCAAATTTCCTTAATACAAAGTTTCATACTGTGGTTGTATTTTAAGTGTAGCCTGTGAGGACTCTATTGTACCCTCTTCTAGGTCTGCTAATGTGTCCTCTTGTACAAGGGCACATTTGAAATCTTGATTGTTGTTCCTGGCTGTGCATGAGGGTAGATTATTTCTTACAGTTGTGCTAGGGCTCTGCAATGAGAAAATTTGGAGAGCAGGGGAGACGAGGAGATAGTTTTGTGGAAAGACATGTATGTGCCCCAAAACTGGTTGCTTTAGAAACTCTACCAGTGGGTTTAGCTGATATACAAACATTGTGTTCATAGAACAAGTTGCTGTTACCTGGTTTTGGAGCTGTGATGGTTCCACAATAGTTCCCTCGTTCAATGCAGTAACTTCTAACATACGACTTCCTCTTTTATGAGGGAAGGGGTAGGAATCACTGTGTTGCCACAGAATGATTCCTTGGCACACGCTCATTTTTGACACTGTAAACTTGAAAAAGTTCAAAGAAGGGCAGCAGAGGTGCTTTGGGGCTAGGTTCTGTACAGGGGATGTTTAGCTGTTAGGCTAGGACTTCTCAACCTGCAAAAAGGATGCTTTATGTCCTGTGTGTGATGGAGACTTGTAAAGTGGGTGGCTTGGATACAGTGTATAGGCAGTAATTACTCACTGTGTCTTCCTGTGAAGAAAGCCATTGCATAAAATTGGAAATTGGTAGGTATAAAAAAACCAAACCCAAACCACACAACGTATGGTAAAAGCTCTGAGGTTCATGGTCAGAGACCGGTTGTAGGTTGTAAAAGCTTATGTGGGTCCAAGGAGAACATGAACAGATGAGTAGAACAGAGATACAGTTGGAGCTGCTACATACACGGGTCTCTGACAAAGAAGGTCACTGACCTGCAAATCTCTGGGGGCTGTGAGGGTACTGAGGAGAAAGGTAAGGTACTCCTGCCTTTGACACCTACTTCTCCCTGTCCATCTACATTTCCTGCTGTTTAAGGAATGATACTGGGATCAACAACCTTTGGTCTTGACTCACAGTTCCTGCATGTTGGTTTTGTATTCCCTTGGACTTGAAAATAAAATGTTCTCCAAGGGATTTCCTCATCAGGAATGCCCCATAATAATGCTTCACTAGGTAATGGCTTAATACAGAAAGAATTTTAAATTATTGTTCTTTAATTTTATACTTTACAGTTCTCAGTTATCTGAATTTAGCTTCTTTGTGCTATTTCTGTGTTGTTCTTGTAACTCTGTAGAGTTACTGGTTATATAACTTTGATCGTTAAACCAAATGTAAGAAATTGTGCTGCAGAATAATATCCCAGTGTTAATCCCAAGCAGCTAATAAGAGATAAGAAAAATAAGCTCTTTTGTGTCACTGTTTAATTAACCAAGGCAGATCAGGGTACTGGCATGGAGCTAGTTTAGGAAGAGTTTAAACTGCAATTTTGTGGTGTCTTGTTAGTACACCCAAAGTGGTAGTTCTAGGCAGTTGATGACAATTACATTGATAACAGGTGTCTAAATAGATCTTCAGTATCTTTCCTATGTTTCCGTTGATGCTCTCAGGCTCATCTCTGCTTATGCTACTTTAGAATCATAATCTACAAAACTGAGAGCATTTTTTACTAAGAATAGCTTTTAAAGAATGTTTTTATAACTATGAAAGAAATATTTGGAGGGTATTTTAATGAACTAATCTGTCTCCATGACAGGATGAAAATAGTGCCTCATACTGACAGATGGGGATAGACTCAAACCAGGCTGCTAATTGACTTACTCAAACCAGAAGTGTCAGTGATGGGGGGAGACAACCCTCTTCTGGTGGTTTTTGACTTGAGCTTTTTTCTGGAATGCTAACTTCTTCATTAAAATCATGGATTCTTATAAAGGACAGCATACTGCATTCAGTCTCTCCATTAATATATTTATGAGGTTTGTTTAAAATCTATGGATTTTTTTTTTTATCAATTTTAAGTCCTTAAATGCATTAGACATGCATTAAATTAACTGTTTCTGTCTTTGACTAGAAGTGCTATCACTGTGTTCTTATGCACTGTATTAATGTACAGTATCTAGAAAGACTGCATGGTATTTCATCAAAGAAGGTAGAAGCTGAGGTCTAGTATCATTTCTGTCTAGATACACAAAAAAGAGGTGATTTTTGTTGGGAGAAGACGTGAAAAGAGGAGCTGCAGGAAACAGATTGTAGGTTTTAGAGGTGGTTGTAGGATTGCAAGGCCAACTTTAACTTCAGTGAAAACATTATTTAAACAAAAGGTTAAGTAACCCAAAAGACAGTACCTGACATATGAGAAGAATATTGGAATTACTTTTGTAGTAATAAACATTTAAATGAAATAATTATGACAATCTCTAAAAAAATTTGCTTTAGGAGTCAGGATAATCACTAGTTATACCTGGTAATAGTCAAGTATAATTAGATGCCTGGCTTGTACTTAAGCACTTCTATACAAAATCAGCAGAAAGTGATGGAATAAATGTACTACCACTTTTTCCTGTTCTGTGTACAAAGTATTCTGCAAAAGTCTGCAATGAGGAGGAGGTAAGTGCTTTCTTTGTATTTGGTAGATCATTGCTATTAATAAGTCGGCAATAACTGACAGATCAACAACCTAAATGTCTCCTTTCCGCTAATGCAGCACTGAGTCAGATGAAAGCAGCTTCATGAAGGAACTGTGCGCTGATCTCTTGGCATTGATTATGTCTGCACTCCTCTTCCTGCTTGCCAGTGGCTAATTAGGAGGTAGAAACAAAGACCCCAAATGCGTTACCAAAATACTATAGTTACATTTATTAGGAACTCTGTGTACATGTGTTAGATGAACACCAACTATCCTTACCTTTTAAGTATTTGATTTTGGTAATTAAGTTCTGCAGTCAACCTTCTTGTTCACCAAGGGAAATTTACACAAAACCCTGGTGTAACGCTTGAGTTGTTGTGATTCCCCCAGTCACTTGCAAGGTCTTTTCCAAAGGCTTACAGGAAGAGCCAGAAATGCCTCTAAAACAGTCAAGGGGATTTGATGGAGGATGGCAGCGTAGGGAAGTCTGTGTGATGAAACTCAGTGTGACATTTTTCGGAGTAATGCTGCTTTACCAAACCTCTGATCAGGTTTGTTTTATGCACTTGTGTTGTATGTTCCCATCCTCAGTGGCACTAAGGCCGAGGTGAGGATCACTTGTGTGTGACGCAGAGGAGGAGGGGTGCCACCTGGCAGGTCTCTTGTCTCCTGAGTGGTAAGGCAAGGCTACCTTTTGGGTAATTTGGCTTGTGAGTACTTTGGGTTTGTTTTTTCTGGGTGGATTCTGTGGTTTTGTGGTGGGTTCACCTTGGCCGAGCACCAAATGCCAACCAAGCCCTTCTATCACTCCCTCCCCTACCTCCATCAGCAGGGCAAGCAGGGAGAGAATAAGACAGAAAGAACCCGTGAGTTATGATAAAAGCAGTTTAATGAAGAGCAGAAAGCAAGGTCACGTACACGAAGCAAAAGCAAACAGAGCTGTTGTTCTCTACTTCCCATCCACAAGCGGTGTCAGGCCTGTCCCGGGAAGCAGGGCTCCAGAACACATAGTGGTTGCTTGAAGGACAAGTGTCTTCCCGGCGGATGTGTCACCCGTACTGCTTCTGCCCTCTCCCTTTATAGTTGAGGTGATGTCTTACGGTATGGAATATCCTATCGGTCAGCTCGGGTCAGCTGTTCGAGTTGTATCCCCTCCCAGATCTTGCTTCACCTCCCTCCCATCCCACTGGGGGGAATGTTGGAAAGGGCCTTGGTGCTGTGTGAGCACTGCTAGTCACAACACGGATGTGTTATCAACACCCTCTAGCTCCCAGTACTGCACCATGAGGGCTGCTATGGGGAAAATCCGCTCAGCCAGACCCACTACAGGTTTGTACAAGGTGAGTTGAAGTTTCATCCTTATCCTGCACCAGAGACCTTGAATAGAGAGTTTCTTCATTGTGCCTGTTTCCATGGCGCTTCTGGATAGGCGTTGTCCTTGGGACTTCCCTTTTATGGACAGATTTGGTTAGATCTGGCCCAGGGGCTCAGAAGGCTGGGGTGGGGTGGGGGTAGGGAGTGGGGTGTTTATGGTGGGAGATGTGTTCTTGAGAACCTGCCCAGGAACCATGAAAGCAGAGGGCTCTGCAAGGAGAGGCTGTGGAGAAGGGGACGATTGGCAGCCTCAAAGTCCCCTGCCCAGGGCCTGAAGCCATGTTGGTGACTGGTGTCACTGTGCTCATTTGCATGTGGAAGCCCATTGGCTGCTTGCAGCATTTCCCAGGAGCCTTTGCTCCCTGGCACATCATTAGCAGGGCTGGTATATCACGAGGACCTGGGCTGGCCATTGCCAGCAGACTCTTGAAGCAACCACAGAGGTGGGAGGTGGCAAGAGACGTGACTCTGGTTCCCGCACCTCAGGAGCTGGCGGAGTACCTTCATGCCTTCCATGTATCCTGTGGCATTGGCAGCATGGTGTCTGTCTCCAAGTGGCCTTGGTAGCCTTGGTAGGGAATGGCAGAGGAACAACTGCCCCAACTGAGTCTGGTTCCAGCTTCCCATCAGGAACTGGCAAGAGGAATGTGAGTGGGAGAGGAGAGAGGCTACTGCTGCTGTGCTCTCAGCCCCACTGGGTCTGTTGACTGGTTTCCCAGGTGGCTTGATGGAGCATGGGCAGATTGGCAAGGATGGCTGGCCACCCCTCAGGCAGAATTGGTGGAGTCCTCCTCTCTTGTCTGCGTGGATGGGACAGGCCCTGTAGAGTGCATACAAGCCTCATGGCAGACAGTCCCCTGTGTGAAGGAAATGCCTTTTGCAGAGCTTGTCTATTCTACCTTTGGTTTGTTGTGTTTGTGTTTTCAATTTTTGAACGTATCTAATTTGACCTTCAAAGAAAAAAAGTGCATTGTATTTATTATGTGACATGAATAGAGAGACCCTTTTTGCCTACTATGAAACTGTTCTTCTGGTGCCTGTTGTATTAATCTGTTTGTTAAATAACCAATAAAAGAAATTTTTCAGCCAAAAGCCTGGCCAAATAAATCTTTTAGAATCAGCATAGTGAGGGGAAGGTGGTAGCCCATCTACTGAGAACAGAGTGGAGCTTCTTTGGAAGCACTGTTAGGGAGGAGCTGTAAGAAAGTGATGGGAGTAACCCTAGTTTGGTTTTGAAGGGAGTTGATTTGTGAAAATCAGTTTTTAGGAGAGTCTAATTTTAATTGTGTTAATTCAGTCACTGTAAAATTCAAAACAAATTTATAACAGCACTCTCTTTTTAACTAATTTGCAAGTGTACCTTTGGGCAACACTTTGGTCAACTGATAAGTTTAAATGATGGTTCTGAGTTGATGTGTACTGCCACAGTAGTGGAAAAATGGCTATTTCAAGAGATTAACTGGTAAAACCAATGAGCAATGAGTTGATGGTGATAGGCAGGAGGGTGACAGAACAAGTAGGGACCAGCAATGTGATAGCTGTGCTTCCTGCTCTTGGGCATGTCCTGTGCCGCAGGAGCAGGAAGGAGGAGGGGGGAGCACTCCCTTGCTGGGTCCCACTGGTGACTACAGGAGGTGCCCACTGCTCTTGAGATGGTCTGGATGGGAGTGTCTTATGACTCTGGACCAGAGTCCCCCCCTGTTTGCAGGTCATCTGCTTCAGGCAGTCATTGAAGGTGAGTGCCTTCTGAACTTCTTTCCTCTGAGTGCTTGGGTCAACAAATCAATCTAGAGGGCCTTCCCCCAGCCTTGCTTGCCACAGCTGCTTGTGCTTATATTGGAGATCTCTGACCTGGGTGCCACATGGGTCATCTCACCAGATAGATCAGTGTACTAGGTCTGGCTCATGTGGAGTTCACTTTCTTCAGACCAGCCTGTGTGGTGCTGTTTGAGATTTGGGGCCAAAATAAGAGTTTCCTGTGTTCATTTCTACTTCAAAAGGACTGTAAATGTCACACCTCAGTTAAGTGCAGTACCCCTGGTAACCCAGTTTGCTTCTACAGCTGTTGAAATTATGCATATGGGTTGAAATTGTTGTTTTTTCTTTTGAGAAGATGTGTCTCTTTCATGCTTTGTGATACATTTGGAGATGCCACATAAGCAGGTCCTTGGGAAGTTAATGTTGAGCTCAGTGTGCTTCGTGTGGTTCCTTTCGAGTTGAGCACAAGACACAGTGAGGTTTCTGTGCCCAGGGGAGGAGCCGGAGCTGCTTCCCGGTCTAGGTGTTCTGCCGGAGCCGCGGAGCGGAGCCGCTGTCCATGGTCCTGCCGCGGCGGGGCTGCCCCGCAGGCCAGGTTCCGTGGGTGCCTGGCCAAGGTTCAAGCTGATTTATTCTGGTGCTTGGCTTTCCTACCCCCTCTTTTACCTGAGGAGAATGTGTTCAGCGAGAATTGCATCATCTCCACTTTACCATTCGTNTTCTGAACTTCTTTCCTCTGAGTGCTTGGGTCAACAAATCAATCTAGAGGGCCTTCCCCCAGCCTTGCTTGCCACAGCTGCTTGTGCTTATATTGGAGATCTCTGACCTGGGTGCCACATGGGTCATCTCACCAGATAGATCAGTGTACTAGGTCTGGCTCATGTGGAGTTCACTTTCTTCAGACCAGCCTGTGTGGTGCTGTTTGAGATTTGGGGCCAAAATAAGAGTTTCCTGTGTTCATTTCTACTTCAAAAGGACTGTAAATGTCACACCTCAGTTAAGTGCAGTACCCCTGGTAACCCAGTTTGCTTCTACAGCTGTTGAAATTATGCATATGGGTTGAAATTGTTGTTTTTTCTTTTGAGAAGATGTGTCTCTTTCATGCTTTGTGATACATTTGGAGATGCCACATAAGCAGGTCCTTGGGAAGTTAATGTTGAGCTCAGTGTGCTTCGTGTGGTTCCTTTCGAGTTGAGCACAAGACACAGTGAGGTTTCTGTGCCCAGGGGAGGAGCCGGAGCTGCTTCCCGGTCTAGGTGTTCTGCCGGAGCCGCGGAGCGGAGCCGCTGTCCATGGTCCTGCCGCGGCGGGGCTGCCCCGCAGGCCAGGTTCCGTGGGTGCCTGGCCAAGGTTCAAGCTGATTTATTCTGGTGCTTGGCTTTCCTACCCCCTCTTTTACCTGAGGAGAATGTGTTCAGCGAGAATTGCATCATCTCCACTTTACCATTCGTTTTTCTAAAGTGTTTTATTCAGTGCAGATGATGGTAAATTTAAACTCTTCGGTAAAACTCTCGTTATTGCTATATCATCTGTGATTTCATTCAGTTGTTTATCAGGCTTTTAATGGGATTTATCACAGGTTTTGAAATAGTTTCACCATTGCTGTTAAGAACATAAGCATGCATGATACCTTGAACACTGGGATAGAGAAGATTGACAGCCTGAGCAGGAAACGATAGTGTCATAGCATGCCACCTACATCATTCCTGTTTGGTAGGGCAGAGCACCTGAAAGTCTTTGGTGATAGGTGGATGCATAGATCTGAGAGGAACATATGTGCTCAAAACATACCAGTTCATAGCTGTTCTTTGTAGAGTTTTGGGAAACCAGAGGGACTTGACAGGGCTTCTGATGCAATGCCTAGGAGATGAGTAAAAGAATCTGATCTCAAAGAGAAGACTGGGGGGACGTTGAAAGTCATAAAATTGTTTGGGTTGGAAAAGTCTTTTAAGGTCATTGAGTCCAACCATTAACCCAGCACTGCCAAGTCTACCACTAAACCGTGTCCTGAAGTGCCACATCTATGTCTCTTATAAATACCTCCAGGAATGGTGACTCCACCACTTTCCTGGGCAGCCTGTTTCAATATTTAACAACCCTTTCAGTGAAGAAATGTTTCCTAATGTCTGGTGCAACTTGAGGCCATTTCCTCTTGTCCTATTGCTTGTTACTTGGAAGAAGAGAGTGATCCTCACCTCACTACAGCCTCCTTTAAGGTAGCTGTAGAGAGCAATAAGGTCTCCCCTGAGCTTCCTTTTCCCCAGGCTAAACAACCCCAGTTCCCTTAGCTGCTCCTCATAAGGCTTCACCCNGAACCTCATACCATTGGCCTTTGCTCATCGATCCAGCCTGTCCACATCACTCTGCAGAGCCTTCCTACCCTCATCAACACTCCTGCTCAACTTGGTGTCTTCAAAATTCCTGAGGGTGCACTGTATCCCCTTGTCCAGATCATTGATAAAGATATTAAAGAGAA
>VYZX01004832.1:31085-53441 GCA_013401335.1 Brachypteracias leptosomus | reverse complement strand
ATTTTTTTAATAGAAGTGGATCAGAAAAGGGTGGGGGTTTTCCCCTCCTGGCACTGATATTCAAAAGCATCCTGCTTTGAACTAAAACTTCCTTGCTTCAACCCCCCAGGTTAATTTGTTGGCTTTCGGAGTGATTATTTATAAAGTATTTCGACACACTGCAATGTTAAAGCCAGAAGTTAGTTGTTATGAAAATATCAGGTAAGTTTGACATTTAATACAAATTCTACCTTCTGTAAGTTTAAATACAGTCAGAAATGGAAGTCAGTATTCAAAAATATAGGTTTGATCTTCTGAAATTTAGAGAAAATGAAAGATTTTTTTCTTTCTTTCTTTCTATTACACCCTCATATAGATTTCAAGGTAGTTTTTGCAATCTTTATTTCTGTTGAGCAATATCTTACATGGTAGTGCTGGGGTTGTGTGAGAGATCTATGAGGAATATGAGTGGCCCATATCAACTGGAGGGTAAAGGCTGATGGCAAGGTTAAGAAATAATTGTCCTTTTTTCTTAAGTGTTTTCCACAGCCTCTAGGCAAGCTAAACCAAATTGCAAAACTTATGCCTGAATTGGGACCAAAATAAGTGCCTTCAAGTAATAGGTAGTTCAGTGATAAAAGAATGAAGGCATTCATGTTATTTGTAAAAAGTCTACAGTAAGACATTGTGCTTCTGTGGTGTAGAGGGGGATGGGGGACGTTCTCTTCAGGATTTTTACTTTGCATGCTGCTATGATTTTTCCATCAACTCACTCTCTTTAAAACTGATTTATAGGGACCTTGAAAACCGTTTGTGCAGGAAAAGCTGAAGTGTACTACAGGGAACATTGAAAACAACTCACTGTTTGTGTTGCTTAGGAACACTCCTGCAGTTTCAATGCATTACACTAGATTTATAGTTAGGATTTAGCAATTATTTGATTGATTACTTTCTCTTATTCCTCACCCTTTGTAGCTTCATGTGGTGAGCTGGTTTTAATGAAGTTGAAAATTATTCATTTTCAGTGCTAAAAATGTCTGTTGTTCAAAGGAAGTCCTGCAATGACTGGGCTGAGAATGAATAAGAAAGTAATCAGTGACTTCGTTTTGAGGACAACATGCTGCACTTTGCTCAAGTCTGTGAGCAGGGCTCTACAGCATGTTGGAATAAAAAAATCATAGCAAATAAGTTCCTGTAATTTTAAAGCATCAATATGCTGACCCAGAAACTATTTGAGAGTATTTGTGTTGTAAAAACAAATGTATTTTTTTATTAAGGGAACGAAAGAAAGTCTAGTTTTACAATTGGCACCATCTTCTGCAGTGAACCAGAGAGACAGCCTGGGAACCCTTTGATGTAATGCACATGTACTGACCTAAGAGCATACTGTACATTTCTTTGGGTTATTTTTTGACGAAGATAAGGGGGAGGAGGAAAAGTGCAGGAATGCCTCATAACAGACATATGTTTTTCCTTGGGGAATTACACTAACAGCAGATTTAAATCAAATCATATGGTGCTGCAGTACACCAGAGAAAACATATCTGAAGATTAAAGAAGTCAGTGTTTCAAGGCCCTCCAGTTTTACTCCTTTGCTTTTCTGCAGTGATTATGTGAGCTTATTTGTGCCACAGTGCTACAGCACACCCTAAAGAGCAGCCCATGTATTTCC
Organism: Brachypteracias leptosomus; assembly: GCA_013401335.1. Taxonomy (NCBI): domain Eukaryota; kingdom Metazoa; phylum Chordata; class Aves; order Coraciiformes; family Brachypteraciidae; genus Brachypteracias; species Brachypteracias leptosomus. The sequence continues at coordinate 51,790 of VYZX01004832.1, read as the reverse complement.
ACTTCTCAGACTTTTGCAGCTGTGAAAAAATTGTCTAGGCAACATTGACCATCCACAGCGGTGAATGAAGGAAAATGTCATACACCTGCACAGTGTTTGTAATGTTTCCTTACTGTCTAGATCCTGTGCCCGAGGTGCTCTTGCTCTCCTATTCCTCCTTGGGGCTACCTGGATCTTCGGGGTTCTTCATGTCGTCCAAGGATCCGTGGTTACTGCATATCTTTTTACAATCTTCAATGCATTCCAGGGCATGTTCATCTTCATATTTCTTTGCGTGTTGTCTAGGAAGGTAAGTGTTCCATTCCTTGCGGGAAGCAACTCAGGCAGTCTTGTGTACCTCTCCTTGAAGTGGAGTTGTGGTATAAATGTTTTATCAGAGCAAGGGAGGAAATCCTTGTGCCATTGATGAGGGAGAGGAAGGAAGAGGGAAAATTCTTCTATTGCCTTCAGTGGAGACAGAACTTCTGCCCAATTGTTTACCTTCTTACGTATTTCCTCCCAATTTTCAAAACAATGTTGAAAATATGGAAAAATGTTTTTAAAAATTTTTAAACTGGTTATAGTGCCATTAACCCAATGAAATAACACAATATGTGAAATAAAACTCACTTTCAGTCTTTCCAGTTAGCAGGATTCACCCACACTATCCTGAGATGATACTCTCATCAGTAGTCTGTCTTAAAAGCAGCCTCACCTTAAAACATCTAGTGACAGGAGCAGTACAAAATGACTTTAAAGACATACAGGCCTATTAATAAATCTATTTCATATTTGGATTCTATATTTTAATTTCAGATTCAGGAAGAGTATTATAGGTTGTTGAAAAATGTTCCTTGCTGTTTCGGCTGCTTGAGATAAATGGAAAAAATGAATAAGCATCTCAGTAGAAGAAGGAAGCAACCTAGATTATGTTTTTGTGGATATTATGGAAAAATACGGTATTGTAAAAGTATGAAATGACCCAGCAAGCAGGGATATCTCTTAACTGAACTACTGACTGGTTTTGTACATACATGTGCGTTCATGCAGAGCATTTATGTTATGCTGTATACAAACAGTATACAAAACAAACTAGATTATTGCAAAACAAATATTAACGAAGACCAGGGAAAGAAGCAAATTTCCAAAAAAGATCAAGACTTTTAATGACTTAGATTTTGTTTCTAATATTAGAAATATCTGCAGTTCTTGAAAGCAAGATACCAAAAACCAACTGGCACAGCAGATTTTATGAATTGCTTTGCTAGTGGAAACATGTTCACTGTCTTTTTGTAATAATGAGCTTCTTACATTAAGTTGTATGTGGCCATCTGCAGGGAATGGGTTCCATTAAAGAGTCGATAGATAAAGATCTGCTTCAGCCCAGACTTTTGAAAACATTTCTTTTAATTTAAAGTAGATTAAATAAGGAATTTGTTTAATAATATTCTCTTATCACTCTGAAATATATATTTGTATATTAATCAATTCTTTATTTTTATAACTTTTAAAGAACCGAGCTGAGGTCAGATCTGATATAAGAATGGTGGGACAGCAATTTCACCTTTATAAGTGAAAGATTATTTTGTGAATACTTCAAAAAAAATCTGGTTCTTATTTTATTTAATTGCCAAAAAGACTGAGATCTGCTAAACTGGCACTATGATTTTGGAGGCTGTGGGAGGAAGATGCTTTCACAAGTTTGTCACCCAATAGAGATATTTAAATACAGACCTTGTAAAGGTGAAGTGGTAGAAATCACCCATGCAGAAGACTACAGACCTAAATTCAAGGTCGTGTGCCTCCATGCCACCTAAAATTGTAATTACAGTAGTTTTCTCTATCTTTGAGTCAAGCAGTTGTCTTCCTCTGAGGCTCCTGGTTTTGAAACACTTCTGCATTTAACCACAGGAACAGACACAGATCTACTGAAATCAAAGGGAGTATTTGAAGTGCAAGTTTTGCCAGATCAGGGCATAAACACAATGCATGATCAGTTCCACCTTTGCCATCTCACTTATTTCTAAAGTATGCTTTAATTTCACCCTTTTAGCACCTAGTTTATGTGAAGTATTGAGCAATCCTCAGTCCATGTTGCCTTCTCAGGAAGTGTCTAGGATCTCAGATGAAGCCCAGTATTTTTACCAGGGAGGCACTGTAAATATGTAGTTGTTAACAAATCCCACTGTTGTGTTGTCTGTCTAAAATAAAGCACTACTTTGAATTTTATTTATATTAAAGGAAAACTTTTGTTAGTAATGATCAAATTTTTTTGTTTTTTATCTTTTTTCGATATACACAATGCTTTCATTGTATGCACTGCAGTAACATGCTTCATTAAGTATATTCCACGTCTCTGTCAAAGTTTTGGAAACCACAAGAGGAGTCTTTTTCTGGGGGGAAAAAAAAAAAAAAAAAAGTTGGTCCTTTGAATGTAAAATATGTGAATAAACTGAAGTGCTTAGCTTTCGCATTTTGCCATTTCTCTTCATTTAAATACATGCAGTGGTAAAAGTTCTCATGGCTATATTATTTGCCCTAAATTATTTGCTGTTTTTGCATTGCTATTGTGTATGTTCTTCAAGGTCTGGGAAGATGCAGATACATATTACTTAAAAGAGCATTTTTAGAAACATATCCAGTAATACATCACTTTTAATCTCCTGCAGAAATGTAACCTATAGTAAATCTGTCTGGACAAAGAAGCATCACTAGTAAGTATATAATGGCTTCAACATGCTCAGTGAGATTGAAAAAGTTCCTTGGAAAGAAAATATATCATGAAGTGTTTAGGTTACAATAGTCTTTTTAATGAAAGAACATCTTTTATAGGAAAACTATGCTCTCCAGTCTCTGGGTCAGATCTTCATTGAAACTCTGTTTTCTTTACATGCAAGGATGAGTTTTCATCTTTTAATACAGCACATGGAGCAGAAAAATTTTGTTTATGTTCATTGCCTTAGAGCCTGAAGGATATTGTAATTGTCCTCCCTAATGCATGCAGAAATATTGATGAGAAATAAAAGAGTTTATTTGTCACAGCCCTTAGTAATATGAGCCCCAACTCAGCAGAGAGAGGAGGACACAATGGGCATAATCTGAAAAAAAGAGAGGTTTCAGCAAGATAGGAGGAAAGACCTCTTCACCTTGAGGATAGTCAAGCATTGGAAATGGTTGCCCAGAGAGTTTGTACAATTATGTTAAAATTTTTGGAGGTTTTTAAGACTGGATAAAGAGCACAGCAACCTGCTTTGAGCAGGAAGGTGAATGAGATGATCCTCTGGGGTGCATTCTAGTCTGAATTGTTCTATGAGTCTATGATATGAAATATCAAATCAGAAAAATAACAGTTGGGTATTAGTTATGATTTTGTTAAGCAAACTTGCACCCAAGTGTCATGCATCAGCTGAACAAACTGTTTTTCCAAAAATAAATGTGTGACATATTTGTTAGATCAACTGGTAACTAGTCGACTGGTTTGAAAAATAAAAACTCTGTTCAGCATCTTTTCACATTACATGCTTTTAAGAGGTATATGACATCTCCAGGCGGGTCCAGCAAGAAAAAAAAATCAATGATTGACAAGACAGATAAAAAGTAAAACATAAGGTTTCATTCTGAAAGCAAGTGCTTGCTGAAGAGAGAAATTGTTTCCATTAAACCAATCAAAGAGAAATTTGTGTTCAGCGTTGCATTTCAAGGTGTGCTTCAGAATATAATAAATAAGGTCTGGATTAAGAAAGACTAGTTTATTCTGAAATAATTATTTCCTCAAAGAATTGGAAGTCTATTTCAAAGAAATCACAACATTTAGGAGTTAATTATCATCACAGCCATTGGGAGATTCAGTCTACCAGAACTGTGCTGATGAACAGATCATCTGCACTCTTTACATACTGGAATGAAGAAGGTATGCATTGAAAACACCATAAATACTGCTCACGTTTATTTCAGACTTTCCTCCACTCTCCAGTTGTTACACGCTTTCAACTCAGAACATGGTGGTATGACAAAGCCAGGAATTTACAAACCTGTGCATCTTATTAACCAGCCATATAACGCAATGTTGCACATGGTGATGTTAGGCAGAATGAACAAATATTTGCAGGGTTGATTGCTCCAGCTGCTACACCTCCAGGACCACTTTTCTCACTAATAATAACACTTTTTATATTTTTGCTATGATAGTACTTTAAAGCCTAGTTCAGAATCACACTCTTGTCAGATGCTATTTAGTAACAGAAGTCCTATCTCCTTCTTTGAAACCAGTATAGATGACATTAAAAAGCCAAAACTTAACCCATGAAGCAAGTTAAAACTCTTCCCTTTGGGAAAAGAGCCAGTGGGAGGACGGCCCCTTGCCAACAGCCTGCTCCAGCCTGTGTTACTGCATTTTTTTTTGTTCTCATTCAGGACATGCAGCATTATTGTGCTGTGAGATTGCAGAAGTGAAAATGCTACCTTATCAAAATCATCCCCCAAAAGTTATTTTTATATAAATTTAAGCCTTTAAGATGGATGCAAATTGGAAAACAGCTGGTCATCATTGCACCAATACTCCATTTAACCACAACCAGAATGTCAAGTGCTAATGTGCTAAAGCATTTTCACAAGTTGTCTGGCTCCCTGCCAGCTCAGCTCTCATGGCCATTGCTGTGGGCAGCCTGTCCATATAGACTGCAGCCGTGTCTGTGCTGCCTTTTTTGGTCTCTGTATCTCCATGACAACCCTCCTGAACAAACCCTACAGAGAAACAAGAGTCTTGCAATATCCAGACTTCTCCAGGAGTCAGATACATCACTACGCATGGGACCTGGAGGTCCTGGAACTGCTGCTTCGAAACAAGCTGCAAGATATGGCTAACAGAAAGTACCATAATCCCATCAAATTTACTGTTATACAGCAAAATTGACAGCAGCAAGCCTACTGCATGAAAAGAACAGAAGTAGCAGTAAAATGAACTGCTGTGAATGTACTAATTTTTTTCAAACAAACAAAGCTTAAAAAACATACAGAAATTATCATAAAAGTTACTTTGACTAATTCTATTTATGATGACAAGACCTTACTTTTTGTAGAGGCCGGCCTTATTTTTACAACTTCCCAACGCAGGGTTGCACTTTTCCCAGAATTCCTTTTCCAGAGCTATCCCCTTAAATTTGGCAGAAGCATTACTTCTACAGGCATTATTTTACGGCTCTTTGGGTTTTCTTGTCTTGCTGGTAAGTACTCAAATTTTATTGTATTTACCCTTCTGGATTCCCAAGGAAATAGCATATTTTCATCAGGTTTCATAACATAAAGGAGCTCTTCGGTTTTCTGAAGCATTGTTGAATTTTCTAGTTAAAACCAGCTCTAAGACATCAGTCTTCACTGTCATGCAATAGGCACATCCCTCCAATGTAAGCCTTTGTATTTATTGTAACTATTCATATAAATGTTGCAGTCAGCACTGAATCCACTTAAACCTAACACCATTTAAATTAATTTTGTAAGACTTTTGTGAGACAGTGCTGAATAATTTAGTCAAATCCAAGTTGATTATAAATAGTTCTTTTTTACAATAACTAAGTTTGAAATCTGTGCTTTTAAGAGGCAATCCAGTTTATTTGTAAAAGTGGTGGGAAATGCTGTGTCTCCAAAACCCATAATCAGTTATATTTTAATCTAGGCAGGGATGTTTTCCTCCTGTGTTTGGCCCACCATTATTAGGCCTAATGGATTGAGTTAAAGGCAGCAGTCTTCAAAATCCCACTCCTCTCTCCCTTAGAATGTTTCTACACTAAACAGACTTCTGGCACCACCTTGGCTTCTGATGGATTTCAGAAATAATTGTTGATGATACAGTAAATTTGTTTTCCATCCCTTGTGTTTAAATCCCAGTCTTACAAACACTCATGCATTTGCTTAGTTTTATGCACGACTAAGTCTTTGGCATTAATGAGACTGCTCATGTGCATAAAGTTAAGCATATGTGCAAGTGTTGTATGATCAGGGTCTTAGGATGCCAATTTGTAGTAATAACAAATTTGCATAAACTCATGATCCCAAGCACTAGGTTTCCTGCTCATTATCAATAGTGAATTTTTTTAACTTTTTTTCTTTCACTGATGTTATGAGCATTTTTCTTTTTTTAAAGTGAACTTACAGTTGCTTTTGTTGCTACTCCTGAGCCATTGTTGATTTCACCTGTCTTCCTTAGTGTATGCAGGGTTTTTCCCTCCTCTTGACACACATAAATGCCTACCTTAACCATGTTAGTACCAGATCATTTATGTTAGTAATTAAAGATCAGGTCACACTTCTTAAACTGAAATATGTTCCTTGCTGTGTAAGAGAGTTACAGAAATACCATGTGCAAATACTCAGCTAGGACTCATCAAACTCCTGTGCACAACTTACGGCTTCTGTCATCAAGGGCTTAGGCCCTGAATGAAATTAATAGCAGCTGTAGTCCATTTAGTATAGATGCCAGCTAAGGGAGAGGCAGATGGTACACCTCTTCAGCAGGTGGGTTGCATGAAAGCAGAGAAAAGCAAGTATATCCTCACTGAAATTATGCTCAGCTCTTGTTTGTCCTTGTTACTTAATGCTTTGATACTTTGGCACTTAATGCTTATAATATAACCCCTAAAGACTTTGAGGTTTGACTCCTTGTTCTCAGAAGCAGTGGTGCATACAGTCCTTCTCTAAATAGATGGGACAGAGCCATGTATCCACTTTCCTCTGACAGTTACTTATGAGGACATACCTGTCCAGAACCCTCACCCTCTGGGCTTTACCCAACACCCATAGTATATCTGCAGTTGCCTTCCAGCCCCCAGCCTTACTGCACAACTGAGAAGGCTGGAGTGCAACATTTGGCTTTAGAGTGAGTAAGGGATCTTAGAGCTGCAATAGGGAGGCAGAAAGAGAGAGCTGGGATACAAAGATAAAAATGGTGATACTTGGTGGGTAACAAAAGAAAGGCATGAGTGTCTCCTAACCCAAATATGTAAAGTTTTCAAAGGGGGAGATAAATAAATTCTGGGACAAAGTCGAGAGCTATCATCTAGAGAACCATGTGCTTCTCTGTCTGAATAACTGAACTCAGTGATGGGGAAGAGGAGGTGGTAGCATTTAAAGGGAGAATTGGAGGGAAACAATCATTTATGGATTATTGGAAAAATGAAAGTAGCAGATAGTAGCAGTTTGCAAGGACGTCTTTCCTGAAGCTAAACAAAATGGAAAAAAAATAACTGAATCTTAAAGTAACTCCCAATTATATCTTTTGTAGGTTCCTATATGGTATCTTTGTAATAAATGATTTGTATGCAACGTTTCTAGGCTAAACATATTACAGGCTAGTGAGTCTGCCAGTATAATCCAGCAGAAACAGCAGGAAAAACTTACAGTAAGAGAGGAAAAGGGAAAGATACTGTGGTTCTGCTCAGCTTGTACGAAACCATGTAAGCCTATGAGATCTGCTTATACTGTCACATGGCTTGGTCTTGTTTGGGTTTTCCTCCTTTAAAACTCTTGCTTTCTTCAGAGAGACACTGTGTGCATGGAATACGCATGAGCAGCATCCTTCTGGACCTGGCAACCTTTGGGTGCATCAGTTTCAGAGATATTCTTCTCTGCATGTGCTGTATGTCTGTGCTGAGAAGGATGAATGGAAATATATTCTGTGCTTATTCCAAGTGTAAAATAGTTATGTAAAACCCTTTTTTAAAGTAAGCTGTCCTTCCAGGTGGTCAATGTTATCTTAACTACTTGAATGACCAAAAACTTAGATCCTCTCTACTATGTGCTGCTTCAAGCCCATTCAGAAATGATCACATTGCATGACTATTTTTAGGCCTTCTGCCCCGAATCAAAATTCAAGCAATGCTAATGGAGGATGTTACAAGCAACAATTGTACTGTGTCTCTTCTGTGTACAAGAGCTGCTGGTGAAGGGCTGTATGCAATGACAGTGAAGCAATAGCATCTTCTCCAGGTCTTGTACAGTGCCAATGCAGACTGACCTCAGAGGTTTTACCTGTCAGGTTCTGCAGTTGAGTGTTACAGGCTGGCTGCCAAAGCAAACATCTTTTCCAGGAGTGCAGCCACATTTTTGATCTCTTCTTTCTATAGCAGGAAGAAAGGAAGGGAATTTGTAATGAAAGCATGCTCTGGATGTGGTTCTCAAGAATGCTGCATGAAGGTAATTAAAATATCTGCTTGCTTTCTTGACAAAAGCAGTGGTTGAGATGGGATCTGGTTCAGGTTACTTTAGGTGCCAGTTGAAAGAAATGCACTGAAATAGGAGGACTGATAGTATAGAATTAGTGCAAGACTCCAGCTATACAAGGAATTGAGCATCTGAGGCAGGAGGCTGGCGCTCTGCCATTGGGTATGGTGGGAGACATGCAAGACTCAGCCCAGGAGAAACTGCTGCCAGGCCTGTTACTGGTGTGCCCACTGCAGTGAGCCGCCAAGCTGTGAGAATCTGAGGGCTGCTGCTTTAGGGAAGCAGCAAAAAGCCAAGCAGGAGGCTCCCAGGGAAGGCTGCACTGGAAGTCTGAGATAAAGTAGAGGGGAAAAGAAAAGTGATGTTGCTGGTAATAAAGCCTCTTGTTCAGCATTACGTGAGAGCATGTTTTCTGTGATCTGTACCACTGGTGCATTTAAGAGTGCTTCTGTGGGTTCCTGGGATTTCACAATGCTTTACTTTAGTGAATGTGAATATCAAATTATAACTCCCACATCTGTCACTAATGAGGGCAGCAAAACTTTAGAGATTTCTGAAAGCCATCTGGAGCCACAGAGAGCAAAATCTCTGGAGGCCAGCCCAGGAGGAAGGTATTAACTCTCATAGTGCTGGTGGAAAAGCAGGAAAGACATTTAATATTACTAAATAAATAAGTCTATGTGTATCTCAAAACCTTACTGCATTTGTTTTTAGTACAGGATGCTTTTTCACCAGCCCAGAACCCTTGAAAGCATCATCATAAGGGGAGCGCACAAAGAGGCTTCATTGTCTCTTTGCACATGTCGCAGACTGGAGCAACCCGGGATATCAAGTATAGGTCTGCAAGGGGTGGAAATGGCAGCTGGGAGCATTCCATTGTGTCCTGCCTTTTGAAAGGCAGGAACTACCCTTTCTTAAACGGCTCTATTCCCCTACCATGGGCTGCTCTCAGAGGCTGCATCTGAATGTAGCTTCTAAGCTCTGGCTTGGCTCTTGCAGACAATGTTCCTGTGACAGAGAAGCCTGCTTCTCTGCCACTTATTTGTTTAAAAGGGTTCAAAAGTTCTCAGCTTCCTGACAATTTTTTTTCTCCTTTTATTTTATACCAATCAGTTAATTTGCTAACATCACCCTCTGTATTTTCTGATCTTAGGCTAGCTGACTGGGTTTACTGGTGCCTTTATTGTCACATTACAGCCAGCAGTGAGGAATGCAGGTCAGAAGGAAAATAAGGAGGGATGGCTCTTTTGAAATGGGGAAGAACAAGGTCAGGGCCACGAGGCAAAGGGGAGAGGGTGGAAGTGCAGAAAAAAGCATGTACTTTAAAAACAAACTCATGCTGTACTAATCCAGCTTCTATTCAGCTTTATCCTGCTTTGCTTACACATTTTGCTAGAAATCTTTTTATCATCCTTTGTCTCTTTTTCTTTTTATGTGTGCTATAAAGTCTTCAGGACACAACCCTATTTTTTCTTCTATGTTTTATAAAGTGCTCTGTCTATTTCACATGACACGCTTTTATTAACTTCTGGTCAAGGAGTGTGTTTCCAATGGAAGCATTAGAACTGATCAGAAATGAGAACATTTTTTGCAAAAGGGGGTGTTTGTTGTTTTGAGACTGCTTTACTTTTTAGTCAAAATCTCTGTCCTAACCAACCACAGAGCTTTTTTTGGCTCGCGTCTAGTTACTCTAGATTTACAGGAGTGTGAATAAAAGCAGACTGCAACTTTTGTCTTCATTACAAAAGGGACAGAGATTTAGATGAAAAAGATTCATTGAGCAGTTTTATTAGAATAAAATGATGCTGTTTGACTTTGGTAGCTTTGTGCTTGTTTGTATCAGAGGAATGATCAGAGGTGCTCATATTTGTTTTTTCCGCTGGTCTGCATGTCCTAGGTGAACAGGACAGTCCTACTTTATCTCTCACAATGTTCTTGAGCACAGAGGCATGATTGTGAGGAAACTTGCCTTTACTTCTGCTACTCGTATGCCAGTCAATAAAAAGAAATCTATTTTCTTTCTACCTAACACTAAAGTGGAAGAAGAAAGGGTCTCTCTTCTTTTTTTTTTTTTGTTTTTTATGTTTGCGCAGCAAAGCAAACAAAAGTTTAAAGTAAACTTTTTCAAATAACTCTTTTTCCTGGCAGAACTTTCTTTGCCTTCTGCTGGCTGAAGGGCATTGTAATTCATGCAATAAAAGGAGAAAAGATCTGCTGGTAGAGACTGTTTACTTTATACTTCTGTTTGTTTTGCCTCCACTCTAGGAAAGAATGCAATATTTCTATGAAGCTCTGTTAATTTTTTTTATTCTTTTTTTCTGCCTTTGACTGACTTGAGCACTGGTGAAAGCACTCGATCGACAAACAGGAAACCAAAGGACTTTCAATCCCTGTAGGGCAGAGATAGCATGAACTGTTGCACTGCAAGCGTCTTTTAACTGATTCTCTTTGTGAGTGAATGGCTGTTACCTGGTAATAACCCATGTACTTGGGCCAAAATCTTCAAACCAGTCTCCTAAGCTCAAACACTGGCACTGAAATCAATGGTGTAGTTACTAAATCACTTGAGACACAAATTTTAAAATAGAATAGTGTATGTAACTGCTAAACTATGGGTTTAATCAGTTGGTCTCCATTCATGGAAATACTGCCACTTTGAAGAGCTGTGTTTCAGATCCAGTTTCCAGACCAATAGGCCAGTCATGCTGATCTGGGAGCTGGTCTCCGCATGGTGACAGAGGTGGCTTGGACGTGAAAGCTCCACAGCTCTTGCAGGCCAGTAACATCCGTTTGTGGTGCCTCGTCACTTTGCAGGCAGCAGATAATGAATTATCCACCCTAAAGCAGCTGGAAACTGAGTTTCTAACGGAGAGTTTCCCACTGTGAACTCTGTGTGTGTTTGAGTGTGTGAGTGTGTGTGTGCGCACACACAAGTTTTTCACCTTACTGAAAGAGGCTGAAGATGAGAACATGCAAAGGGTCATATGGATAAAATACTTGGTTCAGAGTGATGTTTTTCAAGGTGCTGCAGTATCTGACATTTTGTACAATTTTCTTATATATAAGAACAAGGTTGAAAAAGGAGGAGCATGGGGATACTCTGTCCTCTCAATGCAGAGGTGATTGCTAGGAAGGCAACTGCCATAGTGTGTGCTGGATCCAGCGATTCTGGGGGCTGTAACATAAATCCAGTTGATTAGCAGAACGAGGGTTGGGTTTTCCCCTCTTAATTCATAGACACTGATCCACTTATACCAAAGTGCCTAGTAGCTGGGGGCAGTGGATCTGGGTAGGGCATGCTCCAGCTCCTGTAAGGCTTCTGATCTACATCTCTTATTTGTTGGGAGTAGTTGCCAGACATGTGCCATGAGCTGGGACTCTGCAAAGTAGGGGTGTGTTTTGCTGACAAATGTCAGCTACTGAAAGCAAAAAAACTATGGGGCCAAGAGGGGCCTGAATGTCTTTTCCTGTGGAAGTGCACTGGGCCAGGAGGTGGAAGCCTGTGCTCTGACAGTTCCTTCCAAGACTCTTTTTCCTCCCCCCCCTCAATGCATTTATGTTGTCCAGCTGTGAGGAATGAGCAGAAAAAGAGCAGAAAGAGCAACAGAACAGAAATAGACCAGAGACCAGAAGACGGGACTCCTTCCTGCCACTGTCTCATCTACACAGCTTTACTGCCACAGTCAAATGTTCCAGCTTTCTTAATCACAAAGATGTGTCAGGAAAGGGACAAGCAACTCTTCTCTTTCACCATCTCATGATAGGAAAATAAAGTTGAGCCTATTGTGTTTTTGAGGCACACAGCCTTGATGGTTGTAGGTGTTCACTGGCTTTCCACTTTGAACAATGCCATGCAGAGGGCTTGGGTACCAGTCAGGCACTGTATTGCTGTAGATCTCCATGTACCTAGTCCACTCTGTGCAAAGACACAGGCAGAGATGAATGCATCAGCATAGCTTGGGGTCAGGCAGGGAGATATCTAGGGTTGCAAGAGAGATGCTGAGAGGAGATTTGGGGTCCTGGTTTTGGTAGTTGGCCTTTAAAGAGCTCCTTGATATGCCTTGCACTCTAAGATCTGACCCTAAATATTGATCTAGAAAGTGTTAGATTCATTTTGGTGATATGAGTTCCATTCCCAGGATGTTCAGGAACACAGATCTTCAGAGCCAGAAGGGATTAAAAACTTCACATCCTGTGTAACAGAAAACTAAGACCCTTATCCAGAAATGTCTGCCTCGAGCTTTTAGCTTGTGATGAGATATTGCAAGGCTCTTAAAATTCCAGGATCTTGAGAATTCTTGGCCATTCAACCCTTTTCCCTTTCTCAAGTCTGCTGCAGTTCTTGAATAAAAAGCTCCTGAAAATATGTATGTAAATGCAGGGCATTTTACAACATGCTTGTGAGGCAAGCAAATGGGTTAGGCCTTTGAGGAAGCATGAATAGGTTAGGATTATAATTCATTGTAATGTCATGGCAAGCTGCAATTTCAAAGGCTTAAGTCCTCCATTTTGTAGCCAATAAAAAATGTAAAGGGATAAAAACCCAATTTGCTTTATAATCAATAAAATGTACAACTTCTTTATCTTATTAGAAGAGGCTGTCGGTTGCAGTCAAACATTGTCAACAGGCTGTTTGATCTATCAGTGAAACAAATCATTACAAGGAACACAGTGCTGCTGCTGTGGTTTTGCGGTGTTTTTAATGAGGACCGGCAATACTTCTATTCCATTACAAGATTTGAAAGTGAATTTGTTAGAGTCACACCCAGGCTTAAAGTAGGAGTGGGGTTTAAAAATAATTAACTGCACTATTCCAAATAACCCAATAGATTAAGGAATCTTTCAGAATAAAGTAATTCTCTGTCTTTATGAATGGTATTTAAATCTAGGGTGTCATTATGTGCTGGTCTGCTTCAGCCTAACCTTGGGACCGCACAGGATTAAAGGGTACACATTGCTGCTTTCGAGTGGGCTAATCAAGGAGAACAATGAGTTTGGGCACTGATATGAAAAGAGAAAGGAGAAAGGAGAAAATATGACAGCAGGAGAGGGTGAGGGGCTGTTTAGCAGGTGTTTCCCACCATGGTTGTGGTAGTCCCTGTACACAGTGGCCCTGAAGTTCATGTTGGCACCCAGCACTGTTGCACCCCTGCAGCATGTGAGATGGATAGCCCTGAAGAGGGAACCCCTCTCTGTCATACATGCACTGCTGGTTCAGGCTTTCCACACCTGTCCTCTATGCTTTCATGTTCCCTTAAATGTTGGGCCATATAATAAGGTGATGGAGGTGACATAGGTCAGGCTGAAGCCACAGCCGTGGTTATTTTAGACATATTTTCCCATTAGTAACCCCTCAACCCCATGGCATCCCTCCTGCAGTGCAATGATTACTCACCCAAGAAGCTGCTGACCTATGAGGATAAGGACAGGGTCTCTCCTACCAGCCCCAAGGGAAAACATGCAGCCTTGAGAGGAGGAATGCCTTGAGTTAAATCTGATGTGAGATTGAGATAATAAATGTGGGACTAAAGCTCCTGTGAAAGGCATTTTACTAATTCAGAGGTGATGTTAATGGAAGGCATACCCTTAGGTCATGTAATTCTTGAAATAAACTACAGAGTAGCCCAGTAAGTCAAGCAGAACTGATTTGCAGCTCCTCCTTCACCTCAAACTGTGTTTTGAGCACTTTGCTCATAAGAAAAAAATATCATCCACCTGGCAAAATACAGGCGGTTGGGAACAGCAGCACCTCTGCTGAGTCTCACCTATCATTTGTGCTTTGGGGTGGAGGGTGCTTGACAGAACAGGTAACTCTGCCCCTGGGAAAGAGCTGTCCTGGAAAGCAGTTGTGGACAGTCAGCCTTGCCCTGGTCACGTCTCCCTGAGGAGCGGGGTTTGGGAGTCCCTTCTGTGGTTCTTGGAGCTGCTTCAGAAGTTGCTTGAAGCTGGATAGGACCCAGAATTGTCAACAATCTGAGTAGCCTCTCACAGTCCTGCTGTGAACTGATTATCACATCCAACTAAATAATTTGCTGGAACAAATAACACTTCAGGCTCTGTTGTTTCAGGTGAAACTTAGTCCTAGTAAGTATAAATTTATAATAACAGCCACAGCATTATGAGTTTCCCAACAGCCAGGCTTAATTCAAAGCATATTTCAGGCCCTTACAGGGACACCCTCATCTTTATTCACTGGGATTTGGGGATTTACACACATAATTCCCATTAACACTAATAGGAGTTACAGTATGCACATATATTCCCCTCTTGATGCAGAGATTTCCCTCTGAGGATACAACTACGTTTTAAATTCTCCCTCCATGACGGTTTGCTGTGATATTACATATGCTCAGACACAAGCCCCAGCTCCTCCCGGGAGGGGTGCCCCTTGCAGCCCGCCCCGGGCTGTCCTGGCAGCGTGGCGCGACTTCCCCCGAGCGACACCAACGCGCTCGCAGCAGATGCCGCCAACGATTTCAGAGCAGGAAGCGCCTTTTTGCCTCTGTCCCGGGGATGAAATCGGCGTTTGCAAACTCCCCCTCCTCGCCGCCTGCCAGCCCGGCGCCCTGCTGCCCGCCGGCCGGAGCGGCGGGGCCGGCGGCGGAGCCCGAGTGCCACCTGCCGGGGACACCGCTCAGGGGCCGGCAGAGCTGGCCCCGGCGGGCGGGCAGCGGCTGGCACAGAGGGAAACGGCGGGTCCCCGTGGAAAGCCGCAGCCCAGGGGGACTGAGGGGGCGTAAGGGCTTGGGGTCGGCGCAGCCGGAGGCGCAAAAAGCTGTACAAGTGCATGGTGGTGGTGTAGCATCGGGGGATGCCACACTTGGTGGGAAAGGGAGAAGGAAACACATATTTCCCTTTTAAATCCACACAAAATTCGTGCGTCTGGAAAAAAAAAAAAAAGAGAGAGAGAGTAAGGCTTCATAGGGTGGTTAGCTTAAAGGGGGAAAGAAAATGAGAACTGACTTCATTCTGTGTCCTGTCAATTTTTTTGCAGCCATTAAGAGCACTGCTGAAAAACTTTTATAAGGCACTTCACTTGAAGGGGATTTACCCTGATGTTTAAATGAGCTGCCCAATCAAGGCCTGGAGGGTACTAGAATATCCTCTCTGGAAGTGTGCTCATTATATTCTCTTGCATTTGTAATGTTTTGCAAATGCCTGCTTGTCTAACAAGATTTATTCACATAGAATACATTTGTAGCATAACTGTAGTGGGGAAAAAAAGGTCACAAATATTGTACTGTACCTGACCAAAACCTATTTATTGTATCCCGTTCCCTTTTTAGTGAGTGCAAAGCATGTATGACAGATGTATCAGATTATGTAGAGGTTGACAGGGCAGTTCCTTTTAAGAGAGATTTTGGGGTTTATTTTTTTGATGTTGGTAGCTTCAATGACGTTCAATGCACTGGTAGTTGCAGTGCTCCTATGACAGACCCATTTTATTAGAGTCAGAGTAGGCTGGTCCCTGACTTACACACACAGAAGAACTGAAGGCAGAGTCTCACTGATCCAGACTGTCCTATGTTGTGCCTAAAGCTGAGATGCTGACATACTCCCCATATTTCTCTGATTGCTCAACTGTCTTAGCCACAATTGTTCCATGAACTCAGAACTGTAATTCTGTTGTATGTATGAATTACTAATAAGAATTTGCCATCACTTTGTGTGTAAAAGGCAGGACCCAAAATTATCTAGCAATAGAGTATGGAATGCTCAATCACCTTTTTTAATAGTTGTGTTTTAGCCTAAACTGGACTGTAAAGCCACAACCATTTTGTCAGGTATTTTCAGCTCCCTCACAGGTCTATCCTCATAGAACTGTGAAGTGGTACATGGAAATGTCCCCATGCATGCGCACACACACCAGAGTTCATCTCCTTCTTCATACTTTAAGCTTTGCTGCTTCATGCAAGCTAAAAATTTCTCCTACTATGTATTTCTATATCTGCAAACATTAAATCTTTGTTAATAAATCTCTTCTATATGCTGCGAAATGCTGGAGGATCTCCCAACTCACTGCAATTATTTATATTTTAGATCAGAGAGGTGATGCCTTATACTTTGAGGCTCTGCAGAGTGTTACATGTTATGCTAGTGACACAGCTTTGGCTACGGGCCCTGGTCCAAAGCCAGTTTCAATCAAATAGTCAAAGGTCATGTCTATACAGCATAAAGAAATTGTAATTGTAGCTTGTCCTAGAATTACCCTTGGTAGTTTAAGCCAGCTAGCACAAGAAATAATAACACAAGCAACTGTATAGTTGAGAGGTACTAAAATACAAAGATCTCTAATGTGGGTTGGTGGTGCCTCCTGGAACCTGTCTCCATGCACACACAGAAGCAGAACAAGTCCGTGTCATGTTTGCGTCCAGCACTGGGTCTTCAGTGTGACCTGAGACCTCCATTCCCCACATGGCAGCCCTGGTTGGAGGGGTGGCAGGATCTCCAGCCACCACCCTACTAAGGCGCTGTGGCCAGGAACTTCCTCTTCCCTGCCCCATCTACTGCTGCAATCACCAACGAATCACACAAGGATATGAGTGCCAGAACAGGTGTCCCAACTGCCCCTTGTCCCCAGATCAGGATAAGGCTGTCACATACCAGCTAAAAAAGGCCAGCTGCTGGAAAACGATGATTGCATTATGGTGACATCTGCCACTAAAGGGGAGAAAAGTCTAATCTTCATAGCCTGAGGGAGGGCAAAAGCTTGAGAACATGAATGAATTTTCAGAAAAAGAGACAGAAGGCACTTAAAAAGAATAAAAAATGTATTATTCATATAAATATATATATGTGATATATTTAAGTCTCTCTGTAAATATTTTGCAGTATTTACATGACTTTTTTAAGATACCCTCCATATTTCAGGGCTCTGGTTTATTATTTCAAAGCATGTACCTCTTTTTAACAGGAATCTTTTCTTGCAATCCTGAGAAGCAGAAAGAAAAAGTTAGTGATCTGGACTTCTCCCATTCCTGTGTCCAAACATTTTGCCTTAGAGGAAAGTTACTTATATCCCTGAGAAGTTACTGTTCAGAGTGTATTTTATTGTAATTTTTTAATGCAATGACTTTTTATATCAATCTGCAAAAGCAAGGGGATCTCATACTACTACTTTAAAAAGTACAGTAAAGATCATATATTTCTGCCTTGGAAATGTTTTGCTATGAACAAAGTCACTGATTATTTTATCTCAGTATCTTTGCATTCTGTCGGGTCACCCTGAAACTTGAGGGGGGATGGGGGGGGGGGAAGGAAAGAAAACAAAGTGGCAGAAGAAAAAAGGAGAAAGAAGCTTTACATTGCTGACCTTTCTTGAAGGCAGACTTTCAGCAGATCATTTTGACCTGTCTCCTGCTACCTGTCAAAATGATTATTTGTTCTTTCACAGTGCCTAGAACAATTGCAGGGTAAGGGTTTGTTTATTCTTTTGCATCATATTGAAATCATTTACTTTTATAATTGTGGACAGCTGAGGAAGGAGTTAGGGAATAAGATAGAAGTAAAACTGAAGACAACTGGAGAGAAGATGAAGAATTTAAAGACAGGGCACCAATCAGTTTTAATGCTTGAGATCACATAACAATCTCGTACTGAACACCAAAGACTACCATACAACTTCTGTAGCTGGAAGTAAATTACTGTTATAACCATATATCTTTCTCTCACTATAACAGTAATAAACATGAGCAGACATATTTATCTTTTACCCAGACTTTTATCAGAATCAAAAACTTGGGAGAGAGAAAGAGGTATTATCTTCTGTCCCTGATGTAAGACATGCATCTATTTAGTAAACATCTGAATAGCTTGTTTAAAATGCTCTAGTCTGTGCTCTTAGCCATTTTGTGTGTTCAGTCCTGTGTAAATCCTTGGAAAGCACATCATAATAACTTGTCTGGCTTTCAAAATGAACAAGAGCTCTTTTGCAAAATCTCCTCTCCATTTTCCAGAGTTGTTTTTTTTTAAAATCCTCTGTTTTTTTCTTCTAAGCATACTGCTATTTTTTTCTCTTGTTGCATTGTTTGTAGCAGAAGAATATTTTAAGAACAGTAACATAACATTTGGGAACAATAACCCTACTGCCTCATGTTGGCATTGCTATTCTTACTCACAACACACACATCCTGTCTGTGAGAGTTACTAAAAGACAATACCTAAGAATCAGCTTCAGAAAATAACAAGCATAATATGATATTTTCTCCATGCTGCCACCAGTGGGATTGGATCTTTTTTGATCCAAGTGTGATAGCTCTGTATTAACCTTAATGTCTATATGTTTCAGAAGCTTTCCAGTTGTCATGTAAATTTTTCCATAGCTGGGGCACCTTGTACTAAATGACACTTTCAGTAAAGAGGAATCTCCTTTTGTTTTGAAACTCCTATTTGGCTTTTGCTTGATTTGCTCCAGTTTTTATATTAGAATACAAAGTGAGTAATTGTTTCTACTGTAATTAAAAAGTAACCAGACTGGTTTATGGTTTTACTTTTAAAGGAAAAACAAAATTCCCCCATAATATACTTACATGTATTTTGCCCAGAGAATTTTTTTCACAAGTTCCTATGCAAACATAGCTATAGCTGGGATGTATACTTATATTTGAATACCTGTCTATAATGGTCCTTTAATTTAATCAGAAGTACATGCTCACTACGGTCCATCATCAGAGACTGCAATGCTAACTTATGCCAAATGAATGTTTCAAGACTTTTTCTAAGTGTTCATTCATATTTGGATTGACTTTTCTTTTCCTCTACCTGGAAGGGAGGACTTTGCAGTGCTTGTGCATGCAATATTGCTTGTCAGTAGTCTCCTCCCTCTAGCTAACACATTCCAATTTCTGGTCAGGCCCTTCAAAACGAATCACAAAAGTCTGTGCAAATATTTCATTTACTTTATTCACAGAGCAGGTATATGAGAACATTAAAGCTATGTGCCCTTATTGATTGGGTTTTAGTAAAATCAGAGTAAAAATTCATGTACCAGATGATTTTCAGACAGCTACTACCACAGAACATTTCACTGATGGATGTCACCAAATGGGAGGTCACACCACAGCATATGCCCTCAATTGTGCTGTGGAGTGACTTCATTTGTATGCAGCAAAGACGGTAAAGCATAGGGCTGCCTCTGGAGAGATCAGTCAATCCCGCAAACATTTGTGACACTGCAGACTAGTCTGAGAAAGTTTACCTTGCCCTTGTCCATGTAAAATGTTTTGTCAGTCAAGGTTATCTGGTCAGAGCTTTCCTGGAGCCTTAGCACTGCCAGTTCACAGAGCAAAGGGATGGAGGGACATCAGAGAGAGTCTTTATAGTGTGTCTTGTGGAAAATTTTTTCAGAAAAGCCACTGAACCAGGACTTGGGATTTCTGACCTCAGTTTTCAGGGTTTGCTTTGGACAAACAAGGANCATCAGATTACTTGATTACTTGGGGATTTTTAAGAAACATCAGTGGTAAATCATAAAAATCAATTCTTTCCATAGGTCTTTTCTTAGCTCTTTATTCTTATAACCTGAGTGCCTGTCATTCCTTTCTCTGCCTTTTTCATTTTTTTTCTTTTCTTATATCTGTTCCTGTTCTCCCAAGATCATTTGTAACAAGAGTCATCTCAAGTTTCTATTTTCAGAGATACTCCTTGTTATCTTAAAATCTGCAAACAAATAAAAATCTTGTGAATCTCCTCTATCCCAAGGAGGTAAAATTCTACAGAACTGAAGCCACAGCAGTTTATCTTAGTTTCAATGTCAAGGGTGGGCTACCTATTTACATCTTCATTAGTTGTTTTCCTGAGAAAATAAAGTAACAGTATGCTAAGTTTTACTGGGTCTAAGTTTTTGGCTCACCAAAAAAATGTCTTTTCTAATCAAAGACATTCAGATTTTTCTNAGTGACTTCATTTGTATGCAGCAAAGACGGTAAAGCATAGGGCTGCCTCTGGAGAGATCAGTCAATCCCGCAAACATTTGTGACACTGCAGACTAGTCTGAGAAAGTTTACCTTGCCCTTGTCCATGTAAAATGTTTTGTCAGTCAAGGTTATCTGGTCAGAGCTTTCCTGGAGCCTTAGCACTGCCAGTTCACAGAGCAAAGGGATGGAGGGACATCAGAGAGAGTCTTTATAGTGTGTCTTGTGGAAAATTTTTTCAGAAAAGCCACTGAACCAGGACTTGGGATTTCTGACCTCAGTTTTCAGGGTTTGCTTTGGACAAACAAGGAACCATTAGCCTTTCTGTGTGTTGCCGCAGCTTAAGAACAGAATGCAGAGTTTCTCTTTCCATTATGTGGAGCAAGGTTGTCTCTGTAACACTGTCTGGTGTACATAGGATCTTGATCTCAGCTGGGGTTTATAGATACTATTTTGTAAGAAGTTGAATAATGAACATGTAATCAAAATCTTATTGAATATTTGTTTGAATAAATTGTATGAAGTTAGGAGAGCTAGATCAATGTCTGTAACTTCAGCTTTGGTAGAGGTGAAATCTGAGCCTGGGTTTTCCACATCCCA
>VYZX01004822.1:16021-85088 GCA_013401335.1 Brachypteracias leptosomus | reverse complement strand
TTTTCCTATTTTCCTTTCTGTTCCTTTCCTTTCCTTTCCTTTCCTTTCCTTTCCTTTCCTTTCCTTTCCTTTCCTTTCCTTTCCTTTCCTTTCCTTTCCTTTCCTTTCCTTTCCTTTCCTTTCTTTTTCCTTGAAAACCATACAAATGAATTCCTGGTACATGTCAAGATCTTGCTACTCCTTATCTCCCTCATTAATTCTGTTTATTGCTCTTTAATTTAGGCACTGAGTAAAATTAGGCGCTCCATACAAAGACTGACTTTTCTTCTATGCCCGGCCAGTTGCTAGCACAAAAGGACCCCAACCTGAGGGATCCTTGTATGCTGAAATAACATGATTACAAAGGTTTATCCACAGGTTCAGTGATGTTGAGGTGTTTTGGAAGCATTTGGCATTAGTTACCACCATCTTCCATGGCCAAGCCTGGCTTTAAATAAAGTTTTTCTACATGAGATATGATGAATATCGAGTTGGGCTGATGTGAGGGCTCTGTCCTCCCATGCAAAGAGGTGGCAGGGAGCAGACTTAATATTAAAGTGGCAAAGCCAGGCCTCCTTTCCAAAATTCTGGATCCTGTCATGCTTAGTCACAGGCTCAGAAAGACAACTGTAAATCCTCAGTTGCAGGAGGGTGGCCAAAACCTGTTGCTTCAGCTTCTTCCTGAGCTCCTGGGCAGCTTGGGCAGCACGCGCTTGAAAGTTGCACGCTGCATGTAGAGTAAACACTTGATCTGAGCCTTGCTGGTGGGAAACAAGCTGCCTTTGTTCCATGAAAGTTCACTGAATTTCTCTAAGGAATGCATTGTTGAAGGAGACAAGTGGACTCCTCTCTGCCAACCCTGCCAGGATTAAGTCAGGCGTCACGTGAGATGCTTCTCAAAGGCTGCGAAGCTGGGATGACACTTAGAGATCAAGCTGAAAATTAACTGTTGGAAATACAGACTAGAATTTGTGCAGCCTTGAAGGGTTTCTGGCATTGCATTTTGCAAAAAAAAAAGCATTTTGTTTTGTAGCAGATAAGGCCACCCATTGCCTCGGTAATGTTTACAGCTGCATGTTCTCTGGTGCCCAGGTCCTGGCTGTGTAACCATGGGAGCGTGGGGCTAAGACCTCAGCCAGCTCCTGCTCCAAGAGGTGTCCCCAGAGGAGTTTTCCTTCTGGGACTCTCTGTCTGAGCTCCTGGAGAGCACAAGCTGCAAATCCCTTCAATGCTCACCACATATTCCAAGTGTTATTCTAAGACACGAAACCAAATCTCACTCCCAGTGACCACAGAGCCACCCCAATAGACCCCAGGCAGAACCACAACCACAGATGTGAACTGGAAGGTCTGGTCTGAGAGGTGACACGGGGACACAACCACCCTTAGCTCATCTTCAGGACAGCAGGGAAGCTGAGAGGTGAAAATATTTTGCCATCATTTTTCGCTTGGCATTTTTCACCATCACCTGACACAGTTTATCTTCAAAAAATGTAAGACACGTGTCATTGTGGTAGAGGCAACCTCATGTAGTCACTGGGAGCAGCAGCCCCTTTGGGCATTGCTAAACTGAACTCTTTCCACAGAAATCTATCCTCATCCTTCACTAATTAATGGTAATGATATCATCTATACTGCACTGAACTGTAGGTGTTAACAACAAGCCTACAGGAAAATGAGTACCCTGAATTTATACCCTATGAGACATCCTTGGACTTGACACAGGAGCCACTGATGTCCTTGAGGATAGCCTAGACCTAGCTTTTCTCTTCACTGCAGCCCACTTGAGTTTCCTCATTAACCTGGGTCCATTGAAAGCCAGCAAGCAATCATTAAGAGAAACATTGGCCATTAGAGCTCTTCCAGCTTCCTGCAATATTTCTACATGCCAGTAACATTTCCTCTATAGTCCTCAAACCTTAACAAATCAAATCCCTTGGTGTAATTTTTATTACCATGGGGGTTTGACCTGGTTTTGACAGAATCCCAGGCCAGCCATGGTCTGCAGGCCATTAGCAGTCTGGAGTTAATGAGTGCAGGTGACCTGAGTTGGCTCCAGGTGTATCCAACACCATTAACATCACTCATTATAAAAGGGAAAGCTGGTTGGGGATCTTCTGCTTGAGCTCCTGCTGGTTCTGCTCCTTTTCATGCTCCTGAAGCCTGACTTCCCATTTATTGTGATGACTGCACAGTTGCTGAGCTGAGTATAACTTTGTTTAGCTTTTACTGACATTTTGTTAGTTTGGCTGTTTCATTAATTCCATTTTCATTTCAACTTGGGGATCTCCTCTTCTTTTCCAAGTCTCCCTTTCTGGCTGTGGAGGGGTCATTAGGTGATAGAGCAACTGCTCTAGTTTAGCACCAAATATGGACTAAACCTGGACAAGTTTTTCTCTGCTGGCTACATTGTCTCATTTATACACTTTAATTTTTTTTAATCACTAACACTTTAAAAATTCATATTTTCCCCTATGATCATGAGCTGACATATCTCAGAACTGGGCTGACTTCTGTTGTAGACCCATGTAATAGCTCTTACACAAGGTGTGTTAATCCTCCTCTTACTTCTTCAGTAATATTTTCAGTATAATGTGCAATATAACATTTCATTGATGTAGTTGTTACCACAGTGATTGAAAACTCCACCTAGAAGTGACCTACTCTTCTTTTGTTCACAGCTTACGCAGGACCTGAAGGAACAGGTAAGCTCCTTAAATTTGTGTTGTCATTGCCCTTAATATCAACACAGTTCTAAAACATCAAAATTAATTTCTACAGATAGATTTCAATGGAAAATCTGGGCAATACTCTTATCATGTGGGATGTGGCTTCTCTTTAAAATAATACACCAATGTAGCCCAGGAACCAGGCAGGTGACCAGATTTTCTATCCTATTAATGCTTAACAGAGAATAAACTCAAGAAATTCCCCAAATTACATCCATCTAGATGTTAAGTTGGGATAAATTAGGCTTGACTTTGTATATAGAGTTACATGAAAGTTCCCACCTAGTGTTTACTTGGAGCAGTGCTGCAGAGAGTGAATTAATCAAGAATATCACTGTCTTGTAGGTATGTGCTTTAGGAGTCCTTGCCTTGAGGACTCTGAAAAGCAGGAGCATCTAAGCAGGTTGAAAATACATGTTCATACATAACTAGTGACATAAAATTACACAGAAGTCTCTCTTCTAAGCTGCTTTCTACCACTTTAATGCCTCCTTAGAAAAACAGATCTTTGGCAGTAAGGATTGGTGCAGCAGTAGAGGCAGAGAGCCAGCTGGCCTGACAACAGGAAAGGATCTAGGGTTCCTGCTGGACTCCAAGTTGACCATGAGCCAACAATGTGCCCTTTGAGCATTGCCAGTAGGTCAAACGAGGTGATCCCCTCTGCACTAGAGGGACAGATCTGTAGCACTGCATCCAGCGTGGACAAGAGAGGCAAGGGCATCCTGGGCTAGGCCCAGTAAAGGGTCATCGAGATGTTCAGGGGGCTGGAGAACAAGATGTACATGGAGATGCTCATGGACTTGGCTAGTCTTAAGAGTGTGAAGGAGAGATTTTACTGCCATCTACAGTCATCATGCAGAGAAGCTGGAGAAGGAGACTCCACAACCTCTCTGGGCAGCCTGGGCCAGGGCTCTGTCACCCTCACAGCAAAGATGTTTCACCATTCTAAAAATAGTTATTTTTACAAAAACTATAATTGCTAAAATAGGTATTTTGTCTATTTCCTCCTCTCACAACTTCTATGGGAACTGAAATATCTGGCAATTCCAATTTCATATGTATTCAACCATTTCTGTCTTGAAATAATTTCCCTTTGCCTAAGCAACTTCTTGTTTAAATTGTTACCAATTTAGATCTTGTTTTCTTCAGTGGTTTATGCATGAGAACTCCTTAAAATATATTTTCACCACAATCAAAGCAGTAATATTGATATATGTCATTTTCATGTGGCTAGCCATGGATTTTTAATCTTTAAGGAGAATTAATAATGGAAACTGAAATGTATGCCAGGTTTTGGAGTTCTGAAAGGACAGGACTTTTTGTGTGTGAGAAACTTTTTCACTGGACCAGGTCTCTAAAAGTCCAAAGTCTTAGAAAAGGTTGTATAAAACAGTGTTTTTCATTTTATCTGTTGGATAGAGTTACAAAAAGAATCTAAGATTTTTTTCCTTTTTCTAATGAAATTCAAAGGTCCTTAAGTGTTATTAATTCAAGGAGAAAAGAGAATTTCATCATAAGAAAGTCATGGTCACATTGTGGTGGTTTGGCTCAATTAACCTCATAGAATTGTTTCAGTTGTAGACTTGTAATATTGAGTCCAACCACAGACCTTGGTCACTCTTGTCTCAATGAGTAAAACCTTGATTCTACCTCAATTTTAAGATTTCATCGTTAATATATCAATAGATAAATACCCATTTATCTAACATAGGTGGTTTCTTTCATTACTATTAATTTCATAACCAATATTCAGCTGGGAAGGAAAACCCGATTTAGGGAACTATGAACATCTACCTGGCCCAAGCAGGAGATCTTTGGGTCAAACAGTGACTCAGGAGAAACCAAGTGGCAGCAAATTGTCCCACAATAACACTGGATCTGCTGGCACTAATTACATGATGAAAGAACATTCTCCTGGATGATGTGCAGTGCTGTGGAGATGAATCCTCCTTGTAGGACTGATCTCATACAGGATGGTCAACACAACTGCGGGCTCAGAAGATGCTGGTGTGCTTTGCATAGGTACATCTGGCATGACTTTATTTTATGAAAAATTACGGATTGTGTAAATTGCAAATCTAAACATCAACCTGAGATAAGTAGAGCTGCCAGGGTGTGACATGAGGAGCACAGTGATGGTAGAGATGAATCAAGAGCCGTGATTGCCTCTTTCTGTTCTCCTCCACAAGAATTGGCTTGGCAAACACTTCACACTTTGGTTTTCACAGGGATGTTACTCCTATAAGAATTAAAGGTGGTCAGATACCACCAGCTATAGCAGAGATACCCAAATTTGTGTGTACTCAAACTCCATCCTTCCCATGCTCTCCAGACCACCATTTTTAACTGTTGGAGGCTTTTTGGTTGGTTGGTTTTGGTTTTATTTTAATAAAAGCTCTGACTTTTCAACACAAGCTAAAATCTTTGTCTTGCTTCAGGTAGTAAAGATAGGTTATAAAATAGTTTAATTTTAGAATGAACTAGACAATGTTAGAGAGAGATGCTCCTCACCACTTAGAGCTGGGGTGTAAAGTTCTCTCCAGTTGTCACCAGGTACACAAAGATCTGTTGTTGTGTTTAATGAATTAATTTCTTCTGAAATACAACTGAAGTTGCTAAAATAACAATTTTCATGTTCATATTTTCAGATTTGTAATCCACAGCTTCTAGAGAAGACATCTGGTGAGTCTTGCAAATTCTTTAATTGATAATTCTAAGAATTGGGTATTTACTGGTAAATATATTTTGGTTTTGTTTGACGTAAAGGGGGACAGATAATGTTTATTCAAAGAGGATGGAGAAGTCCCACATTATAGTTCATCAAATGATGATGATTGTGGAGAAGTCCCACATTATAGTTAATCAAATGATGATGATTATGGAGGACTCAAATGTTGGGAGATCATGTTGAAAAAGCAAAGTGTGCAATTCAGAACCTATCACTGAATGAGAATTAGACCCACTTGGGCTGTCTCACTGCTTTCAAATTGCATTGCAAGCAGATGGAAATCTAGGATATACTTTCAGAAATCCACCATGGAAGAGGAAAATGTCTCATATGTGCTTGCTTAGACTGTCTAGAAGTCATTCTCTGGAAACAGTGTTGAACTATTCCAAAGATTCATTGAACCTGCACAGAGCAGATGGCTGCTTGAGTCATTCTTACAAAAATCTGGCCTCTAAATCTTATTAATTATGGTGCAAACACAGCATCAGAGGGATGTTCCCCTGGTCCAAGTGCCATGCTAGACTGCACCAATGGCCTTTTTCTGTAGAACAGCTTCTTCTCCAGTCTTGTCCTTTCTGCAATGCAGACCTGCGTGTGGTGTAAGCATAAGGTTGGAGTCAGGGAAGAGTGTAATTTATTCCTGCTCTTTGCTAGAAATACCTCAGTGGTTGGAGAGTGGCAGAAATTGATGAGGGACATGTTGAACTTTACAAAGGACACTGGTCTGCCATGATGCTGGGATATTAGTGATGCTCTGATCATCTGTAGACAGTTTGGATGTGAGCAGCCCAGCTCAGCACCAGGAGATGCCCAGTTTAGGGAATGTTCTGCAGTTACTTTCCTGGATGAGGGTATGAAGTTATGCATGACAATGCTCCCACAATGAATAGTCAAGACAACTGTGGCCACAATGAAGATGCTGTATGTTCAGGTACTTCTTTATTTCAAGACTTTCCCATAAGATGTATTTCAAAGAATAACTGAAAAATCATTAGGAGTTGAGCTTGTGATGTAAAATAAGTCTTGCTACACTTCTGTGGACTATTTGAGACCTAGCAGATATGAATCTCATACCTATTTGTCAGCTCAACTCCCCACTTTTCTCTTTGGCTATTCTTACAAAGTATATGGAATAAAGAGAGGGGGTGGAGATGCACATTATCTTTAAGCCTGGTAAATTGCTGAGGCACCTACAAGAAATCTCAGCAAGTACTTTCACCTTACAGACCCCCAGTCTCCATAGAACTGGGTTTCTCAGTGAGGAATAACAAGAAAAGCCAATTTTATCTATTACAAACTCAAAGTCTCAGTGACTTTTATCTGCTAATTATTGAGATTCTTGAGTGGTTTGTGACTTGACCTTTAGTTCAAGTAGCAGAAAATAAAATGTTTCTATTCTTCTTGCTCCATAGAGTCCACTAGGATTGATGTACCCAGTAAGAAAATTGAGACAAACTTTAGTGATGTGATTGATGCAGAATTCCACAATCTGGAACCAGAAAAGGGCAGCCAGGTTGATATTGCAGAGATATACATGGCCCCTGTTGCATCCCTGTCTCCTCTCTTGGAGAGGCTCCTCAGAGTAGTGTTTGTTACTCTTATCACCCTTTTCACCTTAGCTAACAGTGCTGTTTGTTCATGCCAAAATACTCTTTACCAAATAATATATAATCCATCTAACAACAAGTCTTTCCTGCACTAATCTCACTTTATATGAGTTGTGTTGGAAATCTGGCAGTCCTGTGCTTTAATTCTCTACTCATGCTTGGAAACAACCAGGTATTCAAACACACTGCAAATAAGCCTCATTACAAGCAGATCAACCATAGAATCATTTAAGTTGGATAAGATCTCTAGGATCATCAAGTCCAACATCTCCCTGACCCCTAGACCATGTCACAAAGCACCACATCTACTTGGTTTTTGAACCCCTCCAGGGATGGTGACTCCACCACCTCCCTGGACACTTTTTCCTCTTCCATTCAAGCCACTGAGGACTCACACAAGGAAGAAAGCTTCTGTAATTAATTGATGTAGTTAGCCTGATTGTTTCTTGATGTTTATTTTTCACTACTCATTCATCTTCTCCCATTTTGCTAATTACTCTTCTCATCATCTTTCATCAGTAATTAACAAAACAAAGCTAGGTCAGCATCACTTCTATTTATCATCATTATTTCTAGTAAACATTAATCAAAATTTGATGCAGCTTTGCACCTACATCTAGTAAATTCAAGTCACCCTATGAGTCAAGACCCAGAACTTTCCTACATTAATTTCTTGATGAAAATCAAAGTGCAGACCCATTCTCTTTGCACTCTTGGAGATGCCAATGAGGTTGATAGATAGAAGGAACCATGCGAGGGCCCTGCTGAAGTCCTCTCCTAGGGCTCTAATACTGCATTAGAAATACTTGTGTTTTATGCAAGCCCAGCTCCCAGTGTTTTCTCAGGAGAAGCACTTGTGAATTTCCTTAATCAATTTTTTTCCTTAATTGACTCATGAGAAAGCACCAGGAGCCAATTAATCAAAATCAGTGAAAGCATTGGCTGAGGGTACTTCTCTCTTCTCTTCCGTGATTTGAGCTTTAATTAGGGAGTTGATTGGGTTGGGGTTTGGCCATTTATGGGTTGGGGTTTGTGTTGTATCTGTGCATCTTGTAATCAGTAATCATAAAATGTTTTAGGTTGGAAGGGACCTCTAGAGGTCATAGAATGTTGGGGTTGGAAGGGACCTTTAGGAGTCCAACTTGCTTGCAGTGAACAGGGACATCTTCAACTAGAGCAGGTTGCTCAGAGCCCTGTCCAACCTCACCTGGAATGTTTCCAAGGCTGGGACATCTACCAATACCATTATTTTTATGTAGACATGCGTCTGAATCAAAGTTTTGAGAAATTGCTGGAGTCTCCCCAAAATCTCAGGAGATAAAGCTCTAAATAGAAATGTAACTTTCATAAATTGATCTTAATTCTGGAAGGAATCAGGTGTTGACATTTGGTTAGACTGTGCACTTCAATCCCTGTTTGATTTTACTATCAAAACCTACTTTAATTTAAAGGCAGTATCAGTCACACCTCACACCCTGGCACCCCAATGCTCCAGAAGACCACTTCCATTTTTGTTATAACAAATGCTTACGGGGTGCTGGAGACAGTCTCCAGCACTTGGTGGCATTCTGGGTGACCCCTACTCATGGTACCTGCTGAGATCAAAGACATTTGCTAGAAGCTGAGAAAGGCTCTTTATGAAGACTATATCATTGTCCACATGGACATGAGAAGCAGGAAAAGCTGCAAGAATGCAGCACATGCCAAGTCAAGCAACCTGTGTTGACACAAAGCCTTAGCTGGGTAACAGGATGAAGTGACCTGTCCTGATGTGTGCAGAGCCAAGATCACCATTGTTCATTTACATTGGCACAAAGATCCCTTGCAGGATTCACAGGGGTGGACTGGGGCTTCCAGAGGCTGGACAGTGACATCCTTACCTCAAGGCCATTCTCCTCTGGGACCAGGAATCCAGACCTGGCCCTTAATATTCCAGCAGGACTAGAAGAATTGATTGTACTTCTGTACTTGGCACTGGTGAGGCTGCACCTCAAATACTGGGCTCAGTTTTCCTCACTCCAAGAAGGACATTGAGGGGCTGGAGTGTGCCCAAAGAAGGGCAACGAAGCTGGTGAAGGGTCTAGAGCACAAGTCTTGTGAGGAACAGCTGAGGAACATGGGGTGGTTTAGCCTGGAGAAAGAGGCTCAAGGGAAACCTCCTAACTCTCAACAACTCCCTGAAAGGAGGTTGGAGCAAAGTGGGTCAGTCTCTTCTCCCAAAGAATAAGTGACATGAGAAGAGGAAATAGCCTCAAGTTGCACCAGGGGAGGTTTAGGTTGGATATTAGAAAAAACTTATTTCTTGAAAGTGTTGTCAAGGCCTGGAACAGGCTGCCCAGGGCAATGGTGGAGTCCTCAGACTTCCTCATGCTCACTAGGATTAATGTCTTCTTTGGCATCAGGTTTGTAAGAGAGACTGAGGAACGCTGAGAGAGCAAATCTGCAATGCAGACCTGCACCTGACCCAAGCTTAGAGCCAGGGCAGTGTCACCTCTGCCCTCTTCCCCCACCCCTGGAGGGATGTAAAAGCCATGTAGAGGTGGTGCTGAGGGACATGGGTTAGTGCTGGACTAGTCTGTTCTGGGCTAATGGTTGGACTTGATGATCTTAAAGCTCTCTTCCAACCAAACCTATTCTGTCTGAGCTTCTACACAGTTTTGTTCACAGATTATGGCTTCACATGTGAAGTTTCCATTTCATTTTACCAATTAATTCACTATAAATGCAGGGAACTTGTTTGAAGGTTGTTATTGGATGTGGCTTAATTCACCTTTTCTCTGTACACTCTTCAGTGTGCAAAATACTTTCCACTTCAGAACTTCTTGGGATTTGATTTAGTGGAAAGGCTGAAGAGAAAATATGAAAAAAACAAATATAAAAGAATACATGTTCTCATTTATACATACAATATGCTTGGACAGCTAATGAACAAATACCAGGGCACTACACATCTTCATATAGATACATGGGTAACAGCAGCAGTGCAGGTGTTTTTCAAAGCAGAAAAAATAAGGAACTTTAATCTACATGTGCATCTTGAAGGCTCCTAAAGTTCCTTTGAAGTTGGTCCTTCTCTGCTTTTAGAAACAAAAGGTAAAACTGATGAAACCAAGCATGACATTTCTTCTGAAATCAATGTTTTGGCTTATCCTTATTATGTTTAATTATTGGTTTTCATCATGCTCCAAAAGACACTTCTGTTAAACAGATAAGCAGGTCCTCAAAGGTGTTTCATGAGCTGAGAGAAATATTTCCCTTGTCTCCGCAGATCAGCCAAGGAACATAATGGATTCAGCAAAAAAAACAGGATTTATTGGACAAGATACCTTCTCAAAAGTGCAGTAAGTATGTTTCAAGAAATAATAAATACATTACTACAGCATGGGGAAAAAGTGCAACATTTTGTGAGTAAACACACTAATAAATTTTCTTTTTTTTCAGGGAAGAAGAAATAAAAGTAAATATATGTACAAGAAATGCACGTATAAAAGAAAGGCAGCCCTAGTTTATTCCTTCAAAGATACTTTGGTGAAGTTCTTTACAAATATTAGACATGAGAGCTGTCAGGTGTCATGGTTTATAACTTCTTTAAGGGATAACAAGGGAAGATGGAATACTTGGGTGCCTGAGGTGGGCCAGAGATGTCCTCTGACCTTGGCAGGAGACGGGTGAGGAATGGGAGCAACTGTCCTGCTGTTTGTAGCTGTCTCTTTTGCATATGTTTATTCTCACTTACTTTTAAAGGTATTTGTTAAAGTAGATGCCTCTTCATGGACCCTACAAAAGCACTGTGTGGTCAGACCATCTTACCAGAACATGCTCCCTCCCTAAGGACAGTGCCTGGCTGCCCTCCAGTGGTGGGAGCCTCCACAACAGATTTGCATTTTCCCATTGTTTTTAGCCCGTTAAATTGTTAGACACGGATTCTTATGGAATTAACACTAATTTGCCATGAAAATTAGAGTTTAAATGCCTTTGGCGAGCTTACTTTTGTTTGCAAGTGCCAGGAGATGTTGCCTGGTCAGAGCTGCAGAGCAGCAGGAATTTATGAACTTGCCCCTTAGCAGGAGGTGTCCTATGGAGAATGTGTCATGTATACAAATACATAGAATCATAGACTTAGGGTTGGAAGGGATCTTAAAGATCATCTAGTTCCAACTCCCATGCCATGGGCAGGGACATCTCCCACTAGAGCAGGTTACCTCTGTCTGTCTGCACACATCCCATACTTTATGTATGCTATTACCCCAGTGTCCTACTGTTAGGACAAGAGGAAACAGCCTCAAGTTGCACCACAGGAGGTTTAGGTTAGATATTATGAAATCTTTCTTCCCTGAAAGGGTCATCAAGGGCTGTCCCAGGCTGCCCAGGGCAGTGGTGGAGTCCCCATTCCTGGAGGGGTTTCCAAGCCATGTAGATGTGCCGAGGGACATGGTTTAGTGGTGCCCTGGTCGTGCTGGGTTAGTGGTTGGACTTGATGATCTTAAAGGTCTCTTCCAACATAAATAATTCTATGACTGTTCAGATGCTAGATTTCACAATAAAAATACAGGCTGAAATTCATATGCAGTTACAAAAATCTGTTTCCAGGGAAGGGTAGTTTTGCCAGTGCAGCAAAACTTCAGCCCATGAAGATTAACCTCCAGCATAAACCCTTTTCACTGCAGACAAGAGCGGTTTGTTTTCCATGAGTGAATTTTGATGGATTTCTTTAAGAAGTTGTTCTGGGAAACAGCTTTGCTGATCCAAGACCTCAAAGGTCAGCTTCACTGTCATCACTCCTGGTTCCTGCCACGCAGGATTAGTCTGCTTGCTTAGCTTTAGACTCAAGTCTTACCCCCTCCTAGTGGCACCTTCAATGTCTATGATGGGAGCTGCAATGTTCAACGTGGAGGTTGGTCATCCTTTGCCACCTACCACTGCAGATGAGCTGTGCAAATCTTCTGCCCCTGCTATCATTCACACCTACCACAGCTACTTCTTAGATATGGTGCAAACCAGCCTAAGGTGAGGCAGGACAAGGGGTAATGGGCTCAAACTGGAAGAGGGGAGATTCAGATTGGAAATTAGGAGGAAATTCTTCACTCTAAGGGTGGTGAGACACTGGCACAGGTTGCCCGGGAAAGTTGTGGTTGCTCCATTCCTGGAGGTGTTCAAGGCCAGGTTGGATGGGGCTTAGAACAACCTGGTCTAGTGGGAGGTGTCCCTGCCCATGGCAGGGGGGTTGAACTACAGGGTCTTTGAGGTCCCTTCCAACCCAAACCCTTCTATAATTGTGGGATTCCATGAAATCCAGCCTCACTAGGCAAGAGCTGGGTGGTGGAATCCTCAGCCTTATTCATGTTCACTGGGACTAATGTCATCTTTGGCATCATGTTTATAAACAAGACTGAGAAATGCTGAAGAAGCAAATCATGACTCGAGATATTTTCTTTCAGCCATGTTCCCATATTTTCCTCTCCCTATATCAAGGCACCAAATAGAGTTTCACTGAAGTGCTGGTGATTAAGAGCTTAGATTATAAATAGATTAGATGCCTACAACTAGATAGTGTGAATGATGTCCTCACTTTCCATTAACACCCATGCTCCTGCTCATGGGATTTCTTGGACAAGGAGCTTGTAAAAGACAAGGCTGAGTCACCAGACTGACACATCAGCTGTTTCTATAGAACTCTACGCTTCCTAAAGAGAATATTATTGAAAGTCTAGTAGCAGCAAAATATTTTCATTAT
Organism: Brachypteracias leptosomus; assembly: GCA_013401335.1. Lineage (NCBI taxonomy): Eukaryota > Metazoa > Chordata > Aves > Coraciiformes > Brachypteraciidae > Brachypteracias > Brachypteracias leptosomus. Next base: position 72,311 of record VYZX01004822.1, on the reverse strand, counting down.
AAGATGGATATGAAGTGAACTGAAATGGCACATGTGTATTAGACTCCTCTGCCTTCTACACATTATTCACATACAAATCTTTAAATCCAGGGCACTGAGATCTGGGTGAAATCACAAGATAGAACAAATTTCTTTGTCATTATTTTGAGAATAAAATCTTAATGAGATTTCAGTTAGAGTTTTGGACTGTTTCTGAAGTTCTTTTCATTCAAAAGTGAAGAATGTTTGTATAAAATAGCTTAATTGTTGCCAGGAAAGAAAACTGGTACATACTGTACTGTGCAGGGCCAGCTTAGACATCTGTGGATTTAAATATGTTGATGAAGATTTATGGTAAACCCATTTAGTCACTTCAGGAAATGTCCCTGAATTGAACACACACAAGGAACTAGGGGTTTAGGTAGTTGACATGACTGGTTTTGTTCAAGAAGTTGTTGTGAAGCTAAGAGCATGGATCTCTAGATAGATCTCACATGTTGCACTGTGCTAAGAAAATAAGAGGATTCATGGAAAGAAAGAATTTATGTTAGTTTTTAAGTCAGCTAAGAAAATTTAGCTTTGCTTTTTTTCCTCTCTCTAGCTGGGACCCGTCTTCTCCCTGATGGTACAAAGTGATAGAGATGGAGGCATCCTTTGGGGTATCAGAGGCCATGGTGGTGGTGACACCACCACCTCAGATCAAGGAGAAGGTTGTATGGCTGGAGGGATCCTGCTGGACCCATGGCTTTGCTAAAGGCAAATCTTTTCCAGCTATATAGATGGCCTTTCTAGGTGGGATTCTCTTTTTCATGCAAATCACCTCATCTGAAAAGATACCACGAAAACAGGTGGCAAAGGCTAATCTCCAATGGCTTTTTTTCCATGCTTTCTCCTCGTCCTTTATTAATTTGTATTGTACTAGCACTACAAAGTTGTGCCTCTCATTCTATGATCATATAACTCTTGTAGTAGAATTAAAAAAATCCCCTTCACCTGAAAAATATGTTGTGCCTTGATTCTTTCGTATAGGATCTCACAGATCCAAGAAGTCCTAAAAGTCAAAGGCTCCACTTCAAGATCTAGACAGTCCATGTTTATGAGGGTTGTACCACACCATGATAGATAACTTCTGTGTTTGTCCTTTGATGACAAGGGAAAATGCCAGTCTGGTTTGACCAGACACATACCACCTGTGAAACTGGTAGATGGAGAGCAGGTCATAAATTGTCATTGGTGTCTTCATCTTGTACAGCATTTATGGCTACTGGAAAGGAAAGTGACTAATTCCCCTTCAGCAGCCTCATGATTAGTAAGGATCCTTTGGATTTTCCCTGCTGTGCTCCATTGGTGATCACTTTCTTAGGGATTACAGCAAATCAGTGTAGATCACTGTGTAGAGCCCATGACTTCAGTCTATACTGGTCTTCCTCAGAACAGGGCATGGCAGCTGGTCATGCCTCTCTGGTTTTGCATACAAATTCCTTGATTTGCACAGTTTTAAATTAATTTAGCACCTTCTGGCTCTATCTTGCTCAATTTCCTTGGCTGCTGTAGTTTAGCCCTACTTACTTACCCCCAGACCCACTCTTCTTACCCAACCATGCTTTGGCCAACATCTCTTACAGCTGTTTTATTGCTCTGTAGGCTGCAAGTGAGGGGGAACTGCAGATCTGAAACATGCTGGAGGGATCTAGACCCAGGTTAAAGAGGAACCAGAGAAATATGAAAAAGCATAGAAGCTGCAAGAATCTCTAGAGGACAGAGAGAATTTGGTTGAGGTTTTCCTGATGTTTTAAGGATGTTAATCTTCTTTTGGCACAATCCTTACATCAATTTAATCCGGTTTTGTATGGTTTTCAGCTGGAAAAAGACTTAACTGGAGGTATGAGAATCCTTCCCAAACAGCCTAATCTCCAAAAGCACATCTCTGCTTCCTGGAACAACCACACCATTGACCACAAAGGTGCCTAGGGAAGATCTTGGTAGCCAGTCTGAAACCGTGCCGTGATCTGGATCTGCTCATCCGGATGTCTGGATGAACCCTGTGAAATGAAAATCCTCAGTAAATCACTCTCTTGGCATTGATTGGGAAATCCAGGAGGAAAGATCAAATTGCACAGCACACACCTTTGGTGGACACCAGAACCCATCTGGTATAAATCCTGAAGCTGCCTTGGGTTAGAACAGGCAACCACAGTGAAGATGGACCTTCGAGTGAGTCTCACCTGGTTGCTGCTAAGTGCTGCTCTTCTCTCTGAACCAGGTACTGTGACTAAAATTTTTTTCATGCTTGCAGGAAAATGTTACAGATATAAGTAGTTATTAATACAGACTGACTCGATGGGAAGTGGTGACAAAGAGTCTCCTAGAATGTTGCTAGCAAGCTTTGTACCATAAAACTGACAGTTTAATTTGTCTTCTAATTCAAAGATTCAGATCAAATCTAGAGGTTATATTTCAAAATATGACCTGTGAAGGTTATAGACTGAAGAAGGCTGAAGAATTTTTTGTTTCCTCTTCTGTGAGGGGAATAGTTTGTGGAAGTTGTTCTCTAAACATTCTGCTTCTAACAGTCTAGTTTTGAATTTAAATTCTTCTATACTGTACATTTTAAAATGTAGAGAAAGAAAGAAAAACACAGAGCAGCCTGCCAGACCCAGGTGAAATTATACTTTACTGCAGTGCCATGTTCATTCAAACTTCAAACAACTATATCTTGTTGGCTTGATGGGGCTCTGAGCAGCCTGCCCTAGGTAGAGATGTCCCTACTTGTGTAGGGAGGTTGGACAAGACGACCTCTAGAGGTCCCTTCCAGTCTGAAACATTCTATGATCCCAAACCTTCCTTATAATCTTTCTAGTTTGAATTAAATACTTTGATCTTTATTTATCAGTGTGGACACAACAAAGTCTTGTCAGTCCCTTTCAAAAAGAGATAATTTCATGGAGTATAGATTAAGGGATGGGCTATATTGAATTATTTAGAAGACATGAGCAAAGTCAATCCAGAGGGAAGTTTGGCACCAAAAAGGACTAAGCTGCACTTCAAGAAGGTGGTTGAATCCCAGCCCTTCAGCAACCCTGTAATCTTTGTGCTTGTTCTATAGGTTCACTTGTGTCTTTGATTTTCAAAGGTATTTGTCACTAAAACTTACAGATTATCAAAGGCACACAATCAGACCACAGGTTTGTATCCTGGTTTGGAAGACCATTTCATCCCCTGGTATCTGAACCATGATTCCATGGTATGGTTTAGTCAAACAAATAGTTTTAAATACCTTAAGCAGTATATACTATATTCTTCACTGTGGAATTAGACAAAGTTGTGTTTCCCATGCAGACCTGAAGCAGGCATTTATTGGAGGTGAAGGATGTACACGAGGATTTCTGGGGTCAGATCTCTTTGTGCTGCCATGAAATAAGGTCTCCTACAGTCATCTTCCACTGAACCATGATGAATGAGCCTGTCCTTCCAGCCATAGGGAAGAACTGTAGGATTGCTTTGAAAACACACCACATACCGACACTTACTGTATCAACACATACCAAGTAGTGTCTCCCAGCAAAACATAAAATATATCTAGAATTGTGATATGTTCCATCAATGCTAATATGTTTTCTTCTCTGCCACAGCAAGTGGTACATGGTGGAACTCCCCGGGAAGCTCACAACCTCGTGTTCCACTATGGAAGAAATTTTCAGACTGGATAAAAGACAAATTTAAACCCAAAGGTAAGAGGGTGAGACATGCTCCTGAGTGTGAACATACCAGGCATACCTGTAGAGCTGCATGGTTTGGAACTAGATGACCCATTCTATTCTATGATTCTATCACCTTTAAGATTCCTTCCAACCCAAACCACTCTCTGGGTGAGCTGGTTATCTCACCAGCACAGCCAATGATAACCTACCATGATAGATCAGGTCCTGTATGCAGCAGAGCCATGTGGACAGGGCCGAATTAACCACACTGATGTGGGCTCTGCTCTTCAGCTCCCTGCCCTGTCCTGCTTTGAGCACTGCAGGTGTTCCCCAGTAAGCCTTGGGTAGTGGGGACACAGAAACACTGGGCAGCCCATCCCTGCACGGATGGGGATGCGAGTTTAGATATCCTGGGAATAAACAAATTGAGCTGGGGAGGGACTTTTTAGGATGTTGGGTAGTGGTAGGACTGGGGGGAATGGGTCAAAACTAGAGGTGGGGAGATTCAGATTAGATGTTAGGAAGAAGTTCTTCCCCATGAGGATGGTGAGACACTGGCACAGGTTGCCCAGAGAGATGGTGGAAGCCCCATGCCTGGAAATTTTGAAGGCCAGGCTGGAGGGGGCTGGGAGTAACCTGCTCTAGTGGGAGGTGTCCCTGCCATGGCAGGGGAGTTGGAACTGGATGATCTTTAAGGTCCCTTCCAACCCTGACAATTCTGATTCTATGTTTACCTGTCAATCTTTGCTTTAGTTCCAGAAGTTCCACAGCTGCGACTGGTGTCTGAAGGGAACCGATGCGCCGGGAGGGTTGAGGTTTATTACAAAGGCAAATGGGGCACAGTCTGTGATGATCACTTCGATATCAGCAGTGGCAGAGTGGTGTGCAGACAACTTGGCTGTGGTCAAGTTGTCTCTGTCTTGGGGAGGTCTTACTTCGGCCGTGGCACAGCAGACATCCACATGGATGATGTGCGGTGTAGAGGAACCGAAGCTCACCTCTGGGACTGTCAGCACGCCGGCTGGAGCAGACATAACTGTGGGCACCATGAGGATGTTGGGGTCATCTGTTCAGGTAAAAAACAGATTATGCACTCTTAAAACTCTATTTGGATTTCCCTGTCACCATAAATGTGAGAAACATCAGAGTAGAGCCTGGAAATCAGACTAGAGATGAAATGTGTGGGTGTGGAGGCTCCTTGTATTTGGGCTGGTCTCCACAATTAAGGAACAAAGGCAAAATACCAAGATGGGTAAAGCAATGAGTATGAAAATGATGAAAAGAAAGTAGTTCAAGACCACTTTAGTCAACATTTGATTACAGGTTATTCCCAATATAAGAAGGGCAACCCATTAAGAGGAGATAGACGCATATGCAGATGTGAACCATGGCTGACTTGAAAAGAAAAATCAATACTCTTGGTCATAAACATCACTGAAATCAAAGATTGCATAGCTAGAAGCAGCCTATTTTGAAGCAGCACCAATAACTGCTCAATAAAAGTAAATTTTTGCTTTTTTTTGATGTTCACAGATGCTGTACGCTCCACAGTAGCACCAACAGGTAAGGAAGAGTTTTTGAAATATAAGCCCATTAATTCCTCCTGTCTCCCCAAATGCTCAGAGACTAAATTTTAACTCAAAAATCATCTGATTACATCTTGGCAGACTGTATTCTAGAAAGGTTACATGCTCTGAATTACTAGTTATTGCTCCAAATTACTATTTATTCATCCACTCAAACATTATTTCTGTTCTTTGGATTCCCATAGGAACCGTATTTGCCACTCATCTACTAATAATTAGGGAAAACATAAGGCAAGTCTAAACACTCCAGGTCTAAATTTCTGACTCCTGATCTTTTCTACTGTTAATCATACTTTTACTGAAATAATCATAGTATCTTCACTCTTGTTTCCTGAAGTTCTTAAGTGTTGAGGTAATTATGCTCTTCATAAAACACAGCCACAGAGGAGTGGGTGCTAAAATGCAGTTTTCTATCATATGTAGGACAGAAGAGAAAGATGGGTTCCCAAAATCATTTCTCCTCAAGACTTGAATCTGCAAAACCATGTTGTAGTAGCAATGAATTGTCACTGTATGTTCTGCATGTCTATGTCTACACTGATGGCTCCAAGGGCAACTATCTCTGAAGTTCATTGAGAACTGTTGTTAATCAACAGAAATCTCTTACACCCTCCAGCAGTTAAAGTTCTGGTGCATTAACCTAGTGCTGCACAGAACCTGATGTTTAAATTATTTCACCAGTGTCTCAGTTCTCGTGACCATCCTTTCAGTTCTCTAATAATTTATTTCCTCCAACTTCCAACATCCTCAAGGAAAGCCCCAAACTTCCACTTCTGCATCAAAATTTTCCACAGACACTTAACATAGAATCCCTGACTTCTGCTGGCCCAAGGAACAGAAAAAAACCAAACTGCAAATGTTATGTGCAGAAATTTTGAGTGATATTTGCAACTGGCTTAGAGCAGACAGGACTAACATTGGGAATTCAGTAAAAATATTTAATAACTCTGTGTGCAATTAGCCCTGGAAGAGCCAATGGTCAATAGCATCTTGATTTTAATAGGAAAATGTGGTTGGAGAGGAAAATGGGCAAGAGGTTAAGTCTACCTGTATATCATAGAATACACAAGTATCAACATAGGTATTTTATAATAATACAGAATAAAAGACACAATTATCAGCATAGGTATTTTATAATAATACAGAATAAAAGACACAATTATCAACATAGGTATTTTATAATAATATAGACATTATCAGACATATCAGACAAATATAGAGACATTATCAATGTGTATACAATTATCAAGACTGCATGTATATATGGTGAGATCTTTACAATCAGTTCGTTTGAGGCACTGGATATTTACTTCACCTTCAATCCTTTTAAGAATCCTGCTTAATTTTTCCTGGTTCTTAAATGAGTGCAAAGATAGAATGGAAATAAGGTGTGTTTGTACCCTGCTGAGAGGTTGCATCAGTCTCTCAGGTTCACTTTTAATTAGTATTTGGAAGATGTTCTTCTGAAAAGAACCTAAAAGTCTAAGTTCAGGGAAATGATCTTTCTTTTCCATGAAACTTAAAGTATTAACGATTTCACAGCTCCTTGAAATGTCTTTTCTTTTACGTGGTGGTGATCCTGTTTAGTAACTTATTTCCCCACCCCCTGGTCACCTCTGCAGCTGCCTCCTCTGCACCCAGCTCGACCACAGCCCAAGAGGAGACACCATCTGCTCCAGGGACCTTGACAACCCTCGAGGAAGGTGAGGAGCACTTGGGTGCTGCACAAGATGAATCTCATTCTTTATTTCTCCTGACAATGGCATCTTTCCAAATGACTATTGTTCCCCTAGTACTGAAAGATTGCAGTTAGAAATATCTACTATCTAAATATCTACTTAATATCTAAATATCTAAAAAATATCTATACTATCTAAAGTCTTTTTTTCAGCAAAAATAAAGGGCTATGCATTGACTCCTGTCCTGCAAAGCCCAAATCTACTGACTTCCATAAGACTCCATCTCATATGTTCACTAATTGCTGCCAATCTTTCTAACTCTTTGTATTTCCTCAACTTTCTCTTGGCCTTGGTTACATCTTCTGTGTCACAGAGGAAAATGTCACATCAGCTTCTGAAATCCCAGCCACTGTTTGGGTGGGCAAAAGCAGCCATTTTGCAAGTGCCACCTAACCCAAATATTCTGTTAATTTGGGATTTATCAGATGAATTAAGATGTGACCATGTAAATCTGTAAAATACTCATGGCAGACACTACAAATTAAACATCTCTGTGAAGGAACAACCCCTGTAAGGGGAGAGAAAATATCAGGCTGTCAGGACACATCAAGAATATAAGGATTTAATGATTAATACCATTGAGCTTGTGGCTATAAATGCTACACTTATAATTTTGTAAAGCAAAAGTGTCCAGATCACTGTGATTGTGTGAGTCCAAGATTTACAAAACTGCTTCAGGGGCAGCTGAATGATGCCGAATCTGAAGGAAATAATTATTTTTATCTCTTTAAGAAGCATGACTCAGGAAAGAGGCCACCCAGTCTATGTTTCTCACCATTTGTAACATTACCTGCCTGAATTCTAAACAACTTATAAGCCACCAGGCTCGGGCTTTCTTATGAAGCCATTGCAGGACAACCAGCAGGTCCTTCCTCCCTCCTGAGGATGTCTCAGCTCAGATTCAGCCTCTCCCCACCTCCTCTCCTCTTCAGCACAGCTCCCACCCATTAGGACAAGGAGATCTGGTGGAGAACTGCAGGAAAAACATGCTCTAGTCCACTCAAACTTTTTGGATGCCTGCAGTGCAAAAAATTAACATGAAGATCCATTTCTGAGCCACGTCAGTGGATGTGGAAGACAACTGATAACACACAGACCTCTTCTTCCAGCAAACCTGAAGGCAATTAAATTAATCAAGAGCTGATTTCAGCCATTTAGCCTCACCTGGATGCTCTTTCCCTCTCATTTCCATCTTTCTTCCTTCTTCTCACAGCCTCTGAAAATATTGCAGACTCATTCCTTTCACCCATCCCACATTCTGGAGACGAGGATATCCCAGATCCAGAAGTACCTTCCCCAGCTGCTGAAAGTAAGAACAGTCACTATGCCATAAAATCTAATAATAACAGTGTTTAAGTTTGTTGAAAATAGATTACATTTGAATTTGTTGAAAACAGATTACTGTGTAAAGTCTAAGATCAGTCAACTGCTAATTAATCATCTCAGCAAAGAAGGGGTTATGTGGTATGAAGGTCTATTCAAAAGGGTTTGTAATGATAGGACCAGGAGTAATGGTTTTAAGCTAGGAAAGGAGAGATTTAGATTGGATTTTAGAAAAAAGTTCTTTAATATGGGGGTGATAGATCAGTGGAATGGGCTGCCCAGAGAGGTGGTGGAGGCCCCATCCCTGGAGGCACTCAAGGTCAGGCTTGATGGGGCTCAGAGCAGCCTGCCCTAGGTAGAGATGTCCCTCCTTGTGTAGGGAGGTTGGACAAGATGACCTCTAGAGGTCCCTTCCAGCCTAAACCATTCTATGGTATGATGTGGTGGTAGAGACTCAGGTAGAAGTACAAGGGATGAGTCCATGTTTGTTCTTTGAAACCAAGCTCCCTCTATTTTCACACTTTTCTAGCAAAATGACAAATCCAGATTGTTTTAACCCAAAATTTAATTCTGGTTGATATTATTCATTTTTGGTAACTGCTGTTCATTGCTCCTATTGTTTTTTCCTCAAAGCTCTAACAAAGGATCCTGGCCCAGAAGCAGAAGATTTGATCACATCTGTCCCAGTCACAACCAAGCCATTGACAACTCTGGAATCACCCTCCATGCTGAGTGATGGTGAGGAACAGTCAGATACAACCCATGTGCCTTGTGTTCTTTAGGAGCAAAATGTCTCTGTCCTGTGTCACCAGCCTAAACACTTATTCGGGGCTCAGAAAGTCCCTGAGCTGCAAACAGGTGGCTAGGAGACAATCCTGGGCATACTTTGGATGCTTGTCCATTTATATTCTCCTCAGCACCTCTTAATGATCCTTGTTGGGGAGGAGAAATTCATTTATAGAGAGCTTCTTCAGTGCTGATCATGCTGTGACACGTGTCCCAACTTTTCCACATTCTCTTTCTTGGGGCAACTCTTATTGTGGGCATCTCTTTTGTGATATACTTTGCAAGTTTTTGATGAATGAGCTGTTTTAATGAATCTATGAAATAATTTCTTAGGTATTAAAGCAACCTTAAACCCAGAATTTCACCAGGTAGGGCCATTTTGGACTGGATGATCTTTAGAGGTCACTTCCAACCCAATACATTCTATGATTCTGTGATTTCTGGGACCTTCCCATCCACCACATACTGTCCTACCTCCTCTTCTAGTGAAGCAGATAGTGACAGCACCAGTAGGCTTTAAACTCCTGTGCAGATCTGCACCAGGGCAGATGACTATGTGTACTTTCCCTCTGAAGTTGACAGATACTTTCAAGACACACAGAAAATTGTTAGACATCATATTCAAAGTTCTTTTTATGGATGGACATTTCCCATAGTGCCTGCAGTTGGTCTTGTAGCTCTCTGGGAACTCCAGGGAGCAGAGGAACTGGTGACCATCCTCTTAAAAGCCCTCTCCAGAATAGTGAAAGACACTTCCCACGTAAACTAAATTCAGCTCTTTAAAGCTTTCCTCTGACCTCATGATTTTCAAGCCTATTATATTCTTGATTCATTCATCCAAGCTCTCCCCATTATCTCCATCTTCTTGAAACATGCAATCACTGCTGAGCAGCTGAGGTCTCTTGAGCAGGAGGGAGAATAAGTAGCTCCCATGCATCACTCTGAGATTGGACACACTCACTGTAGCATTACTACCAACTTTTTGGAAAAACTACCAGTTTTTCCACGGTCCTCCTGTGCCAGCTGAAAGGATGATTCTGCCTTCGTGCCTTGGTTTTCTCCTTGCAATGAGCAGCCCATTCCCTCTGTCTTTATTGAATTCCAGCTTGCTGATTTTGGACATTTGTTCTGTTTATGAAGATCATTTTGAACTCTCACCATGTCCTCCAGAGAGTGCCCAGACCTTGCCTTTCCTTCTGCCACTCTGCACTGCTCCAGTGTCAGTGGCAGGGGCTGAGGACCTCAGTGTGGTGGGGCTGGCTGTCCAACACCCACACCATCTGCTAGTCCAAGATGCTGCACAACATGAGAAACAATTACCCAGGCAACTGATCACTCCTCTCTCCACAACAACTTACTAGCACTGCTTGTCTTCTACAGCCTTATCTATGCTGCTGAGTTGTGGCTCAGTACCACCGGTAGCAGCACTGAAAAGTGTAACACACATTTTCTCACTGCTCCATCCATTAACTTCATTTCAAACAATATTTTCATGTTCAAGCTCTATCTACCCAAATTTCTACAAACATTTTAGATACAGACACATCTTCAGCACAGTGAAGAGATTTCAGTCTGTGTTTTCCTACCTTTGCCCTGTTAGTCATTTCACTTTCGAGAAGATAGAAATGAAATCTTTCCTACTTTGATGAATATTTTACAGAGTTTCAATCAGATTTTGCTGCTTGCTTTATTTACTGAGCCTGGGCTCTCTTCCAGCTGAAGGAAAGGGCTTTGCACTTCTTTGCACACACCAGTGAAACTGGGAAATGAATGTGGTCCCTCAAGATTTGCTTGGATCTGCTTGGCTTTCAGAAGTTAAATGTGAATTTCTTAGATGAATATCTCTTGACTATTTTTCAGGCTTAAGGAACCTAGAATATGGCATATATATGATTTCCTAAGAATTACTATGCAATTATATGCTTGTAACTAAGTGCTCTTCCCATATCTACTCAGCCAAATACCTGAGCAAACAATTTCATCTTCTTCATGCACACTGTGTGTAGCAGAGGTGCTGCTCAATGGTTAAAGGGAAAAAAAAGGCTCCTTTATAGCTCTAATAATCTCATTTACTCTCATTTGTTCAAACTGCAGGTAAACTGTGTTAAAGTCTGGGGAAAACCAAGTGCTCACTGAATCCTTTGATTACCTTCTACATTTAACTAAGCATAAAGCATTGACTTTGTAGAGATAGAAATATTTTCTTTTATTAATTTGCTGAAAGTAAAAAGTTGCCTTTCAGCTGCCTGTAGGCATCCCCCCAAGAATACATTAAACATTCTTGGGAGTGATACTTAAACAGTCCTTTATTTTCTGAAAATATGCCCCCCAAAATTTCAGACTAATGAAATACTTCATTTACTTAGAAGCTTCAATAGGAAAGATGCCTCCCTCCCAGTAAAGCCATTTTTAACGTCAACTGAACCGCAACAAATTTATTTCTGCCTGTAATTTAAGTCAAGATCTGGATCTGGTTATAGAATTTTTAATCTGCCTCTTTCTCACTATTCCCACCTGGATTTAGATGACTAATGTAGTCCTTAAACTTTTTATTTAACACCTTCCACTATTGCTGGATTTAGATGACTAATGTAGTCCTTAAACTTTTTATTTAACACCTTCCACTATCACTGGTGAATACTCAACACCTGGATCAATGGGTTAATTATCTTTTCTCTCAATTATCTGTTTTTTTCTCCCTCAAACCATATTTGGTCATCTTATAGAGGCTTAGACCTAGATCTTGGGAAGGGAGCCAAGCAGATTGCTGCTGGCATCTCTTCACAGACAGGTTGTGCAGAAGTAAATGATAAGCTGGGTACTCAGATGGAAGGAGCTTTGATCATGGTCAGCAAAAAGGAATTAAGGAGAAAGAGTCCCAGGGAACACGGCCCTCATTCCAAATGGATGTGCATTAGTTTGTTACAAATGGCTGCCAGGTGACAGCAAAATGTCCCAAAATGAACACCTCATAATTCTTGACCCACCAGGGAGTGAGGCAGGTGTGTATACTTGGTGCAGTTTATGATAGCCACAAACTAGGAGGAACTCAATTACGTTGTCGGTGGTGTCTCTGATTTCTTTCTCTGAAAGAAAATACACTTCAGGCCCATAAAACTCATTTGGAACCTCAGATCTCTAAAAGCCTTTCCCTCTGAAAACGAGATAAATGTGTGGAGTATTCTGTAAGTATCCAGCTCTCAGAAATGAGCCTGGTCTGCAGAAATAGCTCTGCTGCTATTCTGGGGAAGTGATGCTGTGCCAACCATCTGCTCTGCCAGAGGGTTAGCAAGGATGGGAGAAGAAGCTGAACCAGGTATTATCTAAAGGAAGGAGGTAAAAAAAAGCCCCAAAGCATATCCTTTAGATTGCAAGGAAAAGGTTGGCTCTGGATATTTGTGTTCATCACTTAGATAGCACTGCAGGATAGAAGAGAATGATGGTAAAGAAAATAAGGAAACCTTCCCCTTGTTGCACAAAGTGACAGCTAGCTGCATGGGTGAGGAGAGTTTTCTCCAGAGACCAGCATGTGATGGAAGAGGACCATGCCCAAGCCCACTGGGTATTCACAGAATCATAGAATTGTCAGGGTCGGAAGGGACCTTAAAGATCACCTAGTTCCAACGCCCCTACCATGGCCAGGGACACCTCCCATTAGATAAGGTAGCTCACAGCCCCATCCAGCCTGGCCTTAAAAAGTTCCAGGCATGGGGCTTCCACCATCTCTCTGGGCAATCTGTGCCAGTGTCTCCCCACCCTCATGGGCAAGAACTTCTTCCTAACGTCTCATCTGAATCTCCCCACCTCTAGTTTTGAGCCATTCCCCCAGTCCTACCACTACCCAACATCCTAAAAAGTCCCTCCCCAGCTTTCTTGTAGCCCCCTTCAGATCCTGGAAAGCCACAATAAGGTCCCCTCGGAGCCTTCTCTTCTCCAGGCTGAACAACCCCAACTCTCTCAGTCTGTCCTCATAGGAGAGGTGCTCCAGCCTCTGATCATCCTCATGGCCCTTCTCTGGACACATTCCAGCACATCCAGATCTTTCTTGTAATCGCATGTAGAAACATGAGTTCAAGCATTTATGATGTCCTACAACAACTGAAATCGTGGGAGCACCCTTTGTCAGCACAGGCTACGTTGTGGGCTACCTGCTCCTGTCTTCACTGGGGTGGCACTTGGCCTGAAGACACCATTGTCACTTGATGTGGGCTCTTTCCCTGCAGATCCCTCTGCTCTGTCCCTGCGGCTGGCAGGTGGTGACGGCCGGTGCTCGGGCCGAGTTGAGCTCTATTACAACGGCAGCTGGGGAACGGTCTGCGATGACTCGTGGGACCTGGCGGACGCCAAGGTGGTGTGCAGGAGCCTGGGCTGTGGAGAAGCTCTGATAGCTATGTCTGAAGGCCAGTTTGGTGCAGGCTCTGGGAACATCCTCCTCGATGACGTGCAGTGCACAGGGGATGAAGACAACCTGTGGGACTGCTCCCACAGTGGGGTCGCTGTCCATAACTGCCAGCACAAAGAAGATGCCAGTGTCATTTGCACAGGTACCTACCACATCTCTTGGAATCACAGAATCATTTAGGTTGGAAAAGAGCTTTAAGATCATCAAGTCCAGCTATTAACCTAGCACTGCCTAGTCCACCACTAAACTGTGTCCCTCAGCACCACATCTACATGGCTTTTAAAGCCATCCAGGGATGGGGACTCCACCACTGCCCTGGGCAGTCTGGGCCAGCCCTTGACAACCCTTTAGGGGAAGAAATTTTTCCTAATATCCAACCTAAACCTCCGCTGGCACAACTTGAGGCCTTTTCCTCTTGTCCTGTTACTTGGGAGAAGAGATTGACCCCCACCTGGTTCCAACCCCCTTTCAGGGAGTTGTAGAGAGCAAAAAGGTCTCCCTTGAGCTTCATTTTCTCCATTTTCAGCTGCTCCTCACAAGACTTGTGCTCTAGACCCTTCCCCAGCTTCATTGCCCTTCTCTGGACACTCTCCAGCACCTCAATGTCCTTCTTGTAGTGAGGGGCCCAAAACTGACCCCAGTATTTCAGGTGCAGTCTCCCCAGTGCCAAGTAGAGGGGGATGATCCCTGCCCTAGTCCTGCTGGAAACTGCTGCTCCGTGAGCAATGCACAACTTGTTTCCATCAGTGGAATTGTTTCAGGCATGAAACCAAGACCTATGAGAACTCTTGTGGTTTACCACATTTTTTTCTTGCTATTAACTCATGCAGTTTATTCACACAGGTTTGTGTTTTAATTTTTTATTGTCATTCTCAAATCCTTTGGCTACCTGGAATATCATTGTCCATCCTCTCTGATGCCATTTCCCACTCTATTGCCTGGCTGCTTTATGCATGACTATTTGAATCATAATTTTACATCATCTCTATTATTTCCTTTCAGTTCTCCTCATCCTGGTTTCCCATAAATTATGAACTCTGACTAGTAAATCAAATTTTCTTTTCCTGTATTTCATAGGAAATTATTTTTAGTAACTTTGTTTAGGATTTTTCCAAATGAATTCCCAGTTTTCCAGCAATTCTGTGGTCTGACTGGAAAACGTGTGCAGTTGGAGAGCCTAAGTCATGGCAGCCTCTGTGTGGCTGGTGCCACGGCCAGTGGTGGCCCATGGACAAAGCTCATCCATGTGATGGGGACTCTGAGCCTGAAATGGCCAACATGAAACATAACTGGATGAAGGGAGTCATTCAAGATCAGGCTTGATGGGGCTCTGAGCAGCCTGACCTAGGTACAGATGTCCCTACTTGTGTAGGAAGGTTGGACAAGATGACCTCTAGAGGTCCCTTCCAGCCTCAAACATTCTATGATTTTATGATTAAGGGGATTGTGGATGAGACCTGGCACAAAAATGCTGCTTTACAGCTCATCCTAAGGATACTTTTTGCTGGGGAAAAATTAAAGCAAATTTTTAATAGAGTTGGGGTTTTTAGTGAAGACCTCAGGTGGAGTTAAACGCATGACCCAAACAGACATGTGGCTCTCTGGTGAGTATGTCCCACACCTAAAACACTTTAAGATGACACCTGCAAGGTAACTGCAACCATTAACACCTGGTATTTTAAGGATTGGCAGCCTTCTCCCTTTCAGGGATGATGCTTCCAGAGGTGAATGGGCTGCTCTATCACTACTACTTTCTTTTTTTTCACATAGTAACTGCAGAATGTTATTAAGCATCCTCTGCAGTAAAACTAGAAATTCACTTTTCTGTCTCTTTTCCTAGAGCCAGCCACAACAGAGCCCGCTCCAGCTGGTGAGTTCTCCCTAGTTGGGTCTTCCAAAGTTTTCACAGCTGATATATTTTATGTAGTAACTTAAGCACTGGTATGAAGGCAAAAAATGTTATAGGTAAAAATTTTATAGGTAAAAAGTTTGACGTAAACGTGTATAAGATGAGTTTCTGAGATACTTGAGGTTTATCTGTTTTGCTGTTACAGTTTTGTTAATACAGTTTTGCTGTGCTGATAGGAATGGTTAAGTTAGCTATGGATATATACATCAGAGCCTTAAAGAGAGAAAAAATATTTAGATTTACTCTGAGGTGTTTATAGGACACTATAAGAGTAAGAATTTATAAGAGCTGATGAACTGACACAATGCGACTTGTGACAACACGATGAATTTCATGGTTTTGCCACTTTCTGTGCACCACAACAAAGTTATTTTGTTAAATTTGATAAATGCACCTGGAAAGCCCATTTCAGAGGCTGCTGAGTGCCCACGCTCTTCCCTCTGCTTTTCCAAGACATGTCGGTGAGGCTGGTGAACGGAGTGGATGCTTGCTCGGGACGCGTCGAAATCTTCCACAACGGGAAGTGGGCGACTGTCTGTGATGATGGGTGGAATGTGGAGGATGCCATGGTTGTGTGCAGGCAGCTGGGCTGTGGAGATGTCATCTCAGTCAAAAAGGATGCCTTCTTTGGGGAAGGCACGGGAGACATTCTCCTGGATAACGTGGCGTGCAGAGGGAACGAGTCCTCCCTAGAGCAGTGCTCGCACATGGGGCTGGGGACACACGACTGCTACCACAAGGAAGATGCTGGTGTTATCTGCAGAGGTACTCACTTTCCCCTTTTATTCAGTGTGAATTGTGTTTTCCTAAGCTCTATAGCTGATATGGGGGAAAGGAGGAGCTTGGCACAAGGCTGGAGCTACTATGGGAACAAGGACCCTTGGGAGTGGCCATGCAGGGAGAGGGGAGGCTGATGAGAGCCAAGAAGGAAGGCCAGGGGCACACTGGTCACAGATGGGACCAGCCCTCCATGGGTTATCTCATCCTTCCAACAAGAGATTCCTCTGCCTGGGTCTGGGAGAAGCAGAGAAGGAAAAATAAGGCTATAGGCATTTTCTTCCAGAGAGGACCACCAGTAGGTTTTGGCAGATCAACCTGGCATCTGCTTTTGGGACAACGACTTATTGCCTAAGAGCCTCAAAGCACTTGGATCAGTTTTATAAATGTATTTTCTCCTCTGTATGAATTTGTACTCATTTTCAAAGATCTGCATTGTACTTATGTGAAATTTATTGAGGAAAAAATGAAGAAAATTCCTGGCAGCTGAGGATGTAGGAGGAAATAGTTTTGATGGAGGTTCTGGCAGTAGATGGATGTGCTGTGTCTGAGCCTAGACATCCAGTGTAGGCTGGCAGGAGGCCACTGCATCTTTGTGCACTGAGCTGTTTCATAAAATGGTTGGGCTTGGAAGTGACCTTTAAAGGTTATCTACTCCAAGAGAAAGTGAGATCCTATAGGGTATACGTTGTATTATGATATAATGAAAAACAATAGCCATGCAACTTATATATTCCTGGAGAAGTGAATAAGGCTTCTACTACCCCTCTGAAGAGCCCCATATTTTCACTTTGGCTTTACTTTTGTTATTTCTTCTGCACTCCCCTTTTTCTGGTACCACGCACTGTTCTTAGTTGATGGTTACTGACAAATAATTACAATGGATATTTAAGAAACAGTTGGGATGGATCTTTGATGTGCTGTACATAAGCTGCCAGCCCCATTTTACATTTTAGTAATTTACAGAACAAAATGTTTATTTCCCAACTAACCTTCCTAAGCCCCATGTAATTTATTTAATTTAAAAAGGAAATCTGGATGGCTCAGCTTCCAGGCTCTGGCAGATCTTGCAGTGGTGGAGCTACTTCACTGCAAGCAGCAATTCACACTGGGTTGCAGCCTGGGTGAGGAGGCAGGACAGAAATGCCACCTGTCCCCACCAGGTTTGCTTCTCTGCCCCACTGTTGACAGATGTATGCGGTGGCCATGAAAAATGACATGGCAGAAATATCTCCAGCCTTCTCCAAGGCTTCAGAAAGCATCACCTCAGTCACAGTTCTGGGGAGAGTCCCAACTATGCTGCTGCTTGTCTTGCCTTATAACTGAAAGTATCAATCTGGTTTTCCTTCTTTTGATGGTTTTTTTCTCTCCTGACAGTCCCTCCAGAGCCTACCACACCCGAAGCAGCAGGTATGGAGTGCCTCAGTGCTCATTTATTTATCTCAGGTTTAGCCAGATACAACTTATCCCTCAGCAGAGAGCTGATTCCCCTGGATTTCACCAGAGCTGAGCCAAAATTCTTGCTCTCTCAAAAGTAAGAGAGACTTTCTCTCATTATTAGCCCTGAAAAAAGATTTTTTTGAGCACTTTTAAGGTGTTCAAGTGAACACAAACTCCTGGTGGGTCTGTGGGTGGAGGTGTCCTGCTGCCCTGAGCTCTTTTGCTTCTGTAAATACACACAACCACACACATGGTTTCCATCTACCCTCAAGGGTGGTGGCAATACCACAAACTGGTTTACACAAACACCAAATTAAGGGGTAAACTGTAATGTTGTTGGATGTAACACCATCCAACAACCAATTGTTGTTGCTGTAATGTAGTTGGATTTGGGAAACTTATTAAACCAGACCCAATTATACCTAAATGACAACATTGCTTTGCTGATCTGTGCTTTTGCTGGAAAACTTACTGAAGTGTGGCTTTTATTTTCTCTTTGACAGTCTCCACTGAGCCCACGACGCCTGAGCCACCAGGTATTTATGTCTGGTCACTTATGGAACCATGGTGAGCAGATCCTACTGTCAGGCCATGAAGGAGAGCAGGATCCCCAGCTCTTACACCTGCACCAAATTGAGAGTTAACTGTCAGGCACTCACATTTTCACTCTCAGGGCAAAAATATAGATCTAAAATGCAGACAATGTTTAATTTCATCTTTTCTTTCTCACAGTAACAGTCGCTCCTACTCCTGAACTAGCAGATGCTACTACTGGTAAGTAATACAGCATTACTCTGCCTTACATGATTAGTTATCTGCTCAAGTTCTGATCATGTATTGACTGGTTCCCTGTTTCCACTCATGGATTTAACCATTAGCTTCAGAGACAATCCCACTCACCTCTCCCTTGTCTTCCCTACGCAGTAAAGGAGAGAAAGAGGTTTGGTGTTGGTACAGGAGAAATATGTGCACTGATGAAAGCCCCAGGGAAGGGGAAACTGCTGGGGCAGACACAGATAAATTCAGATAGAGTGCAGCCCAGAAGCCAACCATATCCTGGGCTGCATCAAAAGAAGCATGGGCAGCAGGTCAAGGGAGGTGATTCTCCCCCTCTGCTCCTCTCTTGTGAGCCCCTACCTGGAGTACTGCATCCAGCTCTGGAGCCCTCAATTCAAGAGGGACATGGACCTGTTAGAGCAGGTTCAGAGGAGAGCCACAAAGATTATCAGAGGGTTAAAACCCCTCTGCTAGGAGGACAGGCTGAAAGAGTTGGGGTTGTTCAGCCTGGAGAAGGGAAAGCTCCAGGGAGACCTTATTGTGGTGTGCTTTGCTCACACAATAACGGAACAGTTACTGAAGCTTGGCTTCTACTCTCTCTTTGACAGCCCCAGTTGAGTCCACAACAGCTGAAAACACAGGTATTTATTTCTGGTTATTTCTTGAACTGTGGTGAGCATTTTACTATTTTTCATGTGAGTCATCAATGTATTTAAGATGTGGACAATGTTTAATTTCATATTTTCTCATCTCACAGTAACAAACTCAACTGCTCTATCAGCCTCTCCAACTCCTGAAGCTGGAGCCATTAGCACTGGTAAGTAGAGGAGCCTTCCTCTGGTTGGCATCCTCAGCTCTCTATCATCATGATCTGATGATGAGTTGCCATGGCTCTATCTCCACTGTGTGCATAATCTCATGGATCTACTATTTAACTCTGGGGATAATCCCTTTGGCTTCCCTACAAATCAAGGGATGGCAAATGCTGTTGGACCTGCACTGATGAAAGTACTAGGGAAGGGAAAACTGCTGGGGCAGGCACACTACACCAGTACAAACTCAGATTTGCTCTGCACCATCTCACTTCTAGAGTCACCCTCCCTGCACTTTCAAAGCTGTATCCCCACTGGAAGCTGAGGCAGTGGGAATCCTTCCGACACAGTCAGTGGTATTTGGTTTAAACCTTAAGTTTTCTACAGTGAGATTTATCTTTTGAAAATTCTGAATTGAAGATTGGTTATTAATTGAAAATACTCTGCCTCACTGCTTAGATAGCCAACTAAGGTTTTGTTTTAATGTCTGGCCCTATTAGCCTCACATTGTTAGATCAGCTGATTACAAAGCATATTAACTGATAAAAGTACCATTTTCCTCAGTCTCACCCAGCTTTTTTTCTTTTTTCCTTTTTTCCTTAAAAGCTCGTCCAGAAACAGACCCAGCAATTACAACCCCAGGTAAGAGATTCTTTCCTCTTTTTAATGATGTGTCTTCCTAAGGGACTTGTCATTTTACTCTATGCTTACATGGTTTATTAATATCAAATGTCTTCTTCTCCAGCAAACCTCAACTACCTTCCTCAGTACCTGCGGGTGTTGTTACTGAGGTACTTAACTGGCCTGTGCAGACCGAGGGGGCCTGGGATGCAAAATTTCAGAGTACAAGGGTAAGTATTAATTCATGCCAAACTAGGGCAGCCCAAACACTGGGTTCCTACACCCTCCAAACATTGAGATACAACATGATATGACTAATCACTCAGACCCACACCACCGACTGCTAATCATGGTAAAACTTTACAAAATGACTTTATATTTATATAAGTTGTGTTGCATATTAGACCAACATACATATTTAAATTCCATACAGTTGCATCTGTGTTTAGAATCATAGAATTGTCAGGGTTGGAAGGGACCTTAAAGATCATCTTGTTCCAACCCCCCTGCCATGGACAGGGACACCTCCCACTACATCAGTTGCTCACAGCCCCAGCCAGCCTGGCCTTCAAAATGTCCAGGGATGGGGCTTCCAGCCCCTCTCGGGGCAACCTGTGCCAGTGTCTCCCCCCCCTCCTGGGGAAAAACTTCTTCCTAATGTCTCATCTGAATCTACCCACCTCTAGTTTTGCGCCATTCTCCCCAGTCCTACCACTTCCCAACATCCTAAAAAGTCCCTCCCCAGCTTTCTTGTAGCCCCCTTCAGATCCTGGAAGGCCACAAGAAGGTCCCCTCGGAGCCTTCTCTTCTCCAGGCTGAACAACCCCAACTCTCTCAGTCTGTCCTCATAGGAGAGGTGCTCCAGCCCTCTGATTGTCTTCGTGGCCCTTCTCTGGACATGTTCCAGCACATCCATATCTTAGTTCTGTGCTACATTCAAATGTTAGAAGGGAAGTTTCTTGTAAACAATTAAACAAATGAGCTTAGTGACCACATCACAATTCTTCTATGACAATTATACGTGGTTTTTTCTTTCCCTTTTTCTTTTCCCAGGTGTGTAAGGGACCCAACCTGTGGGAACCACTATTCACCAGGCCAGAGGATTGTCCACTTCAAGTTCAGAGGTCCCATATACCCAAGGGTTTGCCTACGGTGCAAAGTCTTGGCATGCAACACCTACAGTTATCCCTTCCCAGCCCTCCCAGGCTATCTGAGGAGAGGCAAAAGAAGCACAAGTGATGATGTCATCATCATTATTGTCTCCAAATAATACCAGCCCTTCTCCTAACCCCAGGATTATGTTGATCACTTATATATGTGACCAGTGCACATCTACTACTCATTTCTCAAAACACATTATACCAGGGGGTGTGAACCTAAAGGTATTTTAATCTTAACTGTACTTGCATTCCTTAATTTGAGATCTTTTGGGTCTGCATTCCAGATTTGTAAAACTCTAAACTTCAGTAAAAACTGTGACAAAGATGCATTGGATTGGCTGCCTCATTTTTCTCCTCAAGGCTTTGTTTCCCTCTCACAGTTCTCCTCATTGTACCAAATAGCTCAAACAGTGAGCATTTAATGAAAATTAACCTGTCTTACAGATGCACTCATCACAGTGCTGCTTTCTGAGCCCAGAGATGTAAATCCAAGGACAAGCATCCCTTGTAACCACTAACCTCTGAGCAATTACCTTAAATAGGAACTCAAAAATATTTGGAAAAAATATTGTACAGGTACTGAGATATAATAGCTTATAGGTATTGCAGAGCTTATGATTCTACATCAGGTTTTATTACTGGAGATTAGAACTATAAAAAAACTGTACATCTAAATTTACTTCATTATAAGCATTTGCTTCATCCTTTTCCTTTCAGTATCTGTTCAAATGGTATCACTTTGAGCCAAGAAAGTTTCTGCACTTTGATGTTAAATTGTGCTACAAGGAATGACTTAGTGAAAAAAAAATAAAAAGAAAATTAATAATTTTCCACTCATAATAGAGATAAAGATCTCAGCAAATGCAGAACTGCACAGGAGTAGAGCAGTCCTGCCAGGATGAATTAAATTTTGATTATCTGGTGAACTTGTCCTGACCCTAAAAAACATCTTTAAGGCCAATGCTCCATTTCCATACAATGAGTATGTACAGGCTACTCAAACTTATGAGACTCTCTCTACTGAATAAGGATGCCTCATGTCTAGAGGCTGTGCCACATAAGAAACAAAAATCCACTTCTTTCAACAACTTTTCCTTTGCTGCTTCATGCCTTCAAAGAAGGGACTAGAGTTGTTCAAACTGAGCTTCTCCATGAATAACTTGGCCAACTCTCAAATCCCAAAATGACACAGATCTCCCCCAAAGGCTCCAGATCATTGAATCATTTAGGTTGGAAAAGACTTTTAAGATTGAGCCCAACCATAACCCAACTCTACCAAGTCCACCACTAAACCATGTCCCTCAGCACCACATCTCCATGGCTTTGAAACACATCCAGGGATGGGGACTCAATCACCTCCCTGGACAGCCTGGGCCAGCTTGACAACCCTTCCAGTGAAGAAGTTTCCTGATGTCCAACTTAAGCTCTAATCTCTTACCTGGTGGTTGAGCCTCAGCATTGCCTGAGCAGGCTCACAGCTGAAGCTCTCATCCTGCAGGACCAAAATGCCTGTCCTGAGCCACAGTATTTCCTAATCATACTTCATTCATGCACAACTCCCTCACGCTGCTCTGCTGCTCACAGGTGATGAATTAAAGTGCTTGAAATCACATTTTCCCTGCTGCTGCACTCCTGGCTGCAAGCTGGGAGAGAAAACTGCCTGTAAATAAGTGTCACAACAGCTGAATCCTTGTTCTTTTGTAGTAAAATGCTCACTAATCTGCCCTGAGCTTCTGCCATGGTAAAACACCTTCCCTACAGCCAGCTCTTCTCATCTTGAGGGACTTTCATGAAGACTTGCTGGCCATTTTCTTTTGAATTTCCTCTCCTGCCTCAAAGCAGGTCATCAATATTTCAGCATCACTCGATACCTGAACACATCACACCATCTGAACATGGGTTTAACATACAAGATTTGAAACCAGTTTGAACACTCAGATTTGTAACATGAGTACATGGAACAGCAGCAGCACAGCTGCCCAAAGACCCACCTGTGCAGACCCAGCCAGCCCCACATGTGAGCACAAGCTCAAGCCTTCAGAAACACTGGGCCACTGCTGAGGGTTCCAATCCTCTAGTATCAACTCCAGCTCAAGAACATTTCCTAATCATTCACAGACAAGTATGAATTACTTGAACCATAGAATCATTTAGGTTGGAAAAGATCTCTAGGATCATCAAGTCCAACCTTCATCCCATCATCTCCCTGACCTAGACCATGTCTCAAAGCACCACATCTACTTGTTTTTTGAACCCCTCCAGGGATGGTGACTCCACCACCTCCCTGGGCAGCCTGGGCCAGTGCCTGACCACTCTTTCAGTAAAGAACTTCTTCCTAATGTCCAATCTAACCCTCCCCTGGTGCAACTTGAGGCCAGTTCCTCTTGTCCTGACATTAGTTACTTGGGAGAAGAGACCAACACCACCCAAGCAGTTTGACTACCAACCTGCATCTAAATTACCAGGCTTAAAGCCATAGGTTGTTTTTTTTTTCTTGGTTCTGATGGACACAGCATGGATTGGCAGGACTCCACACACCAGTTCACCCAGTAAATGAATACAAAATGGGTGTTAGCATTTGAAAATTCATGGCAAGAATGTGTGTGGGTTTAAGAAATGAAAGGCTGCACAGAGTAAATGCAAATTTAGCATTTCCAGAAGCTAATTCAAATGTTATGCAACATCTTTGCACATGTATTCAATGCCTCCATGTTTAAAGGCAGTGTAAGTGGGGCTCTGAGCAACCTGGTCTAGTGGGAGGTGTCTCTGCCCATGGCAGGGGGGTTGGAACTAGATAATCTTTAAGGTCTCTTCCAACCCTGACAATTCCATGATTCTAAGCATGCTGTCATGATGGAGAGCTGCATTCAAAATCCTTAAAGAGAGTTCAAAATCAGAGTTGTTGTAAAGAAGGCACAAGTCTGAGATATTAGAATTAAAGAATCATTACTGATGCATCACATATTTCAGCTTTAGAAAAGAAAAAAACAACAAAACAGTTTGTACAAACCCCAAAGTTTTTAGGAAAGACAAGTACCTGGATGTGCTTCAAGAACATCTGCTTGCAGTTTGATTTTTCTAGAAAACTTGGAAGAACACCTGTTTGCACAGCTGTGGGACACCTGCTCCCTGTACTGGAAAGAATCATGGAATGTTTGAGGCTGGAAGGGACCTCTAGAGGTCATCTGGTCCAACCTCCCTACACAAGCAGGGACATCTCTACCTAGGGCAGGCTGCTCAGAGCCCCATCAAGCCTGACCTTGAAGGACTCCAGGGATGGGGCCTCCACCACCTCTCTGGGCAGCCCATTCCACTGATCTATCACCCTCAGATTAAAGAACTTTTTTCTAATACCCAGTCTAAATCTCTCCTTTCCCAGCTTAAAACCATTACTCCTGGTCCTATCATTACAAACCCTTTTGAATAGACCTTCAATCACCCAGGAAGGCCCTGGAACCTGCAGAGAACTAAGGTCAGGGCAGCAGCACATCTGTGGCACAGGCCTCCAGAAGCTTTAAAGGTGGGTGTCTGCTCCTGCTGTAGGAAATATGCTGGATTTCAAGAGGTTGGGTCCTTATGGAAAGACACACAAGTAGCATAAATACATTGGGACTGATACTCAAGTTGTGCTAGAAGGAACTGAGGACTGTGCTTGTTTCTGTGCCTTGGGATGGAAAGGCTGATTCCTCTTTTTCATCCCTTCTACTCTGGGATGAAGGAAGTTTTATCTGCAAAGTGGTTGCAATGCAATCTTCTTTTAAATCTGGCCTTGTCCATCCACCAACACTTCAGCAACAGGAAACTATTACTCCTGACAACTCTATTTTGACAATTGCACTTTACAACCTGAGGAATCCTCAGCAAGGGAATGATTTGCCCAGTGCAACCTAAAGGGATAGGTGGTAAAATGATGGGGGGGAAAAACCAAGGTCCTGCTGACCAGTGCTTAGAGCAAACTGGTGAATGTGTCTCCTAAGGGAGTCTGGCAATCTCTTCCAGAACATTCCTGCTCACCCCAACAGATGCTCAATGAAATCAACTGAAAAATGTGCTTTGAACCCTCAAGAGCTGACAAAAGCACCATTAAATTTACTCCATTTGGTACATACTAAAAAAAACAACCCTCAGCTGCAGTAACACCAAAGAATTTAACATTGTGCTGCTCCTCTGCATGATTGGTTTATT
Organism: Brachypteracias leptosomus; assembly: GCA_013401335.1. Lineage (NCBI taxonomy): Eukaryota > Metazoa > Chordata > Aves > Coraciiformes > Brachypteraciidae > Brachypteracias > Brachypteracias leptosomus. The sequence goes on along the minus strand of VYZX01004822.1, from coordinate 47,114 downwards.
ACAAAGTTTTACAACTCTTTGGTACTACAGATTCAGAATTTGCAGAGTGGGTCAACTCCTCAGAAGCAAACTATCTGAAAGAATATTTAGTTTTCATTGCAATGAGATGGTATTTCAAACTTTAAATGTCCTGCTTTATTTTTTTTCTCTACTCAGAATCTCTGAAGCTGAAGAAACCCCAAACTTGCAACAATACAGCTTCTACACTCTTCCATTTGTGGTTTTAATTTCAAGTATCACCATGGGAGCTGTGATACTAAAAGATCACAAACACCAAGCAGGATATGGCTACCAAAATACCCAGAGTTCATCTTCACTTCAGATATTTTGAATTTGTGCCAAATTCTACTTGAATTTGTCACCCAAAAAAGGGAGAGGGGAAAAACCCAAACCAACCAAAAATCAATAAACAGCCTTGGAATAGAACAGTGACAGGAAATATATTTCAGGGTTGTTTTTTTTTTAGTTAAAAAACCTCTTTACCTGTATTGTATCTTAAATCAGAGTTGAAAAAAAAGTGTGTCTACCTCAAGGTGTTTCTTAGCATCTAGAACCTAACTTCATAGGTGTAAAGTGACTTGTAAAGCACAAGATCATTTAGGTCCTTTTGTCTTAAAAAGGAACAAACTAACCAACCACCCACCTCTTTTTATCTTTTCAAATCACTTTGAAACTGCACCTGGCATGAGTTAAGCTGATGGACAACTGGGAGATGTCTGCTCAAAACCTATTATCCTCTCTTCAAAAATCTACTTTCAAGATCTGACAGTCCTCAAAAGACATCACTTTTCCTGGAGAAGAAAAAAATACATATATATCTATAGATTATAGATAAGGAGACTGGATTGTATGTACCTATGCTGCTTGTTAACACTTTCTTCCCCATCAATAGCTTTTGCTCAACACATTTTAGGACACCAAACACAACCAATGTCTGCACACCCAATATAGGAATTTACCACTAAGTCCCTACACAGTCCAAGTGGTGCACCCAGGACTCAAAGAGCAATAAACAGAAGGAACAATGAAGCTTGGTCTTCTACAAGAGGGGTTTCAAGGCACATTTCTACCTCCCCAAAGGACAGCAGAACTGATCCCAATAGGTTGAAGTAAATATGATGCAATAAAGCTACTTCTCTGGCCTAAGGGGGGTGAAATGCAGCAGATCCCACCTACCCCAGCACATTCCATCTGGCAATGAAGTCCCCTTGAGAGGAACCACAAATGAAGTACTTGCACTTCTTGGGATAAGGAAACACAGATAGACACAAGTTTATGTTCATATTGTTCCTGCATGGCTCAATTCATTTAGGAGTGAAAAAAGTTGGTTTTGGTATCACCTAAGGAGACAAAATTCCATCTTGGGCACCAGTACAGCCACCAAGGCTTTCAAAGAACCCAGGCTGGGCTTCAAGTTAGCCTGTCCCTCTAAACCAGACTCTTCAAGCAGCCTAAGTTAGGCAGTGCCAGTACTACTTGTCCTCTTACAGATGGAATAATAAAGATCTTCAACAGGAGTGCCATGAAAACAAACCAAAAGCACAAAGAAACATCATTCTGTTCTACTGGTAGCACGTTACATATCAAAAACTCAGGGTAACAAAAAAGTGAATGGATTACATGGAGGTAAAAAGATAAGCTATAACCCAGTTTATTTAGAGTGCTTCTCCATTGTTCAACCTGAAACTAGGAAACTGTGTCTCATATGGCTTTTAGCAATGCTTCTTAAATAAATAAGCCACAAAAGGTATACAAAATTCTTCTATTTAGGAAAAAAACCCCACACATTCTTTAGATCTTCCATAAAACTAACAATAACTGTGTACAAGAGTGGATAGGATTACAGTACCAAAATACAAGTCAACAACACTGAGGTTCTTTACAGTTATAAATTCCATAAATACTAAGCTTCGTAAAGTGTAGTTGCCCTTAAAAGTCCTTCCATTAAGTCCTCTGTCTACATCCATTTACCTCTCTCCATTAGAGAACCCTTCATTAGAACCATAGTGAGCTTGGGAAATTTTGTTTGGCTTTGAGTTCTGAACCAAGTCCATCAAGAGAACCATTTTGTTGTCTATATGTGCCTGAAGAGCCTGGATTTGATGATCAATATAGTCCATTAGTTTTTTCTCCATCAGATCCATATTTTTTGAGATGATCTTTTCCAAGTAGGAACAAATAGGCTGTTGTTCTACCCTGTGAAAAGAGCAAATATGAGAGTAAGTATAACCTGGTTTAGTGACAAGGGGCATGACAGAGACCTGGGCATTTGAACTTCTTTTAAATGTATAATCTGATTTATTAGACAAACTTTGGAAGGTATTAGGTTTTTAGCACAAGTAAAATGCCTTGTATGCCTGCCACATTTGAAATCTCAGAAGTTTTTTATAAACATCATCTTCTTCCAATATGATTTTTTCAAAGGCTCAGTTATGCCTTAGCTTAGTTATGTATAACAAAACCCACACAACTTCACAGTAGACAGAAGTCCAAATTCTGTCAGCATGGCAGACTTTATCCTTCTCAGCTAAAGTGGTTCAAGAATTACCCAAACTATGCAATTCTTTATTTTTGCATCTGCATTCTTTAAAAATACTGCACTTTCCCAAGAGCTGGGGATATTCAGGCTCTACCAGCACTCTGATTCCCAAGCAACATTCCTACATCCCACTATTATTCCTCAGCTATCCAACTGGGCACACTACTAGTATGAATTTTGCACAAGTGAGGAGGGACACAAAAGATTAGTGGGATGAGATAAACTAAGCACAGCCAAAAGGTCGTGGCACAGTGTGAAAAAAGGAAGAGGTAAGAATTTAGGAGGTAAAAAGAATCAAAGTGAAAATGTAGACAAGAAAAACCATGTATGAAATTGCAGAACGATGATAACTTTTTGAAATCATAAGAGATGAAGTGGAGGCAAGACACAATTTACTAACAATAAATATTCCGATTTCTTCTGAAAAATAAAACATATTCAACCAGCTCATCTGAAAAATTAATTGCTATTATGTTCCTCACCACACAGCCTTCAAGGCCAAGTATTTTAAGTTTCACTATTGCTGTTAATGAGAATAAAAAGCTCACATTATGTATTTTTTAAACCCATCAAATACTACTTTAATAAGTGTACCAAACATAACTTACCCAACACACTGAACTCCTTCCTCTTTAGTCACTGCACTTCTGCCAGCACATCTCTCCCCACCTTTCAGCCTCAGGTGAGTTACTTGACTGCACAGGTTTTGAAGAAAAGGAAGCAGCACCTGTGGATTTGCTCCACCTGGGGGTTCACTCACTTGTTCCTGCCCATGCAAAGATCCCAGGGCTTTAATACAACTTCTGAGGTCAACTGCATTTTGCTGGGTGGGAAGTCCTTCAGAATCAACAGCATCCCCTCCTTCAGGTACCTGTGTCTTCAGGGCACGACTTATTTTTAAGTCTTCATAGGCTGTGTCACTTGTTAAATGGTTTTTAACAGTCAAGGGTTCAGTGGGTGATTGATGCAGGGATGCCTCAAGAGCTGCACTGTGCAATCCATCTATTGCACAGTCACCTCCAAAGTCTGGATTCTTCCCAAAGATCCAATTAAGTTTGTCTCCAAATGGTAAACTGTTCTGATGGAGAGAAAAACAGTATGATTAAAGTACTGAAATATACTGGAAGTTAAACAATAACAGATACTTTATAACTCAAGAATTCTACTAGTGTGATTTTTAAAAGTAGTTCTGAATTATATTCTTAGGGAAAAGCACAGGAAAACATTTTTCCTGCACATATTATGTGTTAATTATTTTGTCAGTCTCTAAGTAACAAAATAGCTTTACTATCTTCATTTTTACCACACTACATCCCCAAGATTGAATATTATTAACACCAGATGGGTTTGGGATTCTGCTGAAATAACTGTTTTGCAGCTTTTAGGAAGAAATTCTTTACTGAGAGAGTGGTCAGGCACTGGAACAGGCTGCCCAGGGGGGTGATGGAGTCACCATCCCTGGAGGGGTTCAAAAAACAAGTAGATGTGGCACTTGAGGCTATGGTCTAATGGTTAGGGAGATGTTGGGATGAATGTTGGACTTGATGATCTTAGAGGTCCTTTCCAACCATAATGATTCTATGATTGGGATTTAAATCAAAATAAATCCTCTGTAAGAGCATGTTCCCTTTAGTTCCCTTTGATATGCTTTTAATAACCATAAAGGGGACAAACAGCCCACCTACCTGCACCCCAAGCATTACAGGGAACATGCCCACTGGCCTTTACAAGCAGGCACAATGGAAACAAAAAAAAGGAGAGTAGGGTGGGCATGAAGTTTAAAATGATGATGATACAGAGTTCTTAACCCTGGACTTGCATGCACAGTGACTGCTTCAGTGCACAATCTTTGTAAGGGTGGCAATAGATAAAACTGGATTAAAATGGCTGAAAGTGTGGCTTAAAAAAAAAAAATAATCAAAATTATTTTTCACCACATCAGTTTAGATACACTCAACTGTTACAGAAGTAAGGCCACAGACCAGCACTATTTATGGTCACAGAAATGACCATATTATGGTCACAGAGTGACTTACCTTCTGCTGACATCGAACCATGTCCATGAGCTGCTGAGCACCTGGGGACAGCTTAGATCCCATAGATTCCATGATTGTTTGCACTCTGTCTAGATCTATGCTTGAGCCTAGTGAAGGAAAATCAGTTGCTAGTTTTGCAGACCCTGTTTTCACTTGTACTATTATTTGACTGATGAGTACTCTTTGTTTCTCACCAATGGAGAGCAGCTATTGCAAGAAAGAAAGAAAATATTTTGGTTAGGAAAAAGTAGTTTCATGTTTTCTTTGTTTGTATGGGACAAAGCATTATTCTTTGAGTCCTGGGAAAAATAATGCTGAACTCTTTTCTGGGGAGATTGAGCTTATCTCTCCTCACTATTACTCTTCAGAAAATTCTGACTGGAACAGAGGTACCTGCATAACCCATAGATAAATCTGGCCTTGATCTTCTAAGCACTAAGAAACCACTAATTATCTGCTTTATGAAGGTTTTTTTTCCCCTCTACATCTATATTATCTCTCTCATATAAATATTAAATCTTCATAAGAAGAAAACTGTGACAAAAACTTAAAAGAACTCTACTACCAAGACAAAGTACTAACAGATTAAGTGATAAAGTGTATAGAAACAATAACTCAACTAAGAGCAATGCAATTTACTCAATTAAGTGATTAAAGAGACAAAGAAAAATGCAAGAATTCTGTTCAGCTCCCTACCTTAATTCTACAGGAAGCTGCAGGGCATTCGAACTTAAGGTACTTTTTGTACAAAGTAACCTTTTCAGTTTCGCTAGAAAAATAAAATAAACGAGCTGTGACATCACTATAAAAAGTACTTTTTTCTTTAGTAGAAATAATTCTATATGAATAAATACTTAGATAAGAAACAAGACTGACTGGAACATATTTCTAATGTTGTACAGCAGTTTTACTGCTTGCATGCAACTTGTATTGAATCCTACTGGAGATGTATGCAAGAAAGGATCTGTTATATGTATTTATATTATCTACTAGAGAAGCTTTTGACACTTAGTACGTTATTCAGACATATTCCCTGTGGCTCTGAGTCAGCTGTTTTTATTTAGCTAATTAAGCAGCAGACAGGTCATGTAATGATTTATAAACAAGAGAGAAGATATTGCTTTAACTCCCCTGGCAAAGAATGGAAGGGGAAAACAAGTTCTTTTCTAATTTTCTCCCTTGTTCTTAAATGACTCTGTATCAAAGAGACAAGAGATCCTTCAGTAAAGATCAGCTGAAAGAGATCTGAAGAGATGAGCAGATCTGTCATGCAGAAAGATTAAATGATACAGAAAAGCAGCACCTGCCTTAACTCCTTCTCCAGCCTTACACAACAGAAATTCAGAGTAGCACTTTATAACTTACTGAATTAAACACTTCAGTAATTAGAACAGAACCAAACAGTAACCAGCATAACTGCAGCCTTAAGTCTTTATGGCAGAGGCAGCACTTGAAGAAACCACCCTAAAGAGCACCCCAGGGTTACCCAAGCGACTGTGGTGCCCACCCCCCTTCACCAGTTTGCACAGACCTTCAAGAAAGCCCAGACCGGGTGGCTTTCGTGGTGCAGACTGGTCTTTACTGGTAGGAGCCCCTTACACATACGGAGAGAACGGTGCCAGTCAGAGAAGGGCCAGACGGCGTCAGGGACCCGGGAACAACCCCCTCTCCCTCCACTCACCCAGGGGCCCGGGCGGAGCCCAGGCTCTCTCCGCGGCTGGTCCCGCAGTACTCCTCGCCCACGTACACCTCCATGTTGCGGGCCTCGCTCACGATACCGACGGACACCATCTCCCCGGCGCCGGGAGGCCGGCACTCCAGCCGCAGCACGCAGGGCCCCGGGCTCCCGCCGCCCGTCCGCCTCTCCACAACCACGGCCTCGGTGCTGCGGGGGGAAGCGCCACTGTCTCCTTGCCCCGCCAGGCCCAGACCCGCTCCCGCCGCCCACCCCAGGCCCGGCCCGGCCCGGCACCCCCCTCACAGCCGCCCGAGGGGAGCCAGCGGGGAGGCGGAGAAGCCCCGGCCGCAGCCACCTCCCTCACCTGGCATCGCCGCCGCCCGCGTCCCGCTGCAGGCAGAGCGCCCGGGCCAGGCCGTCCGGCGGCTCGCAGGGCCAGGAGCACTCCACCGACACACAGCACGGCTCCCGCGGGCCGCCAGACGGCTCGGCCGAGGCCTCCTCCGCCGAGGGGCCGCCGGTCGCCATTGCAGCGGCCCGGGCGGGCGGGAACGAGCGGCACCGGCGCCGCCGCCAGCGGAAGGCACGTGAGCCGGGGCGGGGCCCGAGAGCGTGAGCCCGTGTGGGCGGAGCCTGGCGATGTGGCGGGAACCCCGCCGGAGGGAGCGGTGCCTTAGAGCCGTAGGATGTTTGAGGCTGGAAGGGACCTCTAGAGGTCATCTGGTCCGACCTCCCTACACCAGCAGGGACATCTCTACCTAGGGCAGGCTGCTCAGAGCCCCATCAAGCCTCACCTTGAAGGACTCCAGGGATGGGGCCTCCACCACCTCTCTGGGCAGCCCATTCCACTGATCTATCACCCTCATGTTAAAGAACTTTTTCTACTATCCAGGGTAAATCTCTCCTTTCCTAGCTTAAGCTCCCCTCTTTCATCTTTTCTAGTCCTCTTCTGGGACCTTCACATCCATGCCTTCCATTCACCAGCCAGAGACAGGTCACTTTGGGACAAAGGGAATTGAGCATAAGCACAGTCAGACAAAAAAAGACAGAGGAGCAACAAAGCTGGGGAAGGGTCTAGAAAACAAATCTTGTGAGGAGCAGCTGAGGGACCTGGGGTTGTTGAACCTAATGAGTCTCGGGGAGACATCCTTGCTGCTACAACTCCCTGAAAAGAGGTTGGAGCCAGGTGAGGGTCAGGCTCTTCTCCCAAGGAACAAGTGATAGGACAGGAGGAAACAGCCTCAAGGTGCATCAGGGGCGGTTTAGGTTGGATATTACGAAACATTTCTTCCTTGAAAGGGTAGTCAAGGCCTGGCCCAGGCTGCCCAGAGCAGTGGTGGAGTCCCTGACCCTGGAGGGGTTTCAAAGCCACATAGATGTGGTGCTGAGGGACATGGTTTAGTGGTGCCCTGGCAGTGCTGGGTTAACGGTTGGACTCAATGACCTGAAAGGTCTCTTCTAGCCAGAAAGATTCTGTGATTCTCCAGGCTAAACAACCCCAGGTCCCTCAGCCACTCCTCATAAGCCTTGTGTCCCAGACCCCAGCCATGTCCCCTCTGCCTGGAGCCTGCCTCCCAGGAGCAGTGGGCTCTGCCCTACCTCATCCCTCAGGGATGGCAGAGGACTGAGGAGATCTTCTCACCCATCCCTTGTCCCACCTCCCACGGGGAGCAAAAGCTGACAGGGAGCAGAGCAGTGAGGTGTGAGTGGTCACATGTTTGAAATAACCTCCACAGTGTGGGCAAGTGCCAGCATCAGTCCTTTTTCTAATAAAATAAAACTCTCTCAGAGATGGAAAAGCCTTAAAAGCACGTCAGTGTTACAGGACTTGATAAAATAACAAAATTTGGAGCAACAGAATTCACACTTCCGAGTTGCATGCTAATAGTGTGCCACATAGGAGAGAGACCATAAATAAAAGATGGGGTTCATTTAATTTTCAGTAGGATCCCTGCTTCTGGAGTCAGGGAAAGCTGCTCCTGATGCTGAGGCACAGACATAAACCCAGGGACGTGGGTATCGAGTTCTTCCCTTCGGTGCTTGGCTGAGGAACCTTCATCAGGTCTCTGAAAATAGGAAGATGGACGTGAACAGGCTTTGTACAAGCTAATGTCACAAATGCAGTTGGCATCTCTGCTTTTTTCCACTTAAACCATTGTTTTATGGGATCTACTACTGATGGAAAAATGGATTTGCTCTGTTCGAATTAATGAATTAATTAAAATTAATTAATGCAAATGTTTTAGCACAAAAACTGTGTTGTCTCAGTCTTCTTTTTGAGTTTCTCAATGTGCTTGATGCTTCTGAAATGCGTTGCAAATTCATCCAGTTTTAGAAGGGCTTGTTTTCTGCTTTTGGTGACGATGATGCCTTGGGAGATTATTCTGATCCTGGAAGGGCGAAGAGCTGGACAAATCTAGATGTTTGGTGAGAAGAATTATCTTTAACATAGAAAGGATGGAGTAAAATCCCTGTTTGGGGGATTTCTATGTGTTTGGAGGATTCTCCATGCTCATATGCATTGTCTATTTTAGATTTTATATTTTTTATATAATTTTTAAAAATATTTTTAAAGATGAAAAAATGGAAAACCAAGAACAAGTTGAAATTTCAAAGGGTAGATTGGGACAATCAGGACTGACAACAGCCAGTGTAAACACCCTAAACATTGCATTCCACGGGCATTAAATCCGTTGTACTGTTGGTAGCAAAATTTATGTTCCTAATCTCCTGTGATCTCACTGCAGTATCAAAGCCCTTTAGAATAAAGCACCTTGATCCTGGCATGGATGGTTGCTCTTTCTCCAACCAGCGTTTAAGAACGTGCCACTTTTTATTTGCCTTAAGCTGCCTAACCAGTTTTTTTGCAAGCCTGACGGATTGAATTTTACTTCCCGTTTCCTTAGCAGAGATGAAGTATCAGAGTGAGTTTTCTGTTGTTTACCTTCAGAGCAGATGGTTCTTGTTCTTCTAGTTCTCCTGCGTGGAGCACCCAAGTGCCGGGTACACCGTGACTGCTTGGACACTGTCATAGTTTCTCCAGGAAATCTGGTCATGTTAAAACACAGCCTATTTTTGCTCACTTTTGGACTAACTTTAATGGGAAAACCTTTCTGGATAAAAGGTAAGCTTTCAGTTTTTGTTGTGGATTCAAAAAGTTTCTCCATGTCTTCTTGTGCTCTCTGGTCTTGGTCGTACTGACACAGCTTTCAAATGGAGTCACTGCTCTCCCCAGGTATTGGGCTATTAGTTGACCTGCTAATTGAGAACATCTTGTTGAAGAAAAAGGTGTCTGCAAAAGATTATGAATTGAAGCTTTTTATACTTGTGTTTTGTTGTGGTTTTTTTCTCCAGGATACAGCAGGTATGTAAATACACCATCCATACAGAACACTGGTTGTGGCAACTGCAGTTACTATCACCCTTATCAATAGTAAAGACTGTAGAAAAAGATTTCTTCTTCAGTAATGTGAGGGAAATTCCTACAGTTTTGGTTTACTTCCTCATTAACTTGTTTCCATTTAGGGTTTGGCTTCAGCTTTGAGATTTAGATGTGACACCTGAAGTATTTCTTAGAAAGCAGTATTTTTATGAGGTGCATTAAAGATAGTTTTCCTGCTTTGGGGTGTCAAAATTTGAATTCTTAGAACTGCCACTAATTGAGGGAAATGCCACTGTTAGTTCAACATACACTTAGCTCATGAAACAGAGTGGATTTTGTGATTTACATAATAACTTATTGAAGATTAAGAGCAAAGTCAGAAAATTATTGAGTGCTGATACTCTCTGCGGACCTGTTTGCTAATAGCAACTTCCACATTGTGATTGCAATGACAGCCTTTAATGTTAAACATAAGCTACCTGCACCTAGCTTTTAAAAATGCTGATGTTATCTCCTAGGTAGAGATCATCATTACACTGAAGAATGCTCCTCCTTGCTTTGAATGGGTGATTCTGTGGCTTCTTTGCAATTATGAATTCCTTTCACAGGAACATGGGAGACTGGGGGTGACTTTGTTCTAGTATAAATGAGAAGAAATCTCTTTGTTCCCTTATGAAAGAACAATTTAAGAAGGAAGAAACCTCTTTCATTGTCTTTATAAAAACGTTTACCTGAAACCAGATACTCAGCAGGCTTCTGATCTTGAGCTTCCTGCATTAGCATCATGTTCTGGAGATAATTCTGATATAATGTAAAAGGCCACAAACCTTTTGCAAAGGTTTGACAGGCGCTGGAACAAACAAAATGCAGCGTCAGGCACTGGCAGGAGGAGCCAAGATGGGACTCACAGCAGGTGGCAGAGATATATCCAGAGGACAACTGTGAGTATTCCTCATTCAGGGCATGGGGAGAGGAATACTAGTGAAGGGATGGAAGGAGAGAGCTGAAGGGGGAGCTGGTTTCATCAAGGAAAGGGCAGAAGAAAGTAGAGACGTGAGCAAGAAGAAGGTGAACAAGTGCAGGACCAGTAGCTAGAAGGTGAGACCACAGCAAATGGCTCTGTAACCAGTAAAAAACATTCTCCAGAGTATTTTGGGACTGAATTTATCCTTCTGGAGGTAGAATATTCTCCAGTTCTCTGTCCAGCAAGTTCTGAAACATCCTGACAAAGCTGGATCCACTATTCAAAATAATTGTCCTGTAAGTCCACCAGCCACTCCTGGAGAGCCCTGCTGTAGACTTGCAGATCTGCAAAGTCTTCCTGGCACCAGTGGGGTGATTTCACAAAGCTTGAAGGAACTTAATTCTGTCTGAGATGTTAGCATCTCTTGGGCAGGTGATTTTAACCGGCCAGCTGCTTCAAAAATCACTGTGAGGGGACTGATGGGTGGACAGAGAAGGTACCTGCACAAATTTTCTGTGGTACATCAAGTTAAAAGTGTAGGTCACGGAAGAAAAAATATTTCCAAAATGATAGACAAAGTTACAAAGTTAATAATCCAGAGTATGTGAGAATTAAGATTATGTTTAAATAATTTCATATTTTTTCTTTGTGTGCTTCAAAAGACCCTAGCTTTAATCTGAAGTTATTTTTTTAAATTAGTTTGACCATTCCTAAACTATTTCTTCATCACTATCAAAGTATGCACTGAATACATAAAGAATTTTTTTTTATTTCTTTGTTATTGGGATTCTCTACTATGTTACTGTCATATTGGTTGAAGGATTTTTTTTTTCAAACAATAATTAATTTGGTTTGGTATTCCCTATATGAAGGAATGAGAAATTTGAGCTATTATCTATAATGTAAATAACTAAGAGTTAAAGCCAAGACTGCCAGCCAGTTTTGGAGAAACTTAAGAAAAGTTTTGCTTCAATTTGCAGTTTTTAGCACTTTACATCAGTTGGTTTGGGGGCATTTTAGTTATTAACCTTAATACAATCAAAACAGCATTTCTGCAGAGAATGAGGCCATATATATTTAGTTCAAGCACTCAGAAATGAAGAGTAACTTGGCCATGAATAAAAATGTTGATTTTCTTTCCCAGCATAACCCAAGAACTCTGGCTGGGACAGAACAGCCCAAACTGAGCATGGGCAGCCAGGTCCCATGCTGGTGAAATTATCCTTTCCCCATTTCTGGTGGGATCAGGATGGTCTTTCAGCAGTCACCTCTGTGCAGATGCCAACATAATGTCTCACTTTTCCTTCCTAATTCTTTAGCAATGTCAAACTTTATTTTCAGGTGTATCTTCTGAAAGGGCATCCAGACTTTCTACACTAGAAATAATTATTCCTCACAGTCTGACAGGCAGAGAGAAGCATCACCCGTTTTTCCATCAGGTTGGTTATTCTGATTTTTTCTTCTGATGTTGCTGTTTTTCACAATACTGGCCTGTATTACACACACAATGTATGCTATATAGAGGTTATTTTTGTGAATAACACTATCTCTTCTGATTCTTAGTCTTTTCAACTGGTTTTGAGTCAATTGGTTCCCACAAAGGTCCATGATTGCACCTTTCAAGCTTCTAGTCCTGTTAACAGCCTTGTAAGACAGAAGTGAGAAGAAACATGAATATTCCCATTTCCTCTGAGTCAGAGTAGATGTTGAACTCAAACTTGGATTAACACCCATGCTCTGTATGTTATTTTGCTCATGTACCTGCTCTTTGGATAGCCAGAGGATTTCAACCAGGCAGCATCTAAAGGGTTGACGCTCGCTTTGTAGAAATGGCCCCACAGAGTTAAAAAATGGGTTAAAACACTAAGATCTGAGCCTTAATTCTTCAGTTCTGAGGCAACTTCCCTTTGTCCTCCATATGGAACTCAGCTCCTGGGGTTACTGGTAGTGAAACAGCATTAGTCACCTTTGTGCAAACCAATTCAGTCACTCCTCCAGCTGCCAGTGATTTACACAAGGAGTGTCCCACACATGGGGTGGCAGTTGGGCAAAGAGCACAGACATGGGCTCTGCCCTTCTCTCTTCTGCATGAACATGTATAGATTAATGGAATTTAAACTTTTCATGGGGAAGAATGTAGAGTGTGCTGCTGAGGTTTTGGAATGTAGAAGGCATGAGGGTTATGAGTCTGTGTTTTGGTAGATACTTAAAATATATGTAGTAGTTGGACCTCTCTCCTCAAACAAAACATGGAGCTGACACAACCAAGTAATAAATCACCTAATGAAGTGATTACCTTCTGTTCTGTTTTCAGGAGCACCCAGATGACAATCTTTCCTACTCAGTTAAAACCAGGAATGGAACATATCTCCTAAAACTGCAGAAAAATAAGTATGTGATAGAGTGTTCTAAGGAATCGTCGTATCTTGGGAGTTGGTTGTATGTAGACAAGGATTTTTACACAGGAAGGAATTCAGAAGAACCATTTAAACGGCAGATTGTAGTGATTATAAAATTACTCTGTTAAATAGTGTCTCTGTTATGGTACCAGCTTGCAAATAGAAAGGAATAATATTTTTTCTAGTTGTGAATAAATTTATTTTGATTAATTTTTTATTAGTAGCACAATATAGAATATTTCAGAAAATCCTTATGGAAAATTAGAATTCAGTTCAACATTAGCTTTTTATTAGCAGGGGGGAGGGTTGTTAGCCATGTTGCACAATTATACTGTTGTTCCTCATTCCTGAGCCTGTAATAGCCCAAGCCCTTATGCAACATAGTCTGCTCAGATCCTATTCTACAGATATATTAGTTAAAATATTTCAAAATAGCTTATTTTCCAAATAATGCAGCTCATTTTAAGGTGCTTTGTTTCATATCTGTGAATTTTAGTAATAATTTAGCATGAGTGTGCTGCTCACAGAATGTAGTACTTACTGGGATTCTTGACTTATTTCTTGCTTTCTAGAATCTTAAAAGAGCAGTAGTTTATTTTTGTTTCCAGAAAGCTTGTCAGCGAAGACTTTATTCTGTATACATATGGGGAAAAGGGGAAACTGGAGGCAACACAACCAAAAAACAAGGTATTGTATATAATCAAATTCCATTTTTGTGTTAGAGTTTTCAAACCAAGGAAGCCAAGCTTTATGAATTGAAGCCATACTAACAATTTGATAGAGCTGAGGCTGACAACAAGGATGTGCATGTATCTATATGTATTTTCAAAGCAAAAACAACTGCACAACCATCCTTCAAATCTCCATAATAAGAGAGTGAAAATTGTTTACATTTTTGGCAGTGGAGGGCAAAGTGCAAGTGGTGCACATAAAGTATCTCCAGAAGAAAAAATATTTGCTAGGAAAAAGGCTTTTGTGAGTTTTCCCATTCATATCATTGCTGCCCAACAGTTGCCACTGACACAAAACATAAGGTTCTATGTCTTATGAGGCTGTTTCTGGTGACACAGCATCATTGTTTTCCAAGGTCTGAAAGGAGATTATGCCAAGACTGCATTTGAGCTACCTGATTAGGTCCCCTTTGCATAGTATGCAATTAAAGATACAATGACAGCATCAAAACTTTATAGTTTTTAGGTCCTGTATCAAACAAGCCTTAGAAATACTTTGAATTTATTTCAATTTGAAATTGAATTAGAATTTCAACTTTCCACTGCATGTGAGACTTGAGTGCTTTGTACATGGGAGACCTTCTCAGATCAGCCTTTGAGAGGAGTCTTTTTAAGAACAGGAGGAGCAATGTAGATGAAAAGATTTTGCTCAAAGATGGTGATGGGTTAAACTACAAAGCTGGTTGTTTCCTAGAACCATGGGACCAAATGCTATTGTAGGTATTCACGTCAAGTAATATTTTACTCCAAGAAGGTTGGGATTACTTTTAGCATAGAGAACTCTGTAAATATGTAACAGACAGTCCTAATGTCATGCAAATAAAAAGGTTAGTTAGAAAATAAGTTTGCATTTGAAGGCAGCAATATTATTTTGTCATTAATGATGTGGTTCTGTTGCATTTCAGACACACTGTTATTACCATGGCACTGTGGAAGGAATTGCTGACTCAGTGCTTGCTCTCAGCACCTGTGATGGCCTTAGGTATTACCTCTTGCTTTTTACTTCAGGATGATTAATTGGGCAGTACCAAAGTCAAACAATAAGAAAGGAGTTGCTACTCATCATATAGCTGGAGAGAAAACCCCTGAAACTCCTTACAGGTTTTATAGTTTCCCTCAACTACCACTTTTTTCCCCTTTTTCAAAATTCCTTTACAGAAAAAAGATCACATGAGAGAGAGCATAATCTAAATACAGGCAGAACATGGGCACAAACTGAGGTTTTTATTACTTGATGGGAATGTCTTGAGCAGAGATACCATTCTAGAAGCAATGCTATCTGCTGGAGCTTTTGCTGAACTTAAAACACTCCTGAGAACAATTCTGTCTTATGAATGGGCACGTTTCAAAAGACAAATCTGTGGAAAAGGTTTTGGCCAAATTCCAAACGTTTTTTTTGTCTTATATACAATAAAATTACATTTATTTCAGAAACATAAAGAGGCCAGATTAATGCACAAAAAATGGTGGTGTTCTCCCCACAGAGTCCATACGAGTTGGCAAAATGAGATGGCACACACAGCAAATTGTGCAGAATATTCAGAACGTGCTTAGAGTGTGTCCATGGTCACTTGTGTTCACTGAGCTTGGCTCTTTAGCTGGACTTTGGATGTATCTGTTGGTTGTAGTAGCCTTGTTCAGTTTGCTGTGCTTCTGACAAGCAGCTAGAGGCAAACAGGATAAAGTTCACCCACATCTTTCATGTACAGTGTCACACTGAGATGCCACTCACAATAAATAAGGACATTTCCTGGCATTCCTTTAAATGAAGAATAAAATGGTCAACATACTGGTATTTCAGGTAATGCTGAATCTCACCAAGCAGAACAGATATTTCATTTTCTGTTCTGCAATCTTACAATCATAGGTTGGAAAACACCTTTAAGGTCATCAAGTCCAACCACAACATTGGTCCAACCACAACCATCTTGCTCAGACTCAAATCCTTTGGTTACCTTGTACTTGTATTTTTGAGGATTTTCTTTCACAAGATACTAACTAGAGAATTCTTCTAAATATAGTTTTGAAATTCTGGAGAACAAGATAACAGTTTCTGAAAGATGCTGCTACAGCAAATGGGCACGTTCCAGGTGTTTCTGAGCCATGGATAAATGCAGAATCTCTCAATACCACTGTTGCACTCATAAACCCCCTGGTGATTGCTTTTAGCCTCCCTTTCTTAAAAGATTTCTTTTCCTAAAATCCTAGATTACTTCAGCTGCATGGGGCTAAGAGTGAGACTAGAGACCAGGACTAAAAGAGACCCTTTACATCAGCTTTGTACCCACAATCCAGACTTATTTAGTGCTAACTTGGCTTTCCTGCTGACTGATTCAAGGAGCCCACACTTGTATATGATGGAGTATTTCAAATCAGTTGTTTTGAGATCCTCTTGGGCACTTGAATTTAACCCCTATATTAATATAATGATTAATTTCAACATGGTGATGAGAACAGTTCTCATTTTTAAGTACCCAGCTGTCATTCACTCACAAGGGAAAAACTGTGGGATAATTTTTCATTCTTTTATGATCCTTAGAGGACTTCTCTACATTGGTGGCAGATGGTATGGAATGGAGCCACTCAACACATCCAGCACGTTTGAGCACGTGTTTTACCCATTAGAAGATGGGCAGGATACCCCCTTCCACTGTGCTGTGCTCAATGGCAGCCTTCATCACCAGAAGATGTTTGTGGAGCAGGCTGTGGAATACTCTTTTTTGTCAAACAGCACCTCTAGCAGGAAAAAGCTTTTGAGGGTAAATACTTCTTTGGTTTCTCTCGTGTCCAAGCTTTCCCCTCAGTCTCTTCCAGCAGCCAAGGGTCTCCAGAGCTCTTGCTCTGGCACAGTATCATTGCAGTGGGTTTGGCCTGACAGGTCACTTCCTTGTTGCCCTCATTTTCATGGGCCCCAAACTGGTGGGAGTATTGCTTAGGAAATCCTGAAGGAGAAGGACAGCACAATGGGAATTGAGCATAGCTTGAACCACAAAATTCCAGCACGGTTGGGATTGGAAGGGACCTCTGGAGATCATCTCTAAAGCAGGTCACCCTGAGCAGGGTGCCCAGGATTGTGTCCAGGTGGGTTTGGGATCTCTCCAGAGAAGGAGACTCCACAACCTCTCTGGACAGCCTGGGCCAGGCTCTGGCACCCTCACAGGAAAGAAGTTTTTCCTCATATTCAGATGGAACCTCCTGGGTTCTAGTTTGTGCCTGTTGCCTCTTATCCTGTCACTGGGCACCACTGAAAAGAATCTGGCCCCATCCTCTTGACCCTCTCCTCTTTAGATATTGATTAGATCCCCTCTCAGGCTTCTCTCCTCCAGCCTCAACAGCCCCAGGGCTCTCAAGCTTTGCTCATCAGAGAGATGCTCCAGTCCCCTCATCATCTTTGTAGCCTCCACTGGACTCTCTCCAGCAGTTCCCTGTCTCTCTTGAACTGGGAAGCCCAGAACTGGACACAATACTCCAGATGTGGCCTCACTAGGGCAGAGTAGAGGATGAGAAGAACCTCCCTTGACCCACTGGCCACTCTCCTTAAGACACCCCAGGACACCCTTGGCTTTGTTAGTCACAAGAGCACTTTGCTGGCTGATGGTTACCCTGTTGTCCACCAGCACTCCCAGGTCCTTCTCAGCAGAGCTGCTTTCCAGCAGGTCAGCCCCTAGCCTGTCCTGGTGCATGGATGGATGCAATCCTTTAGCAGAGCAGAGCTCTGCCCAGGACACTTGTGGGTATGAGGTGAGAGGATGAAGCCCCATTCAGCTCATGTATCCCAGTGTGAACAGAATGAGTTACTGACATACAGATATTTCTGTGGAAATCTAAGGCAAATTGATAGGCCCCATTAAAAACTGCATAATTGCTTTATAAATCCAAGAAATGAAAGTCGTGAGAAAGATAAGTAGAAAAAAAACTGAATTCTTTAATCATTATATTAATTTATTGTGCTTTCTAATTTGCAGAAGAAGCGAGCTGTCCTGCCCCAGAAAAGCTACGTGGAGTTATTTGTGGTTGTGGATAAAAACAGGGTAATGATTCCATCCAATGCTCCACACGTTTCATTAAGCCAGGACATTTCTTCTCTGATAGTCTCCTGTGATGTTTTACAGTTTCTGCTGAAGAAATCCGACGCTGCTGCGGTGCAAAAGGAAACAGTTGAGCTGATTAATTACGTTGATGGGGTAGGTCAGATAAGTTGCTGAGATTCAGGAGTTTCTACTTTATCATAGTTTTCCAAAGAACAGGCAGTGCAGTAAATCTCAGCAATTACATTCTGAAGCTGCATTTGGGAGTTACACAGCAGGTTTTGAACACATTTATGGCACCTCATGAATCTACGCACAAGTCTTAACGGAGATATAGACACAAGGAGAGATGCAAGATGGTTTTAAACCACTTCTCTGAGCTCCCAGACTTTGGCTGCTGCAGGATTGTGAGGTCTCCAGTAGGTTTTATGTTTCCAGGAAGAGTATTTTTTATAGATGTAGTTCTTTTTTTATTAAGCAAACTGTCAGCACTGTGAACAATTCAATCCACTCTCTGATCAGCTGCTCCCAATTTCTTCTCAGGACAATCAGCTAAGGAAATGAATGAACATGGTCTTTCCAACTTCTTTAGAATCATAGAATGTTTCGGGTTGGAAGGGACCTCCAAAGCTCATCTAGTCCACCCTCCCTACAAAAAGCAGGGACATTTTCAACTAGGGCAGGTTGCTCAGAGCCCCATCAAGCCTGACCCTGAATGTCTCCAGGGATGGGGCCTCCACCACCTCTCTGGGCAACCTGTTCCAGTGATCCACCACCTTCATATCAAAGAACTTTTTCCTAATGTCTAACCTAAATCTACCCTTTTCTAGCTTAAAACCATTACCCCTCGTCCTGTCACTACAAACCCGTGTGAACAGACTGAAAGACATGTTTAGGTACCTTCATGAAGTAGATTGCCTTCAGTTATATATTGTTTCCTCACATCAAACTGTTAATTATTCAAAGAAACTAAACTTATGTCTCAGTCATTATGTTCAGCTTAATGTTTACAGTAGCAGTGATGGAATCTTTCATAATTCAGTTGAAACAGACTGATGGACAGTAATCATCAATATATTTTTTTCAGATGTATAGAGCATTAAACATCCAGATTGTTCTGGTTGGATTAGAGATCTGGACAGACACAAATCACATCTCTGTGATGAATGGTTCAGCTGGAGATGTACTGGGGAGATTTGTTTCTTGGAGGCAGAAATATCTCCTCAGTCGCTCACGCAATGACGTTGGCCACCTCATAATGTAAGTGTTCCTTCAGTGGCAAAGCCACCCCTGCAGCCAGTGTTGGGGTTTGTGTATGAATGAAAATACACCTAGAGTAAAATTCACTCAACTTCCAAACTGTTTTCACCTGGAAAAATGTCCCAAAAGTGTAAAGAATTCTTTATAGATAACCAATCCCAGGTGGCTCTGCTTGAGCAGAGGGGTTGGACCAGATGACCTCCAGAGATGTCTCCCAATCCCAACCATTCCTTGATTCTGTGAACTCAGAAGCACTGAAACAGCAGATTTAAGTGACTGGTCATTATTTTCAAGCTGTGTTATTCATCTGTTCATTATTACAATGAAAGCCTGATATGATGATAAATTTCTTCTCCATTTCAAGATGAACTCCTGACTTGCAGTATTTGTTTCAGGCTCATTAGTGTCTTTTAGTAGAACTAATGAACTTCCAGCCCCTCATTCAACACCACCTTCAAACTGCTTTTGTTGCAGAGGGAGAGGCTCTTATGGTGGCTCCATTGGAATGGCTTTTGTGGGTACTGTCTGCTCCCAAGTCCAGGGAGGATCCATCAGCACTGTAAGTACATCACGTTGTTATTGGAAGAAACCACCCCAGGAGCTGCTAAACTATCATAGATATGTTGCTAGTGAGACCAAGAGGTATCTGAACAATGGAAGGTTCTCCCTGTGCATTTACCCAACCCAGAGTTGTAGCTACTGCTATTGCCAGACATGGCTTCCACAGAGGTACCTTCAGAATGTCCTAAACAAAGAATAAGCAATTTGTTGGCCTGCTTGCTTCAGTCACTCAAGCCTTGGAGTGATGTGTCATGGGGTTTGTGATGTAGAGACTTGATCATATTTTATATTTATATTTTTTTTTTAAAAAAAAGGCTTTTCACATCTTTCTTCATCCTGTTCCAGTGCATTTGGCTGATTCAGTCCTGAAATAATTTTAAATTACCTTTTTGTAATTCAGCTAGCTCAAGGTTGCATAAGAAAAGCCCATTTTTGTACTATTAAGGTTCATAACCACTGGTTTTGGATGGGGATACAGCTACAAAATAATGTGTATTTTTGGACCCTTTACACAGATAGGCAGTGAACACAATGCACTCATTCTAAAGTGTCTGGAATTCTCCACAAATAGCCTGTAAATGGGAAAGAATTTTAAATTAGGTAAAATCAGTCAGAAACTAGTTTTTCTCCCTCATCCTTGAGGCAGCATCAGCATCTCCAGAAGTTCCTGTCCTTACAATAGGGATGCCACAACATCATGGACAATCTTAGAGGCAGATTCTCTTCTCTAATAATCTTTTTGTCTTGAAATCAGCGTCATAACGGGGTCATTATTCAGAGCATGTTCCTAATGGAAGGAATAGAAACAGTGGCAGGATCTGGCCCTACAGAAAAACCAGTGACAGATTGTTCTTGCTGCTTGCCCCTTGTGAAAACATCTTTATTTTTGTATCTTTTTTTTAACCCTGATTCTTTTCATTAGCTGAATCATAACAACATGTTACGTCACGCCGCAGTCGTCGCCCATGAACTGGGGCATAACCTTGGGATGAAACATGATGACAAAAGATGTCCTGAATCCTCTATTATGCACAGCACAGAAAAGTAAGATTTCCAGTTATTTTACTTTAATAATTGTTATTCCCCTGCAGTGACACCACCTTACAAGCTGTGAAGCTCCCATCAAGGGTTTCTGTGAATGGGGAGTTGTTGGAAAAGTTTAAGCACGGGGGTGAATTCACTGACTTAGGTCCTGATACCATCTTAATTTATTTGAAATTTCTATGATTCTATGAAGTGTTACCTGTTTTCTGATCCACTCATTCTTTATTTGTAGCATCCCTAAAATATTATTCGGATTTTCTTAATTATTTTTTTAGTGCTAGTGTGTTGCTGGTTTTTTCACCCTGCTGGGAATGCTTTACATATATTGACTGGGTTGTGCAAAATGCATCTTTTGCACAGTTAATTTAAACAAAACCTCTCAGCTTATGTTTCTTTCTGTTCAATTTGTTCTTTGGCTTCCTCTTAAGAGAAAAAGATCAGATTATTTTATCTATCCACATTCATATTAATAAATCAGGATAATTAAACACTGACTATTCCTGAGGTCTTAGGGACTCCAAGTTAAGGTGAATGTCTTGGAAAGTATTTTTTAATCAAGCATTTTTTAATTCAGTACAGACATGGAATTTCTAAGGCCTGTTTTATGTAGGACACCACAACAGATAACCTGATGGTCTCTTTTTCTTCTGAGAATACTTGCATTTATGTTATATATAGTATTTTTATCTTCTACTGCTGGTTCTAATGCAAAATAAAGTAAAAATGAAGTATTTTATGATCCCCTAGAGTCATGAAACATAAGTTTCATTATAGATTGACAGTATTTTAAGGGCTTGAGTAATGTTTTTTCCTGTAAGCAAAGTACCTAATAAAAAAAAATAATATTATGCTTTCCAGTGGATCCAGGAATTTCAGCAGCTGTAGTGCTGATGATTTTGAGAACTTTATTCTAAATGGAGGAGGAAACTGCCTTAGAAATCCTCCCAAAACAAGTAACATTTACAAGGAACCTGTATGTGGGAATAATGTGGTCGACAACAATGAAGAATGTGACTGTGGCAAACCAAAGGTAATGAATGAAATCCAGCTGGATACTTGTTGTATATTATATTATTATGATATGATATTTGTTGTGTAACATTGGCCTTTTGATATACCCAATTTGCATTCATATCTGTAGAGTTTTCCTTGTAAATTTACATTTTTGCAGGCAATATGAAGGCAATATTTTAGAAAAAGCCTACAATCATACTGTGATTTTAATGTGAACTCAGTTAAGGGCTACTGGACTTCACAGACCTTTGAGCCAATGCCTAAGAAGGAACATTTCAGTGCAGAGGGATGTGGAAACATCACTTGATTTTGTGCTGGGTTGGACAACATGGAAATTTCTGTTACATAAAAGAGATGACTCCTCTCTAGAGCACTTACAGGTGTCCTAATGTAACCCTTAAACTTCTCCTACAACTTCTCCAACCCTTAAACTTCTGGGTTTTTTGGTCATATTTGCATTGTCAGAATGCCCTGCAAATAATGGGATATATTGACTTGTTCCTTAAAAAATAAAAATGCCCCAAAAAATAAATCAAAGGGCTGTCAGCAAACCCAGGTACCATCACATAGGCCACCTTCTAAATAAAAAGCTACCAAGATTTCTCTACATCAGAATGCTAGTGCAGTGGAAAATAAGATGGGGGAAGGGGTGATGAGAAGTGTTGTTTAAAAAAACAGTGAGTTTGGCTTCTTTTAGTGTCCATTTAAAGTGTAAACCCATCCTATACCCCTGTGCCACGACACAGCAAAACATGTTTTCATGATGACTTGTAGTAACAAAATACAGCCAAGCTCCAAGCTTGGAGGAGTAACTGAGGCTGCCAACCTCAGAACATGCAAGAGAGATGGTGTGTTTGAAGTTTGGGTCGGTTTGATGATGCACTTTCCTAGGTATAAAAGGAGGTTAAAACATTGTGTCCATGGTTGTTCTTCAGGAATGTACCAACCCTTGCTGTGATCCTGCAACCTGCAAACTCACACCTGGCTCACAATGTGCTGAAGGGCTGTGCTGCAAAAATTGCAAGGTGGGATCTGCTTTATTGAGCTAAACTGATACTAATCACTAGTATTTGCTGATGTCTGAAAAGAGCTGTCATAGTACTCGACATATTTTCACATTATCAAACTACATTCACCAGTAGAGAGCACGTAAGACAAGAATTTGTGTCTAGCAACTCTTGGCCGACTCTTCTTAGCTTAGAAATGGAATGTCACCTGCTTGTCATTCCCTGCAGGAGGCCAGAGCCATGAGGGGACTCAGTGGTAGTGATCTCCATTACACAACACTGAGCTCCAAAGTCTGTGAGAGCTGGCTGCTTTTTAATTCATAGAATCATTCAGGTTGGAAAAGACCTCTAGGATCATCAAGTCCAACCTTCATCCCAACATCTCCCTGATTACTAGACCATGTATTGAAGCAAAACATCTACCCATTTTTTGAACCCCTCCAGGGATGGTGACTCCACCACCTCCCTGGGCAGCCTGTTCCAGTGCCTGACCACTCTTTTAGTAAAGAACTTCTTCCTAATGTCCAATCTAAGCCTCCCCTGGTGCAACTTGGGGCCATTAATTCATACTTGTGTACGCATTTGTACCAAGTCCTACCCAAGTCTACCCAAGTCTACCCAGATCCTCTGTAGGCTCAGCTCAAGAACTTAGACATGAAACTGAGGGAAATTCTGGATATTTGTTAGATATTGATCTGAAAAACTACTTTGTCTTCCTTAAAATCACAAGAGGTTCTCAGCTGTCATAGTTTCAGGTTAGAACTTCCACTGTCACAAAATAAAAGCAGGATGATGTTCCTCTCTGGTTCTAGTTTGAAGTGGCAGGAGCAGAGTGCAGATCAAAAATGGACTTCTGTGATCTCCCTGAGTACTGCAATGGCAGCAATGCCTACTGTCCAGAGGACCTCTACATCATGAATGGTTACCCCTGTGACAACATGAAGGCCTATTGCTACTATGGAGTGTGCCAGAGCTTTGATTCACAATGTGAATCTATCTATGGAAAAGGTATGTTTAGGATTTGATGTGAGAAGACTTGTGGTCTCCTAATAGACATTTCTGATTGTTCTTCTTCTTCCTCAGATTTTTAAGATCATGTTGCTTACTAAAATTCACTATTTTTTATACAGGGGCAAGAAAAGCACCTGACATATGCTTTGAAAAAGCAAATATTAAAGGAGATAGGTTTGGAAACTGTGGAATGAGAGGTGGAGTGTACAAGAAATGTCCTATTCAGTAAGTCACCAGCAAATGAAAGCTAACCCTAAAACCTGCAATGTAAAAAAATATATTCTGGTACAAACACTTAGAGCATGAGATTTTAAAGAATATTCCCCTGAGATGCAAGCTAAAAGGTTTATTGGGTGGTGCATTTGCACTGATATACTGGGTTTTTTCTGCTCACCTTGTCTCTGAGTGCCATTTGTTCAATACAGGCACAGTCTGTGTGGCAAGCTCCAGTGCACATCTGTCAGCCTTCAAAATCTTCCTGCTTGGAGTGTTGTCAATAATGCATCTGGGGTTTTGTGCTGGTCTTCTGACTTCGACTTAGGGTCAGATGTCCCTGATCCTGCTCAAGTTCATGATGGAACAGCCTGTGGAGAACAGAAGGTGAGATGAACCACAGCAGGGTTACAGAATATATTCTACCAGCTGGAAAGTTCACAACTTTCAAAGGCATTCCATAGATCTCTTATTTGTATGCAATAAGATAACAAAAATATCTGCCTTTTCAGATCTACTCATACAAACAATAAATTATCTCTTCAAAACCTGGGATGCTGCAAATCAGTGAACTCCATTATCAGTTATTCAAACTACTCCATCAAAATGCACCCACAGACTTAAGAGAATCTGAGACAAAGACAGAAATAAAATTTATATATCTATATATATAATTTTTAAGTTTTTATAAATAGAATATATATTTCTATATATATAAAGATATATATTATGCTAATATAATAATATATATAATTATTCTAATATATATATTTTTAGATAGATCTATATTTTATAGATAGAAGAATCCTCTATCAGACCTTTTTCTTGACCTTTAAGCAAAAGCTGTAGACTTGTAAACATCTACATTTATACAGTATATTTCTATGGATGGGATTTATGGAAGTTTTGTGTTTGAAAGACACTAATCACTTTTTCCAGGCCTGTGTAGGTTTTGAGTGTGTTGATGCAAGTCACCTGGGCTACAGCTGTGATGTAAAGCAGAAGTGTAATGATCATGGGGTGAGTAGATGGTGTTTCCATGACCTGTTTCTAGACAGAGATAGGTGCAAAATCCCTGCATAAAAGCAAACACCAGCCAGATAACTTTGGGTTTTTTTCTGATCTGTATTAAAAGTTAAGTCAGTGTTTTTATCTGTAATTCCTTTGCCAGTATACTGTAAACCTCTTAGCCCTACCATGGAAAGACATGTCTTCTGAGTGTCCCAAGGGAATTTTCTAATATTACTGAGCTATTGCATTGTAAAAGGAAAATATTCCTCTAAGGAGGACAGCAAAGTGATTCCTGATTTAGGTATTTCTGTATGAAAAATCAACATGGAGTCCAAAGGTTGTAAAACTGAGTTCTTTGGACTGTAATCTATTGTGGGCAGATAACAAAGCAAAGATTAACTTCTAGACAGGAGGAATTCCTGGTATCAGCATCACTCAGTGTTTGGGGATGTTTTGGAGGTGGAGAACCTATTGCCAGTTAGTACTTCATGTATTTCATAGAATCAAAGAATGGTTTGGGTTGGAAGGGACCTTAAAGATCATCTAGTTCCAACCCCCCTGCCATGGGCAGGGACACCTCCCATCTTGAGGTTGCTCAAGGCCTCATCCAATCCTGTTTTAAACACTTCCAGTGTTTGAGTATCCACAACTTCCCTGGGCAACCTGTGCCAGTGACTCACCACCCTCACAATGAAGAACTTCTTCCTAGTTTCTAATCTAAATCTCCCCTCTTCCAGTTTGAACCCATTAATCCTCATCCTATCACTACCAGCCCTGTAAAAAGTCCCTCCCCAGCTTTCCTGTAGGCACCCTTCAGATAGTGGAAGGCTGCAATGAAGAAGCAGAAGCAGCCTTCTCTTCTCCAAGCTGAACAACCCCAGTATTTCTATGCAATACTTCCTGCTTCCACATGCAATTCTTCACGTGGAACTCCAAGTTAGTTAGTTTCTGATTACAGAAAGGCGTTGTTGGTTTGACTAATCCCTGGTGTATGTGTGTATGTATTTCAGGACATGAGATAATGGCCTCAAGTTGCACCAAGGAAGGTTTAGATTAGACATTAGGAAGAAGTTCTTTACTAAAAGAGTGGTCAGGCACTGGAACAGGCTGCCCAGGGAGGGGCTGGAGTCACCATCCCTGGAGGGGTTCAACAAACAAGTAGATGTGGAGCTTCAAGATATGGTCTAGGGGTCAGGGAGATGTTGGGATGAAGGTTGGATTTGATGACCCTAGAGGTCCTTTCCAACCTAAATGATTCTATATGTTGTAGGTGTGTAACAACAATGGGAACTGCCACTGCAACCCTGGGTGGGCTCCTCCCTTCTGCAACCAGTCAGGCTACGGCGGCAGCGTCGACAGTGGTCCCGCTCACATCGGTAGGACACTGCCCTTCATCCTGACCCTACTGTCTGACAAAAGCATCTACAGGGTCTTCTTCAGTCTCTTTTCAACTGTTGTGGGGTTTTTTCTACTGCATGGGACATTTAATCATGGAGTGACATGTTCCTGACGTGAAGAACAAACATCATTATCTGATGTGTACATTTGCAGACATCAAGGAAGTTAATCCAAGGGAGAATTTAATCTCTATTTGTCTAAGATAAAAAGCAATGTATTAGTAGCTTAGAATTACTGTCCCATTTCTTAAGTGGTTAGATATTTAAACATTTACTTAGGTATTTAAAGCCGAGGGTCCTGCAGAAGTGGAAGGGGTTAAGGTTATGCAGCAAGCAGCAGCTGGAGCCATGAAGCTCTGGAAAGGGAGAATGGAGTAGGTTTTGTTGGGCTTTACATGGAGAAACCACACAAAATGTTTTCCCTCTCATTTTTACAAGCCAAGTTCATCATCTGTAGCTCTGGCACACGAAAATCAGTTTATATGTTACCAAATTTTACTAAATTCATATTTTGGGAAAGGGGAAAAATGGTTTGTATTTATTAAAGGCTTAGGAAGGCAAAGAAGACGTGTAGATCAGTTGTGGGTAAGCAAAGACAAAATTTGTATGAAAATATGTATGAAAAAGGAAAAAGTTTGGGTATCATACAGCATGGGGTGGATAAGGCAGAAAGTACTTGTGGTAACATAAAGCAAATCCCACTTTTCTGATCACAGCATTTTCCAAAGCTCAGTGGAGTTACTAGTTTCAATCTACAATCATTTGAAGATAGTTTTGATGACAGAAAGGTGGTTACAGCAGGAAGAAAAAGCTTTAATGTAAGGTTAAACTATCTGACATGATTTCAACTCTTTTTCTCTAGATACATCACTTCGGGATGGTCTGCTTATTTTTTTCCTCCTTGTGCTGCCAGTAGTAATCATTACTGTATTAGCAGTAATTAAGAGGGATGCAATCAGAAGAAGGTTTTGCAGGAAAAGCAGAAGACAACACAGGTATTTCACTTAAACTCCAGATTAATTTAGCAAGCCAGGCAGATGCTTTATCTATAGAAAGAATTCCCTGCCTCCTAAAAGACTTCCCTGCTGTTGGTGGTTTAATAGCCAGTACCCTGCTTTAATCCACATACTGCAATTGTCAGTTTTCATGCATTTTTCCCCCAAATCCACTAATCATTATTGATAATTGTATTGCAAGCACATTGAAATGATTTGCCAAGTCCAGAAAGGGTGGGGAGTCAGGAACAGGAGCCAGATCTCTGAGGTGTAGCCTCACCCTCTAAGAAACATCACATCCCTCAAGGTAGTTAAACCAGAAGGGATTTGCCTGATGATGTGGTTTTTATTTCAGGGATAACAATGTGCAACAACCAAAGCAAAATAATGGACCAAGTCATAACACAAGAAATAATCAGGTAATAACTCATAATACTTGTATTATTTGATGCTATGATTCTAGGATTTTATGTTGAGTAATCTGAATTACACAGTGGTTTTTTTCTAGCATAGTCACTGGTGACTTTGTGGCTTTTTGATACATTGAAACCATCTGAATTTCCAAGTATTTAAAATAATTTATAGTGTGTTAGACAGGATTTCTGTGTGGGTATCAGCTCTATTTCCTGCCCTGTCAACACAGGCAGTGAGTAATATGGAATGGAGCAGGGATGGAGCAACCTAGCAGAGCAGCTAAGAATTGAGCTCTGAATCTTGAGGCCAAATACCAGAGAAGCTGCTTAGCCAGGCTGTGGATCTAGTTCTGATAAAGCAAAATAAAACTTATCAAACCAAAATGTTGCAAGAGAATATGAAGGATGACACAGGAAATGAAGATAAGCTCTAAAATACCATTAGCTGAATAATTAGCTACATTTTGAAACCTATGTTTTCTATTAACCTGATTTTCTTCAACACCTTTTCCAGGCTGCCACACCAAGCCCGGATTTTTTTACCATATCTCATTTCCCTGGGCCAAGGTTTGTTGTATTTAAAACCTTCTTTACTTCATGGTGAGGAGGGGTTGGAACTAGATGATCTTTAAGGTCCCTTCCAACCCAACCCATTCTATGATTCTGTTTGCTGTGTTCACATTGCTGTGCCATTGTGAGGGAAGTTCTTAACATCTCGTGTCCTGCTTAGGAGGATTTTTCATACAGCATCATAAGAGAGGTAATAGATTAAATGCTTGAGGGAGAAATGCTGGTTTACTGCTTGTATAGGAAACAGCACAGTGGGACATGTGAATGCTACTAGGGAGAGGGAGGAGCAGAGAGAGGTAAATCTGTGTATAAATGCTAGTAACTGTTTAAAAATGGTAAGGAATTAATGTATAGATACAAGCCATGAACTAATAATTCACCAAATGTGTTTTCCACACCTCAGGCAGCCAGTACAAACCCAGTTTCCTGCAATTCCTTCAGGACCTCAAAAACCCCCAGTCCCACCTAGACCACATGTCTGAAAAGTTTCTTGGGAACCCTCAACCAATGCTGACAAGCAACTAGACTGAAAAAAAATGAATGATTGCAATCCTCCAGTCCTCTCCTTGAGCAGCCAAAAGGCCTTCTGAAAACACGGACCTCTGGAAAAGACTTGATGCTAGGAGGCCCTGAACACAGATTTTGTAAGATCCCATTATTTTGCTAACTGCTGCTGGACATATTTATGCCTTTTCTACCTCACCTCTTGAGTTTTTTTAAATTGGAAGCCTGAAGTTCAACCCTTGTTAGATCAAACCTGTAACAGCACCATAGGAGTCTTCTGATGCGCAGCCTTGATTGCAGGCCAAGGAGAAGTGAATGCAGTTACTTACAGACATTTATTCACCTCTGGTTGTATGAAAATGAGAATGTAGATGGACCTCGAGGAGTCTGCGGCCTCTCTACCTCCTGGACCATCCATGGTGCCTGCTGAACATGCTCACAGACAGCTCCTGTGCATCACTCTCAGCCCTGTCTTCTGTGCAACCCGAGCAAAGCTGGGATCCAGATCCCACCTCTTGTGACCTACTAGCTCTGTTCCTTTCCAGTGCAGGTAGTTTATAAAAGTAACCTCATTTTATATATTATATAGCCTCCAGAGAGACCTTATAGAAGCCTTTCAGTACCTAGAGCGCCTACAGGAAAGCTGGGGAGGGACTTTTTACAAGGGTTTGTAGTGATAGGACAAGGGGTAATGACATCAAACTGGAAGATAGATTTAGATTGGAAATTAGGAGGAAATTCTTCACTGTGAGGGTGGTGAGACACTGGCACAGGTTGCCCAGGGCAGTTGTGGATGCTCCATCCCTGGAGGTGTTCCAAGGCCAGGTTGGATGGGGCTTTGAGCAGCCTGGTCTAGTGGGAGGCGTCCCTGCCATGGCAGGGGGGGTGGAACTAGATGATCTTTGAGGTCTTTTCCAACCCAAACCAGTCTATGATACAAGGAGACTACCAAGGGAAAGAGGCTCTGCAGAATAATGTATCTGAGTGTGAAAGAAACAAACCATCTCTGCTGTTATACCATAGGAAATATATTATACAACTTCATGGTGTTTTAATGTGTACTTGTTATTACAGCTTGAGGTTTTTGCTGGAAACTGATTCCACTACAAAACCAACAGATAACTTTTATCATTCCAAATGGGACAATTAGAAAGCAGTAGTGATTTAAAACAAAATGTATGAGTTGACATTAGCTTGTCAAGATGGCAACGAATGGGAAAGAAGCTGGTATGCTGAGAACTCACCGGCAAGAAGCAAGCTGGGGACACCAATCAATCTGTACAAGGGAGAGAGTTAATTGCTCTGAGCAACCTGGTCTAGTGGGAGGTGTCCCTGCCCATGGCAGAGGGGTGGAACTAGATGATCTTTAAGGTCCCTTCCAACCCTGACAAGTCTATGATTCTATAATAAAACTGAGTAAATGAGGGTGCTTCAAGGACCCGGCCAGACCGGAACCAGGAGCTCCCGGGGGCACCCGCGGCGCCGGCCCCGCGCATGCGCAGAGCGGCCACTGGGCCTCTGGCGACCATGGCGGCGGCGGAGGAGGAGGATGCGAAGGAAGATGAGGAGGAGCCGGTCGGCACCGGGCGCGCCCGGGTAGGGCTGTGCGTGCTGTGCGGGCTGCCGGCGGCCGGCAAATCCACATTAGCCCGCGGCTTGTGCCGCCGCCTGCCGCGGAACCCGGGCTGGGCCTGCGCCGTCCTCACCTACGACGAGCTCATTCCGCCGGAAGTCTTCGAGGCGGGGGCGGGGCCGGAGGGGCCGTCCCCATTGGTCAGTGCGGCGCTCCCCCTTCCTTCTCTGCCTTCTCATTGGCCGGCGAGGCGCGCAGCGCCTGTTGCTAGGCAGCGCGGCGCGTCCCTCATGTGAGGCCTTCCCGCCCCGGGGCCGGTCCCGGCGGGGCCTGGGGAGGGCTGGGATGGAGGGGCCGAGATCCCCGGGAGCTTGCAGCGGCGGTAGCGGCATGGGTGCTCGGGCCTTCACCGCTCCGCTGCCTTCCTCTGCAGCTGCCCCGCTGGAAGCGGAGCCGGCGGGAGCTGCTGGAGTGCCTGGAGAGCTTCCTACGGGCGCTGCTCACCGGGGCCCCGCTCTCCGCCCCCGCCGCCGCCGCGCAGCCGGCCTGGGAGCGCTTCCTGGGCTGCTGCCGGCGGCAGGGGCTGCTCTCCTCGGCGGGAAGCCTCGCCGGAGCCGGTTACCGGACACCTGGGCCCCTCTACCTGATCCTGGATGACAACTTTTATTACCAGAGCATGAGATACGAGGTGTTCCAGCTGGCTCGCAAGTGTGAGTGCTCTTTGTTCCTGGGGGGGAGAACGTTTTCAGCTTTGTGGGAAGTT
>VYZX01004822.1:0-15994 GCA_013401335.1 Brachypteracias leptosomus | reverse complement strand
ACTTCATTACTGTGTTATTAGAAATTGCTACGTCACTTAAAGCCTTTCTTACATCTCATTCTTCTGTACATTGATCTCTGAAATCACTACTTGAGCAGCACTGAAGGTAAAATTGTTTGTATTCTTTAGGCTTGCTTTCTATTTAGGTTTATATTCTTTTCAGATCTAGTGTAGATCTGAACTAGAGGCTCAGAACTAGTGTAGAAGTTCCTCTTTCTCGTGTTGCTCTCGGAAGTTTTTACTTGAACAGTTTAAAGGTAAAATTATCTGTTTATGTTCTTCCAGACTCCTTGAGCTTCTGCCAGTTATTTTTAGAGTGTCCACTTGAACGCTGCTTGCAGCGGAACCGTCTAAGAAGTCATCCCCTACCTGACCAGACCATATGTCTGATGGCAAGAAAAATAGAAATGCCTGATCTCAAGAAGAACACCTGGGAGCAGAACAGCCTCATCCTGGAGAGTGTTGATGGCACTTCAGAGGATAAGTACATTTCTGGACTGACATGAGAGTTTCACTGAGTTCTGTTCTCACTAATGGGTGGGCAGAAGGTTTTTACTATATTCAAAAAACAGGTTAAAAATACTCTGTATGGTGATTTTTGGAAGCCAGTCAATTACACACACAAGACATGCAGGTTGTTGGGACCTCACAGCCATCGTTCCTTGCAGAGTTAATTTCAAAACTAACTGCATCTCTAAACTGCTGTGGAAAATTTATGTAGATTGGCCCAAACATTAAGGCTGGAAATAATTGGCTGTGGTTTTACTTGTAATTGTTTTTCATCTAACTTGCTGCATAAAGATCATTTCATTGATTGCCTCATAAATTTCACTGAAAACTTGCTTTGTTTTCTGTGATGAGGTGTCATTACAACACGAAAGAAAAATCATCAGGGAAAGCACTTGATTAATGTGGTTTACTCCTTTGTTTGTTTACTCAGTGAGCAGATAATTAGCTTGCTGGCCACTGCCTTGGAACATCCAGTGAAGCAAAGCGAGGAGAACACTGAGCAACAGGTATCACTGCTTGTCTTCACAGCCACAGCTCTTTCAAGTGATGGTGAATGAGTGAGTTATTCCTCAGTTGAGAACNCCTGACAAGTCTATGATTCTATAATAAAACTGAGTAAATGAGGGTGCTTCAAGGACCCGGCCAGACCGGAACCAGGAGCTCCCGGGGGCACCCGCGGCGCCGGCCCCGCGCATGCGCAGAGCGGCCACTGGGCCTCTGGCGACCATGGCGGCGGCGGAGGAGGAGGATGCGAAGGAAGATGAGGAGGAGCCGGTCGGCACCGGGCGCGCCCGGGTAGGGCTGTGCGTGCTGTGCGGGCTGCCGGCGGCCGGCAAATCCACATTAGCCCGCGGCTTGTGCCGCCGCCTGCCGCGGAACCCGGGCTGGGCCTGCGCCGTCCTCACCTACGACGAGCTCATTCCGCCGGAAGTCTTCGAGGCGGGGGCGGGGCCGGAGGGGCCGTCCCCATTGGTCAGTGCGGCGCTCCCCCTTCCTTCTCTGCCTTCTCATTGGCCGGCGAGGCGCGCAGCGCCTGTTGCTAGGCAGCGCGGCGCGTCCCTCATGTGAGGCCTTCCCGCCCCGGGGCCGGTCCCGGCGGGGCCTGGGGAGGGCTGGGATGGAGGGGCCGAGATCCCCGGGAGCTTGCAGCGGCGGTAGCGGCATGGGTGCTCGGGCCTTCACCGCTCCGCTGCCTTCCTCTGCAGCTGCCCCGCTGGAAGCGGAGCCGGCGGGAGCTGCTGGAGTGCCTGGAGAGCTTCCTACGGGCGCTGCTCACCGGGGCCCCGCTCTCCGCCCCCGCCGCGCAGCCGGCCTGGGAGCGCTTCCTGGGCTGCTGCCGGCGGCAGGGGCTGCTCTCCTCGGCGGGAAGCCTCGCCGGAGCCGGTTACCGGACACCTGGGCCCCTCTACCTGATCCTGGATGACAACTTTTATTACCAGAGCATGAGATACGAGGTGTTCCAGCTGGCTCGCAAGTGTGAGTGCTCTTTGTTCCTGGGGGGGAGAACGTTTTCAGCTTTGTGGGAAGTTCTGTGCGCTCTAGATGCCTTCCTTTAAGTGCTCTTGGGGAACGTTTATTATTGGTAGTGTAACAGTAGCAGTATAGTAAGCGTCACCCTGGTGAGACCTCACCTGGAGGACTGTGTCCAGCTCTGCAGCCCCCAGCACAAAGATGTGGACCTGTTGGAGTGTGTCTAGAGGAGGGCTACAGAGGTGATCAGAGGGCTGGAACACCTCTCCTGTGAAGACAGGCTGAGAGTTGGGATAGTCCAGCCTGGAGAAGAGAAGGCTCCAGGGGGACTTTATTGCAACCTTCCAATACCTGAAAGGGGCCTATAGGAAGGCAGGGGAAGATCTGTTCACACGAGTTTGTAGTGATAGGATGAGGGGTAATGGTTTTAAGCTAGAAAAGGGTAGATTTAGGTTAAACATTAGGAAAAAGTTCTTTAACATGAGAGTGGTTGATCACTGGAACAGGTTGCCCTGAGAGGTGGTGGAGGCCCCATGCCTGGACATATTCAAGGTCAGGCTTGATGGGGCTCTGAGCAACCTGCCCCAGTTAGAGATGTCCCTGCTTATTGTAGGGGGGTTGGACTANGTTTCACTGAGTTCTGTTCTCACTAATGGGTGGGCAGAAGGTTTTTACTATATTCAAAAAACAGGTTAAAAATACTCTGTATGGTGATTTTTGGAAGCCAGTCAATTACACACACAAGACATGCAGGTTGTTGGGACCTCACAGCCATCGTTCCTTGCAGAGTTAATTTCAAAACTAACTGCATCTCTAAACTGCTGTGGAAAATTTATGTAGATTGGCCCAAACATTAAGGCTGGAAATAATTGGCTGTGGTTTTACTTGTAATTGTTTTTCATCTAACTTGCTGCATAAAGATCATTTCATTGATTGCCTCATAAATTTCACTGAAAACTTGCTTTGTTTTCTGTGATGAGGTGTCATTACAACACGAAAGAAAAATCATCAGGGAAAGCACTTGATTAATGTGGTTTACTCCTTTGTTTGTTTACTCAGTGAGCAGATAATTAGCTTGCTGGCCACTGCCTTGGAACATCCAGTGAAGCAAAGCGAGGAGAACACTGAGCAACAGGTATCACTGCTTGTCTTCACAGCCACAGCTCTTTCAAGTGATGGTGAATGAGTGAGTTATTCCTCAGTTGAGAACGTTTTATGAGGAGCACCTGAGGGAACTGGGGTTGTTTAGCTTGGAGAAGAGGAGACTGAGAGGAGACCTCATTGCTCTCTACAACTACCTAAAAGGAGGTTGTGGTGAGGCTGGGGTTGGCCTCTTCTCCCAAGTAACTAACGACAGGACAAGAGGTGATGGCCTCAGGTTGCACCAGAGGAGGTTTAGATTGGACATTAGGAAGAAGTTCTTTACTGCAGGAGTGGTCAGGCACTGGACCAGGCTGCCCAGGGAGGTGGTGGAGTCACCATCTGGGAGATGTTCAGAAAATGAGTAGATGTGGTGCTTCCATGATCTAGGGATCAGGGAGATGTTGGGATGAAGGCTGGACTTGATGACCCTAGGGGTCCTTTCCAACCTAAATGGTTCTATGATTCCAGAAAGAGCTGTTGCATTGCTTGGTTACAACAGCGTGCACAGAAGAGTTAATCCTATTTGAAATGGGTACCTCAGTCACCATATTAAGTTAAACCACTGAGCTACCTTGAAGAATATGTTCTAGAGTAGCAGTAAAAAGATTTTTGGAGCTGCCACATCACAGTGAAGAAAAGAACATTCACTTCTTACTGTCCCCATGGCTGTCTCTGGCAGTCACCCAGGTGTATGTACCTGCCCCTGAACTCACCAGAGCAGACAAGCAGTGCATCCATTGCTGCTAACATGTTGTTTTCAAAAAGCACTTAAAAGCTGAGGACAATCTAACCCAAATTTAATGTGTTTACACATGTTCTTCCCTCCTGTGGGTCACCCTGGACAGGAGGTGGATCGAGCAATCTGTGCAGCTAGTGCCATCCATCAGGCTGACCAGATGTGCCGGCGCATCGTCTCCCAGGCAATGAAGGAGGCCAGAGGTATGTGGAGAACATTCTAGATGCTGGCTGCCAACGCAGGGCTAAGCCTGGGGAACTCGCTTGGGGTGAATTGTCAAGGAATCCTAACCCTGCAGCTGTAGCCAAGGCCATCCCCTTCACAAATCTGGTCAAAGTTAGTGGTAGAATGAGTCAAAGTCTGTAAATTTTGTCTTTAAGCACTTTAACCTGGTCTAGGGGGAGGTGTCCCTGCCCAGGGAAGGGGGGTTGGAACGAGATGATCTTTAAGGTCCCTTCCAACCCAAACCATTCTATGATTCTATAAAGTTAAAAGTTGGGCTTTAATTTTCTCCTAGATAAAAACGTGCTCCCCAGTGAGATGAAGAGCCTGGCAGAAGAACTCAACAAACTCAAAGCAGAATTCTTGGAGGACTTGCGGCAAGGAAAGAACTTGAAAAACCACATTTGCCTTGAAAATCAATATTCTGACCCTGCTACAAGTGTCACTTCTTCATTCCAACATGAGGCAACCAATGTAGTTAATAAATATATTTTTAAATAATGACATGGAGAATGTTGTTGTTTTCTGAGTCCAGAGTGTTTAAAATGCAGTGCTCCCTCAGGAGTACAGCTGGAAACATCTGAGAGATGCAGCTCACACCTTCTCTGACTCCTCTCCCCATACTGTGGAAGAGATGCAGCCAGCATGTTGTGTCTGACTTTGAAGATCAAGCTAAAAACAAACTATCTTTAGGTTTTATTTAATTTTCACAGAATCACTGAAAAAAGTTAACCTGGGAGGAACACTTAGAAGTCACCTAGTCCTATTTCCTGCTTACAGCAGGACCAACTTCAAGCTGGATCAGCTTTTTCAGAACCTCCTCCTCTGGCTGAGGTTTTGGAGAGCCAAGTCCAAGAGAGATCTTGGACTTTGACCTGCTCTGCTCTGTCCAACGGGTGCCTGAGCATGTCTAGAGAATACCTGCCTGGGAAGGTGTGAAAACAAGAGGTGAGGTAGATGGCTCTTGTCTTCTCTGCTTTTTCCCCTGACAGGAACTGCAAAGAAACAAGAGTGTTTCATGTAGGATTAACTCCAATGTTCAAAGGAGCTTAAAACTTGGAGCCACCTTCAAAGTTGTAAGTAACGACACAGGGAGTAGCTCCATATGCAGTGACAACCACCTCACCATGGAGAACATCTCTGATCTCAGACAGGGAAGCACTCTTGAGAAGGAAGACAAGACTGAGAGAGTTGGGGTTATTCAGCCTGGAGAAGAGAAGGCTCCAAGGAGACCTTATTGTGGCCTTCCAGGATCTGAAGGGGGCTACAAAAAAGCTGGGGAGGGACTTTTTAGGATGTCAGGTAGTGGTAGGTCTGGGGGGAATGGGTCAAAACTAGAGGGGGGGAGATTCAGATTAGATGTTAGGAAGAAGTTCTTCCCCATGAGGGTGGGGAGACACTGGCACAGGGTGCCCAGAGAAGTGGTGGAAGCCCCATCCCTGGAAATTTTGAAGGCCAGGCTGGATGGGGCTGTGAGCAACCTGCGCTAGTGGGAGGTGTCCCTGGCCATGGCAGGGGGATTGGAACTAGATGATCTTTAAGGTCCCTTCCAACCCTGACAATTCCATGATTCTATGAAACAGAATTACAAGGAAACAAAAGAATTTAGAAGATGACCAAATGTGCACAACAGTGGAATGGAGTAAAAGTGTGTCCTGGTTCAGCACTGAAATGAAGCATTTTCAAATTAAAAAGATTGAAATATGAATTCCTTGCTTACCTAGAAGGCAAGCTCACCTTCCTCACCACATCTAGACCACAGCTAGCCACCAGTTCCACCTGCTGAAGCACAGGCAATGAATGCAAGACTTCATTAGAAAGTGTTATTTTATTCATATCTTACAAAAGCAAAGCTCCACAACATGAACTACACTAGATAAGAGTCGAGTTATTCCAGAATTAACCTTGTCATCTGAGAACATTCACTACACCATAGAATTTATTTTACATCTCTAACAGGTTTCATTTTGGCATACAAAATATGCTCTTTACACTGAAATACAGATTATTAACAGAGCAGGTACTTTGAAGCACAGACACAAAGATTGCTCAATGAAAAATGCTTCAGCAGGGGATAGATTTCCTGCAGCAGAACATCCATTTGCTGTAGATTTTCAAAGAAGCTTAAAATTAAGAGAAAACTTGCCAGTGAAGACTTCTAAATTACATTCCCTTTGTCAAAAAGAAACAAAAAAAACCAAAGCAGCAAATCCCTCCCCCACAACATTCTGGAACAAAACAAATAGCAAAAGATCATTTTGCTGGGAAACTTGGTTGGAATGTTTCTTCCAGCACTGAGTTTTGTGTTAAAATGCCAATCATGCCAAAATCTTCTTCATCTAAACATGTATCTGTGAAAAAAACATATTTTTTTTTTTTATTAGCTGCTTCATGGTTAATATTAACCAAGATAATCTGCTAAAATCTTCTGGCTAATATTTGCATGTTCACTGGAATATGTCTCAGTTAAGTCTGTATTAAGAGTACATAAATAGTGCAGGTTAAAAATGTCAACAAATCTACAAAATAATCCATTGCAATAAAAAAACAACAACAAAAAAACCCCAGAGAGTTAATATTTTGCAACTACAGGAGTTAACAGAGTCAAACTACGGAAAAATGTCAGCTCATGCCCAAATTTCCCTGTTAATACAAGTTAAAATGCTGATCAACACCTTAAAATAGAAGGATTTTTTTGTTTAAAACCAAGTTAGTGCAGTGTAGCACATGGAGAACTCATGAAAATCCTACTAACTGGGGACTCAATCCCAAATACCTGACAAGTGTCCCTCCTGGACTCTGAGTAAGGCCTGCTTGTGCAAGGGAATCATCAGGATCCTACTTTAAAACAATCTTCCAGTACTAATTCTGGTCTTTAAATTACAGTAAATGTTAAATACAAAATGATGGAAAAATGAGTATGAAAATTCACCTTCCAGACCTACTCAGCAGACAGAAGGAAATAGGTAAGTTGGGTGCTGTTTGGCACAAGTGAATGCACAGGATTACATTGAGAAATTAAGGATCCTACTTCAACTTCTTAAGAACAATTTGCCAAGTTTGAGGTTAGATTTTTTTTTCCCATATCAAGTTCTACCTAAGAACATTCATTTCCTTGCAACAGAGGATCTCCTCCTATGTGAGAGCCTCATTAAGACCATGCAGGCTTCCTCCTGCTACCAGCTCCTATTAGTGACCCAACTATTCTCCTATCAAAAAATTTCATTCAGGGGCATCATGGTTCAGAAATCCTTTTTCTAAATCACCAAATCATGACCAAGAGAAGAAGAGAAGTCTGTAACATCCACAGGCACTGCCAGTGAAAGTCTTCATGGATCAGAAACCACATAAACAGAATGGAAGGATGAAATCTCAAACATCTGTGCATGTTGGAGTTAATCTCCCTACCAAGAGGGAGGAAGGCTGGAGCCACAGACCAAGGAGAACCTGGCTGCTGTGATCAGCACCAGTCAGCACTGGAAGGTGCTCCTCAGGGCATTTCAGAAGTTTCCTTGGAGTTGCCAGAGCTTTGGAATAGAAGTTTGCATCATCTTTCAAAAGGCAAGGGAAGTGACCTCTGTAAATTACTGATTGTAATGGTCTCCAACAGTAGCATCTGTTGTTCTAATATTGTGTTCTAGCCCAATTTAGATTTCAGAATGGGATCAAAAGAGAGTGACCACTTCTACATTCACCTCTGACCAGAAGAGTCACGTTGCAAGACCTGTACAGGAGCAGCAACTTCCAACTGAATTTCAGTTCAGTTAACTTTTAGTCCTCAAAATGAAGGACTTTGCATGTTTATGCACATGGAGTAACAGTTCTGCTTATAAAATAAATGTTACAAATATAAAGAAACGGGTATTTTGGAATGACAAAGAGTGTCATGAAAAATGGGGATTACATTCTGGTTTACAAATCCACTGAAATGGATTTTGAACAAGGCCTGAAACCAAAAACATTTTTAGGAGTGATAATGTGTTATCATTCATCTTCAGCTTAATAGAAATACTTCAATGGCATATTTTTTACCTCACTCCTATAGGACTAGGTTGAAACCAAGAATCCAGTTCCTTCAACGAGTTACTTAAGCATGGAAAATTCAGCAGTAGGTAAGTCAGGCTGAGAGAAACATTTTTGGTTCCCAAATTTCTAATTCATTAAAGTCAGAAGTACCTCTAAAGCAAAAATTCTCAGCAAGGTGGATTTTCCTCTGTTGATCTTACACTGAAGTCACTGGAAGTTTTTCCACTGGCTTTAGGAAGCTTTAGCTCCCTGAGTAGAAATCTGAATAAGCCAAACATTTGCTATTCAGATTCCAACCTCTGACTTGCAGAACAATAAAATCTTTCCTGCTTTAAAAAAAAGAAACATATTTGCTGCCATGTTTTGCTGATAGTAAACAGGGAATATATAAGGGAAGCTTTAATTTGCCTCAAGAAAGACAAACCAAGGTAAAAGTGCATGTTGAAACATGGGAAAAGTAACAGTTCTTCACTTTTTGGGAGCATTACAAATTCCTATGTAGCACATGAAGAGCTTTTACTCATTTTGCTAGGATGTTTTTTTTAGGTTTATATTAAAGTGCCTGTCCATTAGCCTAGGTGCTTCTAAAGGAAGATGTACAGCATTAAAAAAACAAACAAAAAACCATGTGCAATGGACTTTGTGTACATCTTCAGTTACCATCTGCCACCTACAATTATTACTCACAACGACTTCCCATGTAGTCAGCCAGGAACTGCATGAACAGTTTGGGAAACTCAGAGGCCCTTCCCCTTATTCCCAACACACCAAAAGGATAATTAATTTGGGGAAGGGGACAGAACAACCTGACTTCCAAGTTTGCTAAAGTTCACAATACACCAGATTCTACATCTTCCAAACATACAGGCAACCAATCAGTTGTAGCTTGGCCCGAGATAAAACTGAAACAAAAATTGCTTTTTTAATTTGTAAACCTGTTTGTTTCCTATTAGAACTTCTATCAGCAAGGCAGAAGTCTAATTGTGCAAATTTTAAATAACTGTACAAATTAGTTTAAGGCAGTTAAAACTGAATATATATTATATTAGTTCTACAAGCTCTTTATTACCACTGTCCAAAAATCACCTCCTTTTAAAAAGAACGACGTGTAAAATTTTGGTA
The DNA here is from genome assembly GCA_013401335.1 of Brachypteracias leptosomus. Taxonomy (NCBI): domain Eukaryota; kingdom Metazoa; phylum Chordata; class Aves; order Coraciiformes; family Brachypteraciidae; genus Brachypteracias; species Brachypteracias leptosomus. The sequence goes on along the minus strand of VYZX01004822.1, from coordinate 6,765 downwards.
AGTGTAGTTTAAAATAAGTTGTCATATTTAAGTTTTCTTTTGTATAACTAGTGAATGACAAGCTTTTAACTCTTTTCCTACCAGAGTTTCATTCACAATAATCTGTTATTTTCTGTGTGTGTCATGAGTTTTAAGAATCAGAGTTAAATTAGTGTTTGAGTCCTAGCATGGAGAGTTTAGACTATACTAAGCAAAAGCTTGTTATTAACCTTCACCAGATGACAGCAGGGTTTACATCAAATGGAATTTGTATGTGAAAGTTGCTTCTATTTGTTTTTCCAGTTTGCAGAGGCTACGTTTTTAAGGATGTCTCCACATGTGTCACATCATTTTTGGAGGTGTTCAAGGCCAGGTTGGATGGGACCTTGAGCAAGCTGGTCTAGTGGGAGGTGTCCCTGCCCATGGCAGGGGGGTTGGAACTGGATGATCTTTAAGGTCCCTTCCAACCCAGACCATTCTGTGATTCTATCATTAACCTTTCATATTTTCTGACACATTTTGTCTTGCCTAGTAAATAGTCTAATAATTGCAGGCTGTGTTTCAGGACACACACTCTGCTTCTCTATTTGTAGAATGTTTATTGGGATTAAGTGCCAGCAACTTAAAATGCAGCAAGCAAAGCACATAAATGCATTCCAATTCTTCTAGCACTCCCTCAGCTTTTTTGGAAAGGCTACTTATATAAAATAACAACCACATCTTCTACAAAATTTCCCTGGCAAGTTTTACAACAACATAGAAATAAGTTTGCCTCCTATGTCAAATTGATGGATGTGAAGATTCCTTATGGGAATGTGCAAGCTTTCCTTCAGCAAGTATGAAAAATATACTGTAATATGTTAAAAAACTAAACAAAAGCACGTTTCCAGTCAATGTTGATTATGTTGGCCTCTTGCAAAGTGGCAGGCAAAGTCATACTTATTTTTACACTTACACCCACATATGTTGCACTGGAAAGGGTTCTCAAATCCATGACAGCCCATGTGAATAGTATAAAGGATATTGTCCGCAAAGTACATGTCACAGTGTTGGCAGTGATGCAGAAGCTGAGGGTCCTGAACTGGAAGGGTTGGAGCTGGAGTACTGGGCTGACTGTTACTTATGCTGGGAGTACTGGTGTGGGCGCTGCGATCGCTGCTGGGACCTGCCACGGGGCTATAGTTCCTCTGATTGTGTGTAGGCCGAGGGTCTGGGCTGGTTGGAGAGGAGCTCTGAGGAATATTTGCTGACACAGCTGAGACTATGGCGGGTGCAGCAGGTTGCTGTATCATGAAAGGCTTTTCGTCTTGACAGGAAACAACGTCAGGAGAGGCTGGATTTTGGTTTTCAGGTGGCAAGCTAGACAACTGCCCAGCTAACGTGGAGAGCTGGTTCAGAGGATTATCTACCATAAGGTCTTGTGGATCTCTTGGCAACCCACCGCTCTGGGTTGTTTTTGTCATGCTCTCATAGGCTTCAGTCTGGATATTTGGGATTTCATGAGTGAAATCATTAAGGTAGTCAGGCTTCTGAACCACCATGGAGGGTGGACTCAAATTAATTAACGCTCTCCTGCTGTAGCCCAAGTTGCTGGTCTTCTTCTGCAAAACCCCCCACATTTTCTTGCTGCTCAGGGAAGACCTTGTACCCTTGATAGGCACCATTTTGTGCTTGCGCCGGCGGTGGTGGGACAAGTTGCTCCTGTCACTGCAGCGAAAGGAACACAGTTCACATTTGTATGGTTTCTCCCCAGTATGGGATCGCATGTGAGCTTCCAGGTGACGTTCATAAGCTGATGCAAAGGGACACAAATGGCATCTGTGTGGCTTCTCACCTGGAAAATGAGAACAGGTTACACCACAGCATCTCAGGGTGCTTGAGAAAGGCTTCTCATGCAACAGAAAGTAGCTAACTGGGAGCTGCTAATCAGTTCAGCTTCAGAGTCACTGCAAGTCTTCAGCTTAGTTGGGTACTTGGTGGAAGAGTGGAGTAAATTTAGACATCTCTGCCTCACTCAAGTGATAATAAGCATAAGAAAAAAATGTGAGCAGAATATTAGCATAAGAGAATGTGGCTGGGAATCACAGCAATGATGCCAAGGACTGAATGCAGCATTTCTGGGATGTTCTTTACTGGATCCAAACTCCACCTCACCTTGAAAGCACGTAAGCAGTTGGCTACTGGAATGTCTGAACCACCAAGATGCCATAATTCTTAATAATAACTGTGTTTAAACATTGAGGGAGGGTATCGTTTTGGTATCTTCCAAACATTCCTACTCTTACACGTCCTGGAACTATTATCTACATAACCCATGCACACACAGATGCCTGAAGGATTCAATGCATGTTCAGGTGCGGCAGTGACACATCATCTTATCTTCCTATCTAGAACATCAGGGTAATTTCTAAATCACTGTTGTGCAACTGATTCTCTTGCTGCACAGCACGACAAACTCCAAAAAAATATGAGTGGGCTCCTTCTCTTCAGCCTTCATGGGATTTTTTGGAAGTATTTTCTACTATGTTAAATACAGGCCAATACATCTGCGTTGTGATTTTCAAAATCCATCCAGAACAACTGTAAAAGCCAGAGAGTGAATTTAGTGAGGGCCATTATTACACTGCAAGCACTGTATAGGTCACATAAGATGGCATGAGAGTGACCCAGAAAGCCAAAGCTCTTCCTGTGCTGAGCATCCCACAGTCTGGATCACAACCTGGGATACTGAATAGAAGATGAAGAGGTTTTTCCTACATCACTGGCTCTTCAAGAGAAAGCAATTTTTGTGCTACCTCTAAGAAGCTTATTCACACCAAGCAGATAGATAAAGATCTGGAGATTTGGTACAACCAATGATGTAAAATGAATGACAAACTCCCAGCATTCCCAAAGAATCTGTCAATCTGAGCAGGCTTATTTCATTCCACACTGGTTAGATGAAGCTGATGATTTGCACTCCATGGTGCACGCCCTTAATACAACACAGCTGGTGAGCTACTAATTATACCACTGTCAGACCCAGCATGGAGTTAATTCTGCACTCAGTAAAGGTTGTGTGATCATGCCTGGGTCATAATTACTTGGCAGACACCTTGCTGCCCTTGTGTGTTACCCAGGATGCATTATCTGTTGACTTACATTGCTCTGAGGCTACCAGTCAGCCACAGCTTCCCTATTTTAACACTGATTCAGTCACTCTGAGCCTTCACAGTCCATGCAATACACCTCTTGGCCCTTTGCCACGCTTCCCCACTATGCTTCTGAGTAAAACTACACTCAGGTCTTGGATTTCCTTGAGTGAAAAAAAAATAAAATGAGAAAACCAAAAAAATCTTCCTTATTCCTGTGTCTCTGTACAGAGAAACAAAGTGGAGCTTTCTGAAAAGGCATTAAGTTAATGGAAAAATGTTGTTGCCATCAGGACATCCTTAAAATTAAGGATATGAAATGTATTGTAAAAGGGAAAACTCTGCAGAGAAACAAAAAGGCCTCTGGCAGCCTGAGATTCTTGTCTGTATTATAGAACTGAACAAATTGGAGTGGGGAAATGAAGTGTTACCATTGTACAGTTACTGGTATTTCATTAGGCATCAGATGTGTCTGAACCAGTAACCTGGCTGTGGGGTGCTCACTGTGTGAAGGGGTGTCCACACTGCTGAAGCTCTTTGAGAGGCAGCAGGCTCACCCACCCCAAATCACTCTCTGAAACAGAAACCTGTGTGATTTTTCAGCAAAGTGATGTGTGCCTTCAACTTGGCTACCTTTTAAAGCTCCTTTGATCAGGTGAGTCCCTCCAATACAGGATATACCTACAGCAGGACCAAGACCATCATCACCCCACCTGTAAATTTCTGTTCTTCTGGAACAATGCAACAACATCACATAATACAACCATGTGAAACAACTCAAAATGTTAGTCAAGGTACAAACCCCAAGTATTATGCTCTGCCCTAAAATTCTTATTTGCACAGCTCATGGAGAGTTTGCTTCTCAATAGTGACCACTGGGCCAGAGATTTCTGAGGACATTTCTCAGCATCCCAATTCTTGGGTGGAATCATTCTTCCTTTTGTATATATTATGCTCCAGGTGTGGTGAAACAGTCATAATCTGCAGCAGGAATTGTTCTGCTACCTCCAGCCACTTAGTGACCTCTACTCCCTAAAGCAGCAGCAGGGTAAGAAGGTATTCTGCAAACACAGAAGAACTGGCATGTCTCTCTGATGGTGTCCTGGTTCAGCTAGGATAGGGTTAATTTTCCCCAGGAGTTGGGAGGGTTATTGATACCATGCTGACTTCATGCTTAGTCCAAGCTGGGTTTTGTCTCACTGCTCTGTACACTTCATATCTCTTGTTTTGTACACTGTTATCACTGTTTGTGTTACTGTTGTTATTCCAACTGTTGATTTTGCATTGCTGTATTATAGTCTCCTTATCTCAACCCACAGAGTTTGTATTTTCCTCCCTCTTTCCTTCCTGAGGGTGGGGGAGCAGCAGCCACGTGGTGCTCAGGTCCCAGCAGGGTCTGAACTACCACAGTAGGAAAGGCTGAGAGCCCTGGGGCTGGCTGAGGCTGGAGAAGAGAGGTTGTGGAGTCTGCTCTGGGGAGATTCCAAGCCCACCTGGATGCAATCCTGGGCAACCTGCTCTGGGTGACCTGCTGGAGCAGGGGGGTTGGACCAGATGATCTCCAGAGGTCCCTTCCAATCCCTACCATGGTGGGATTCTGTTAACCTAAGATCTGAGAGTAGGTAGGTTGCTCCCTAGAGTAAGAGAAGGAAAGCTGACACTGGATCAATACCCACACTTAAAGAAGGAAGATTTGATTTTTTTTGCTAAAACTTATGACATCTGATATTAAGTAACAACACAGGATTTCAGGCATTCTGCTTGAGAAACCCCATGCATGCCAAAGCCAGCAAAAACATCTCAAGAATCAGCAAACACACATCACCACCATCTTCTGCCCATCTGCTCATGCTGACAACCAGCCAGTAGTGACTGTGGGCTTGGGGGAGCAAGTTTTTAGATGGCAATAGCTATCTGCTACTGAAAAGAAATGAAATTTTAAAGTTGAAGCTACTTCTGCATCTTTAAGTACCATGTAAAAATTAACTGCAGTAGTTTCTCCCACTACACGACCCTCATTTCACAGCAGCACTGCCCAGAGTAAAGCTGGTAAAAGAGAAATACCTCTGGTTGTTCACATGCAGCAAATGGCAGGTGAAGCTGTAACTGCAGGTACACAAGCCACAGTATTTTATCCACTATTGAAACTACACAAAATTTCCACTGGGAATCTGGAAACAGCAACAGCTACACACAGAGCTAGGTCATGGTAGCACCATGGAGAAGAACTTACAAGATCTTCAGAGCCTGAACCTCAGAACTCTTTGATTTCTAGTTGGTTGCCATTTTCTATCCCTTTACACCTTGTTGAAACAAGGCAACAGTGTAGGGGCAGTGTGAGGAGCATCAGCTTCCCCAAAATACAACCTGGGAGTGCCTGGGTAGAAGTGATGGGTCACAGCAACCCAAAAATCTGACTAACAATAACCTTTCCTAAAGAAAGCAACAATTACATCCAGGTTACAACCATGTGTTTGCCTCAAAGTGAGTCCCAGCATGCCACCTACCCAAGCCTACTGAAATGATACACTTAAAAGTTTTGAGACTGTCCATACCAGACTGAACACCTGTGACAATTTCCATTCTTTGCAGAATACTAACTTTTTTCTAATTACTCTATCTACCAAACTTCTACTATTGGTGGAATATACTCAGTAGGCACCAAAGTCAGACTTCACAAGGACCTCTCATTTATTTTCTCTCATTTGCCAAGAAGTCAGGGCTGACTTCCTGAAGAGTTTAGGATATTCTGAACTCTACTACTGAGAGTTTCACTTCTCAGCTTTATAAAGCTAATGGGGGCAAATGCTCTTAAACAAACCACAGTCCTTTTTTTTTTTATACTGTTACTAATCACTTATTTGATGATCTGCCCTCACATTTGAATATTCTACTAATAATAAAACTTTATTACTATTACTGTGTATTGTACTTCCACATCCAGATGTTGTGTAAAACATGTATATTTTCATAGCTAAACAACAGAGGAGGAAAAGGCCCCATAAATTTCCATGTGGCAGCATGTACATTTTTAACTTTTCTGATTAGTAAGGAAAAACTAGAAGTAACATTTAGGGCCCTTTGGTTTACACTGATGTTTTCATGCTAAACTTTACCCCCATATATAGTAACTTCAAATGTAGTGGTCTGCAATAATAAATGTAAGTGAGAATTTGCATAAAGACACACCTTTAAAAAACCCCCCAAAATTCGAATTGTTGAGTAACTCTTAAGAACTACCACACTGCTTGAAGATCACAGTATCACAGAATGGTTTGAGTTGGAAGGGACCTTCAAGATCATCTAGTTCCAACTCCCCTGCCATGGGCAGGGACACCTCCCACTAGACCAGGTTGATCAAGGCCCCATCCAACCTGGTCTTGAACACTCCCTAGGGATGGGGCATCCACAACTTCCTTGGGCAACCTGTTCCAGTGACTCACCACCCTCAGAGGGAAAAGCTTCTTCCAAATTTCTAATCTAAATCTCCCTTCTTCCAGTTTAAAGCCATTACCCCTTGTCCTATCACTACAAGCCCTTGTAAAAAGTCCCTCCCCAGCTTTCTTGTAGGCCCCCTTCAGATACTGGAAGGCTGATGTTTTGTTTAGTAACTAAGGTCTCCTGTAAGAGGTCTGAGATCATAGAATGGCTTAGG
>VYZX01004819.1:8909-19287 GCA_013401335.1 Brachypteracias leptosomus | reverse complement strand
CATTCTTTCTCTTAAAGGATCCAAAAAGAAAAGAACACCTGTTAAGTTTATCTAAGACAAAACATTGTTGCTCAGATGATAATAATCCCAGTAAATTAATGCAAATACTGTAGGGCCTACAGAAAATTTGAATAACAAACACTTCTATAGTTTTTGAAAATATAAAGCTTTAACTGCAGAAATGTTCTGTCCTTCTGACTGCATACATCTTGCTGATTAGTGATACTGGAAAACCTAGCAACAGTTTAGTGCAGAATACTGGAAGCCCTCCAGGCAGGCAGTAGCAGAAGCAATAACCCCTCAAAATAATGTAGGTAAATCTGTGTATGAGTCAAGGGACAGCATGGAGATGCTGAAGAAACTTAAAGCTTAACAGTAGAAGACACTAAAATAAGTCTCTTACTGATACGGATAAAGCAGCAATGACATCTTTGAACTGGGTTGCTAGATGAGTTTATTCTTTCTTCCCAGTAATTTGCACAGAGTTCCTTGAATGCAGAAGTAACACCTTAAATATTTTTTTTAATCTGTGGAAGACAATGAGTCTTTAAGAGTGAGCGTACTTTGATTTCTCTTGTTTTGTTTCATATAATGTCTGTATTATGTGTATATAAAAAGTAGATGAGTTGGCTACGAGTTAGGGAACAGTAAGTTTTCTTCCATCTACTCTTTAGCATCTTTTCTATTGGAAACTATTGTAGTGAAAAGGCCAACCATTTCACCTTCATCTAAAGGTGAAAATCTCACCTTTGCAGCAAGCCAAGCCAAGTCTGCACATTCCTAAAGTGCAACTCTTTCTTTGTTGTCATGTTTTCAGTGAATTCTGATTTTTGATGCCTTTTTCTTTGGTACTTTTCTAAGTCTTGTTTCTTGGCATTCTTTGTTGTGTATAGTGTGGGTATTGCCATACTGAGTCAGACATGTGGTTCAGTTAGTCTGGTGTCTTGTCCACCAAATTGCCAGTAGTAAGTGCTTTGCAGGAAGTGCAGGAAACTTCTGTTAGGTAGATTTGTGTTAATCTATCCCTTGTTAAATTTTCCCCTAAGTCTTTATATTCAAAGGTTATCTTAAATCCTGGAACAGAAGGTTAACATTGCTTACAAAAATTGTCTGTCTTGCTTACCCCCAAAGGCTTTCACTCCTTCATATCCACTATGTGTGAATGTATAGCTCCAAATAAAGAAGTTGTGGGAGGGATGAATTTTGTGGGTAGCACTTCTGAATATCCCTATTCTGACACTTTGCCAGAAGGAAAGTGAATGCTGGAAATAGCAAAGGCTTATTATTTAAGGCACCTTAAAAAATTTGCTCAGCTCCTGCAAAAATATGCCTGTGTCCACTGTTCGGAACATGTTATCCAGGCTCCTGTAAAAAATGTATTTTAGATTATACCAGGTTTGTTGTGGCCAGACATTATGCTATCCAATGTTCTGCCTTTTGATGTGACTATGGCAAGAAACGTAAAGACATGGCTGGAGTGTGCTGGGATCTAGCTCTGGAAGGCTTGGCAAGCTTCTGGTGGTTGCCTAGGGTGTCAAAGATTACATAAATAACAAGATGAAAAGTTGATTTTGATCACTCCCTGATGACAGAAAGCTTCGATTCACTAGTTTTTGTTCAGTGCATAGCTAGTGCAGGTTGTTTTCTTATTTATTGCCATGTGTCTTAACATAATAACACAAGCAGACATGTCATAATTCTTGCTTAGTTGAGTCTCCAGCATTGCTCCTCAGTTTCTAGCAGTTTGTATAGTATTTAGCAGCATGCTTTCCCTTGGGATTAAGTTAACATGGTCATATTACGCCCACTATCCATTATCTACATTTGATCCCTAAAAGTGGAAGATTGATTTTAACTTGGCCCTGCTGCTTTTAAATCCCTTAATAGTGTAGACTCTGGCTGCATCTGAGACCTCCTGTCCGACCCTCATACTTTCGGGTATTCAGGCTATGACACCATTTGCCTTGTAGGGAATCCATCATCGCTCACACATTACTTTGGCAGGTGAATTGTGGTTTTGCTCGTTATTCTCAAAGGTGAGGAACTTGCTCCCTCTTGACTCTGTGATCATAACACACAGAAGTGTTTTCTTCTTCCAGATGAAACTAAGTTGGTTTATCTGGAACATTTTCTACTCTTACAGTCAGGAATATCTGACTCATTTTATGAAGATGGCTAACAGATTTTAATTAGGATCTATGTCAAGACCTCTCAGTATTGTTTTTAGTGTTCAACACGTAGTGGAATCCCCCAGGATGCAAAATGAAGAGGCTAAAGTTTTCTTTGTAAATCAGGACTTCAGAAGCCTAAAATGTTAACTATGTACCTACATACTGTAATGGGGCTGACTGTGTAGGTGTTGAACATCTGCTTTTTTGGTTGAAATTCATAAGTCCTGACCATATATAGCATTTCTAGAGTATCACTCATTTGCTTAAGAGAACAGATTTAAATCTCACTATATAGCAGCACTGATCTGGCAGAACTTTGTTTTTTCTGCTGTTGGCCACACTGCAAGTAATGAAAACTAACAACAGGCAGCTGAAGTGAAAATATGGGTGTATACTTACCCTTAAGGCCTTGAAGTTGTTTTTGCTGTCATCATTGGACTTCTGGGCATACTTCAACCTGCCCTTCAGTCTTACGTACCCTGGTTTGTGCTTCCTTTCTTTGGGTATCCAATTATACCTGCAAAATTAGGATCCTTATCTAGCAAAGCTAATTGTTGTATTCAGAATCGATCAGTGAAAATAATGATGTGGGCCCTGTTAGGGGCTACATCTTCTCTCTTATTCTACAACCTCACAAGGTTATTTTGGAAATAAATTAATGTTTATGAAGCACTCAGATTCTATAGTGATGAGCATCATAGAAAAACCCACAAGGAAGCTTATAATTCTGTCTTCAGAGCATGGTTTGCATAGAATGCAGTAAATAAGGCCTAGGGCCACACATTGAACACTGAGGAGAAAACAAAATATCAAATAGCTGTTCATTAAGGCAGTGTTATCTATCATGTGCAATAAATGAGGCAGGAATTCCAGTGGAATGTGGTTTTTTTGTTTTGTTTTGTTTTGCAATCTTAATGCTTTTCTTTTAGCATTGTTCTGGATGTAGTTTCTTATGATCTACTAATGAAAACAGAAAGGTCAGAAAGATGATGTCTTGCTGAAACCAGCATAGCTCATTGGAAGACATATAGTTTTAGGTTAATTACGTGTAATTTTGCCATTTGAACTAATGGAGTAACTAGAAGAAATTATTATTTCCCCTATGTGCTTCAGCATGAGGGAAGGAGAGTATTGGATGGATATTAGGAAAAAGTCCTTGACTGACAGGGTGGTCAAGCATTGGTACAAGCTCCCTGGGGAAGTGACCGTGACCCCAAGCCGGTCAGTGTTCAAGAAGCATTTTGACAACTCTCTTAGATCACAGAATCACAGAATGTCAGGGATTGGAAGGGACCTCAAATGATATATGATTTAACTTTTGGGTTGGCCTATGTGGAGTCAGGAATTGAACTCAGTGATCCTTATGGATCTCTTTCAGCTCAGGATATTCTATGCTCCTGCAATTTGCTAATAAAAATGCTGCGATCCCAGCTTTGTTAATAGCAAAAAAAATGGTGGGGATCAGAATTTGTGGGAGCCATTCCCATTTTTGGAGGGAAATTTGCTATGGCAGTATCCTTCAGTTCTATTTCATGGTGTCTAAATAGTTTAGGCTGTCCCCTCGAGTCTCCTCTCCCATTTCCGATACTAGTCTTACCAGTGCCTCCCACCCACTTGCTCAGCCTGTCAGTACTTCTCACCAGCTCCATTTCCTATCTCTTTACCAGCTCTAATCCTCTATATGCTTCCTAGCTAGTTAACACATCCAGCTCCATTTTCTTAACTCCTTCCTTACCATGTTGGTTCATATAAAAGTGGATTCAGAGCCCTGTAAATTTGGACTAAGTGATTTGAAGTTCCTTTCTAAGATTATAAGAGTAGCCCAAATCTTCATGGCTCCTAGAGCATCCCTATACTTATTCTTAACCTCAGTGTCTTTCCTTCAATCAAGTGACTCCATTCCCTAGGCAGTCCTCTGTAGTTGTTTGCCTCATTCTGTTTCTTCTACACCAAGCCTGGTTCATGTATCCTTGGTATTCAGACAAGGCGGCTTCCCCCTCCATGCCACCAGATGGGTCGCTGGAAGGCCTGCGATCAGGCAAGTGCCAGTTGTTAGTTCTGGTTGTGGCACACCACTGACCTGATGCAAGCTCTGGTCAGCTACCAGCAATCTCCAGCAGTACTTCTGCGTGTTTTAGATTGAATCATTAAGATATTTTTGGTAGCTGTCCTCTAGTGAACTTCTACAGGGTGCGTGTAAATTGGAGTCTTATTCAAAGATTCATAACTTGGTTAAAAGAGAGCAGATTTGAACAGAGCAGTTTAAAGAAAAGTTCATAAGATTTTTTTCACATGGGCAATGTAAAAGTGTCTTTACCACACTTTTGAGCACAGCTAAACCAATTTGACAGGATTGTCCCAGAAATTCAGCCTGGAAGTGGTGCCATAGAAGTAACAAATCTAAAATCTTGTTTGCAGAATGGAATGTATGATACTCCATACATAAAAAGAATGTGTAATTTGTAAGATTTAAAAAAAAAAAAAAAAAGTAAAAATATTATTTACTAGAAAGATGTAGTTTTAGTCTATGTTATGCTTCACAGTAATCTGTTCCATGATTAATTTCTTTCTATGCTGGTCAATATTTTTCTTAATACTTACAAAAATTACTTTGTATCAGTTAGCAACACTAACAGAGCAAGATAAGGAAAAGGAAAATCTTCCCTGCAGCTCATGTTCTGGACATTAGGTGAGGATTGTTTCCTGGCAACTCATGCAGCCCAATTGCTGGAAAAAAACAGTCCCATAAGTTTCCCACTAGTGTTATCAGAGACTCAATATATACATCTTGTGTACAATGACTGGATGTCCTTCCAAAATAACATTAAATTTATTTCATTATATTAGCAGATTGATGTCTGCTGTTCCCATTCCATTCTTGTAGGCCAGGTGAGCAGGTTGAATCCATTTTGAGGAAACATGTAGCCCTCATCAGATGTGTTACCCTGGAAAGTGTTGGCAAACGATGCAGCAAAGTCAGAAGGGGGTGGGACTCCTCAATACTAAATCCTATTCAAATTGTTCCAGTATCGCCCTGGTTAGCTAATTTTGTTACATTGTTGTCACTCCTGACATCCACAGGAGTAAAACCAGGAGTCCTGCATCTATTTCTGTTTATATACCTACCTAACAGTCTGAAATAATGGTTATTACTAAAACATATTCTAGTAGTTGAAAATTTCCATGGATAGCATGCACTATGAGATCAGGCTGGAGTGTAAAGCTCACTGTAATAACAGATAATAAATGTTCCATACTGGATGAGTAGCATAAAATAAAAGTATATAAGTGCAGTCATTGGGATGTTAAAAGAAAAAAAAAAAAAAAAAAGAAGAAGGTATTCTGGTATAAATTTTGAAATAACAGTGTACACTCAAGGTATATTGACGTTGTTACATTGTGTGTCTTTTCAGATATTGCATCCTTAAGAATGCAATGAATGTCTTCAGCTAACGTTGACACTCATCAATAAATTTCCAAATTGATGATATATACGTGTAATGTGCCAAATGTCTTCGACTGATATTAACATAAATGGGAAAGCACTTATCTTACCCAAGACAACAACATGTTTCTCCTGTTGTCTTTCTTACTGCTAAGTGCTTCTTATAGAACTATTCCATAAGATCTTTATAAGGGGAAAGGGTTTGTTCTGTGACAGCAGATTTTCATACTGAATGACTGTGTATTTTCTGCTGACAGCTGTCCAGTGTTGACCACTGTAAGAGCAGAGTACTTTAAGAATTTTTTCTCTTGACTTGCGTAAAGAAGTCTTTTTCAAGGCTGTGCCTTGGACTACCAATTCTGGACATATTCTCACAGCTAAAATGTTTGGACAGTATTTATTTAAATATTACAGAAAGTCTGAAGCAATTTCTATGGGGAAGAACAAATTGTTCTGCAGGTATGTCCCAGGGTATTCTCTTACAGAAAGATACTGTGGAAAAATTTATCTTTTTTTGCAGTCTAGCATTTTCAAGAGACAGTACCAGTCTTTGTAAGCAAAGGATAAAATTTATCCCTTTGCAGGAATAGTTAAGTAACATAAAAAGTTGGGAAAAAGATTCTTCAGAGGAAAAGAAATCCTCCTTCTTCATCTCTCCTTCAGTTCAGATATCGATGAACTGGTATTTGTCCTTACTTGTGCCTTTGCCATTTAAGCTGCTCTGGAGAGAGCTTAAATGCTGGCACTATTTGGAGCACCAAATAACTTCTGGATGGCATACCTGTATATTCACACAAAAATCTGCGATAGGTTGACATTCTTCCTATGAAGTGATATATTAGCAGTACAACTTAGTATTTTTTTCCTGCTTTTTCTTCAACCTTCTCCTCCAAAACTCGTTCTGTTTTCTCTTGCACATTTTCAGTCTCTCTGTTCCATTGTCAGTGCTGGTTGGTCTTTCTGGCCCCCTTTTGTCCCCATTCTTTACTTTATAGTCATTATATTTTCCCATTTTCCATCACGTTTTCAGTATCTTCAAGCAAGGTTTAGCTTGTTCTTCCTACCTATGTTCTCCACTCTCTCTTTTAATTTGTTTGGGTAGGGTTTTGTGTTTTGTTTTGTTGTGTTTTGTTTTGGTTTTTGCTGGTAGGTCTTCAAATATTCCTCCTTTCCATCCCTCAAATCCATCAAATTCATCTGCTTCCATCACATTCTGGAACCCACTCCAAGGCCTTACTCCTTTGGATTCTTGAGAAGTGCTCTGTGTCCTGAAGGTAGCAAGGAGGACCCAGAGACGTGAGCTTGATGTGGTGCTGAAGTACCTCAAAATGTGAATATTCTGCATTCTGAGACATTCGTGGAGCAGTTTTAGTTCTGTTAAGTCAAATTTTAGTACAGGTTTCTGGTACATGTTTAATTTCTCTTCTTTGAAGAATAAATGTAACCTCAGAACTCACATAAAGGAACTTCAGAAAGTAAATGAAAATACTACCCAGGTATCACATTTTCTTATTATTTTCTGGCCATTGTGGCACATTGTGATACCAGAATTTACAGACACCTCTAGATCGAACTTTGGAAAATAACATTGTATCTCTGCTCATTGTGCTGGAGTTTGAAAACTGTTTGTCCTGTCTCTGTGACTGTGCAGAACTGCTATGGTAACCAGGAAGGGAAACCTTGGCCACTGTTTTAAGCAAGACTTAATCTTCTCTCTTTTTTAATGTGACTTTCTAATTGTATGTGAATAAAGTCTGTCGAATGTGAACTGGAGTACTGTGCCATTCCTGAATCTGCAGGCTACAGTAACCAGTGCCTCCTAGCACTGAGTTTTCAGACAGCATTTTTAGAACTTTGAGAGGTAATTTGTGCAAAGTAAAAGGACCTAGAAGAACATAAGCAGTTAAAAATAGTAATTCCAATTAGTTATATTCATTTTCATCAGCCTTGCAATTCAGTCAAAATGAAAGCTCAAATATAAGTCTTACTGACCAGATTTACATAGTTTCAAAATCAATAGTTTTGCACTGAAATTTTTTAAGATGTATTGAGGAGTCACTTATCTAAATTCTATGGCAAACCAAGCTCATGCCCCATTTTGTTCCCTGTGGAGCTCAGAATAAGTGCTGGATTTGCAGCCTGAAAAAGATGGTCTGCTACTGAACCATACAAAAGAGAAGTCCTAGTGTCATGTGTCCCAATCTTGAGCTGAAGAAAAGGATAAGCTTCGTGTAAGTTCTTCCCTATTCTTCTGATGGAGATAACCAAGAAGGCTGCAGTTGTAATAGAGCTAAGTGTTTTCTGGGAGCCCCTCACCAAGGCCAAGGCACAGTGGCTACAGACAGGTGACAAACCTTCAACCTCCTAGAGGTGAGAAATGAATGCCTGTTTGTTGTTCATAAAGTATTTTTAAATGACGTACTGCTTTTAGGAGGAAAGTAACTGCAGTGGGACCAATTGTTTATGTAGGTCTTACTTACAGGGCCTTGAAAAGACGGGCCCTGAAAAGCACCATTTAAATACTGCAGCTGGACATACACTGGAAGTCATAATGAGGCAAGTCGGTGGAATTTGTTTTCAGATTTTTTGTTCAAATTCAAAATGTTGTATGTTTTTCCAGTCATTGATATTTCTCTTTATACTCAAATAGACTTGCCTGCTCTCACAGACACATGTACACATTTTGGTTTTTTCCTCAGGACGCTGTGTGAGCCATTTATTATTGAATTGTTCCTTCTTTTTGAAAGAATATTTGCCCATACAGTTAAAAACAATTGTACACAGGCTTCATCCTCTGCATGCAGAAGTCTGTGGGTAAGGAGTATTTAACCCAATTATAAACTCAAGGAAATAGCTGTCAATCCCCTCACTGCTGGAGATGGATTCAGGAAAAGTATCAGCATTAAAGGGAAAAGGAGTTTCCAGCTTGAGAGGGATGAAGGAATGTGGTGAATTCCCAAGATTATTGGTGTGTTTGTGCTGTTTATTCCATCTTCAATATTAAGCATAATTTGTGTTCATTTGGCAGAGATTTTGGCCGCTAATGCCACTTTCTAACAGCTGTTGTAGCTGGACTCTGAGTTTTGCTTTTTTGGAAGACTAAGTGCTGTTGCTGGAAGTGGGTACATAGTTTTCAGACCCCTTTGCACACATCAAACTCCCCAAGGACGGCCCATGTATTCCCTTCAAACCCCATGTTTCAAATAACGCAAAGCAAGTTGCTAGCAGCTTTGTGGTAAAGGAAAATGTTTCTTCCTGGTAGTCTTTCCTTTCTGCTTCATGGTGCTGTTTCTCACAAGTCTCTTTCTCTGCATATGAGGGTGACAGAACATAGGCTTACAGATAATTGAGCTTGCTGCTTGTTTCCTGAAGAGCTCCCACAAACATGTTTTTAAATCCTTAAATTTGGGTTGCTGGCTACGAAGTTGCATATATTTGTCTAATATATATCACTTGTTTCCATCTACACATACCATTTTTTTTCTCCAGAGTGAAATTCATCCAATGTTTTGTGTTTGCTATAAGTGCACATCTCAGCTGTATTTCTATCCTTTGTGTCAACATTAAAATTCCCTTGTTCTATGTTTAGCTTGAATAATTACCAAACCATTTGCAATTAGAACTCTAGGATATGACCTCACACTGATTTATTCCTTCGTTTCTTTCTGTATTTAATATATTTCAGATACTGAAAATACCAAATCTTTGTCCTTTTATTTTGATGTTTATCAGTAATGGAAACATTCCAAAACAATCAGCCAAATACCTATGCTTTGTTCATTTATTGCCTTCTCTGAAGATAAATTGACTGTACTCAACTCTCTTCAGCATTTTTCTTCACCTAGATATTATTGCCTTGTGCAGCCACCCCAAGGTGACTGTTATCACTTAATTAAATCCTTGCACGCTGGGAAGAAAAAACAACATTGTTCGTTCATAACCCCAAGGAGGTGTTTTTTTTTCTTTAAGCCACTAAGCTTTTTCCCTGTTTTATTAACTTATTCCTGGCTACAACAAGACATACTTTGTTGATGAGCAAAAGGTTGTATTAGCTTTTTATTTTCTGGGTAAACTTATCTTTTCTCTAGGAAAAAAATGTGGGCATTACAACAAAGGAAAAAAATGGGATCTCTCCAAACCCTGCAGTTCTAGTAAAGGTCTGTGTAAACATCAAGCTAGTAAAGAGAAACAGGGGAGTAGCAGGAAGGAAAAGAGAAAATAAAATGCAAACATAAAATTGGAACAAGACAAAAAAAGTAAGATGATGTGTATATACATGGAGAAACTACTGCAGTGCTAAGGGAAAATTGGCATAAGGAATAGCATTTTTGAAGAGAAAAATATATCAGGGCTCTTTATGTTACTGTCTAGGGCAGCATCTTTTTATTAGCCTCTTGGTTAATGTCCTCTCTCTGTCAATTGATTTTAGACTACATAACATTGTGCTCTTCCCTTTCCCTTTGCATTTTTTTTTCCATAGTGTATATAATCCTACTTGAAAACGGTAAGAGGAAATATTGTAGATGAGCCATTAATTGAATATGTGCAACTTGTGATTTGCTTTTATGTTGTTTTAAGCACAGTACTTCATATGAGAAAGTTCACTTGAAGCAATGAGTTGTCAGAATATGTACCATGGTTTAGCTGCCTTTTTTCTTGTTTCTAGTCCATTAAACGTAGGACCAGAAAATAGATTTAGATACTCTAAAATTTGGGCTCAAGCAACCATATGTATTTGTTCATGATACTAAATCATTTTGCT
>VYZX01004814.1:5716-16375 GCA_013401335.1 Brachypteracias leptosomus | reverse complement strand
ATTTTAACTTAACAACTGCCAGTATCTTTCTTCTGTCTAGCAGTTAAAGCTCTTTACCTGTTTCTGGTCTTGCTCAATGTCCAAAATGGTGATGTAGGCTTTTTGCAGTGGCGTGGGAATGATGCTGCCGGGAAAAGGACTAAACATACAAGGTAATGTGGTGTTAGAGTTAAATAAATGGAGAAAGAATAATGTGTGAAACTCTCCATCAAAGGAATTTTATGTGAGGAAATGTGACTGTTCTAAAATTGGGAAAGGAGTAGAATGTGTGAAGGCAATCCCTGCAAATTATTAAATACCATTCTGTCCTAATCATAGGTAAGGGGTTTTCTGAAGGTACAGGAATACAAGGAAGTCTTGAGTGTGACATTAACAAAAACTGCAATAGTTGTACTGTAAAGGTCCTGATCAACAAACAAGCATTTATTCTATTTCTTTTCAGGTTTTTTGTAGAGAACATAAAGATGATTTTGTATTCACCCTAGCTTAAGTTGTTCGTGAATCTCAAATCACTGTGAAACTACACTAGGAAAGTACTGTTGTAGGCTTGTCCTATTCCTAAACTCTTCCCTGGGCAGTCATTCCTGGACACTGTTAGAATGGCCAGATGTGCTTTGTGCTGATCTTGTTTACCTGTTCTGAAGCAAGTTTACAAGCAAATGGCTTGGAAAGAACTGCATTGGAAGAGAACTAACTCTCAGAGTCATATTTTTCTTTGTAGTTTAGGTGCAAAGTAAGAACAAATAACAGAATTGTTCCACGGGCAGTTAAAAAGCAAAATGAAGCCACACAGTGTGCTAAACATTGAGGCTGGCTGAGGAAAGACCCTTGCCTTTGGTCACTGCCAGTAAGCAAAAAACACATTGAGAGCAGAATGGTCAGAGAAGCAAAATACGAATATATGGAGTAAGTTTTGTGTGCATTAATTCAAATCCACTCCAAAACTGCTATAAATGTATGTTCAAAGAGAAATAAAAGAACTTTAGTTGCTGTAGTTAAATTTTTGAGAGCTATTTCAAAACAGGGGTTGGATTTACAGGAGTCAGGATGGTTGTTATATAGCAGTTTGAGAAAAGGAGTAATGAATGCTTATGTAGCTGAAAGAAGTGGAAGTGATCGGCTAACAAAGAACTGTTTCATAACTAGTGAGTGTGAAGAATTGAGCCTTTCCTTGTTCGTTGGTTATCATAGAGTGCAGGTGTTTCAGAAATATTACAGATACTCCCTCATTGTGGTAGTAAAAGTAGCACCTTGAACTATGAAGATCAAGAAACATTAAAGTCCTGTTTTGTAAGAAAGCAAATATTTAGGAGTTTTGCTTTGAAAAAGGCACCTCTTCTAAGTTTTCAGTGGAAAAGAATGAAAGAAATGCAGTTAGGCGATGGCTGTAGTGCAGAATGCAGGCAATAAGATAGCTGTTTGATGGCATGTCCATCCAAAAAATAAAGCCCATGTTTGCTATTTTTGTTGGTAAGTTCACGTACATGAAAATTAGATGGCCAGAAGTAAAACTATACTGTCTGTGCTAGCAGAGAATATCAGTCTATCAGAGGTTTTGCCAAAAGCTGTTTTGGCTGGTATGTCTATCCCGGCCACTGGGCTTCAAACAACCATGGTGAGCAACATCGAAAGAAGTATTAAGTAGCAGTAATGAATTACAAATTACTTAGGCATCATTATGTCCGTTTCTTTTTCTGTCCAGTAGACAGCTGAATCTGGGCAGTAGTCAGTAAGAAATTCATGTCATGTACTGGTGGTGGAAGAGAGATTAACTTTTTCAAGCTCATCACATTGGTAGTCTGGGGAAACTGTTGATATGCACAGAATCATTTATGATGAACTATCTCCTGCTGTGAATACCTACTGATAGTAAAACTGATATTTTACTGATTGTGAAAGTAACATACTACTAAGTAAAAATAGTCTGGAAGCTTAAGCAAGTCCTTGTAGTAAAAAAGAAATTATCATCCTTAATTTGAATTCTTCCCAAAGGCTGAAAAAGATAACTACTTGAAAGGCAGGTACCTGTCTCTTAATTTTTCATAAATCCATCATATGTATTATGGTAATCATATGTAAAGCAGCTGAGGGAAGGAGATGTACCACAAGTGCATTTAATTAACTTTGACAGCCGCTTCAGGGAATAGATAACTGTAGGAGGGTTTGCTCTGTGTTGGATATCGTACAACCACTCTCAAACCTAAATCAACAGGGCAGCTGAGGAATCAGACAGTAGAAAGACCAGTGTTAACTTAGCATTGCCAGGTGAGGACCAACTAATTGCATTGCACTTGTTTTTAGTGCTTTTGAACATCCAGATTTCTTTCCTACTTAGCCTGGTCTTGGACTTCTTCAGCCTCTGTATGATTTCAAAGCCTTCAGACTCATTTTACAAAAACAAAGTGTGTTCAGGGGGAAGCCCTGTGACAAGAAACCAGGAAATGGCAAGCTGCTTCAAATAAAGCTGTCTGAGGGTGGATTGTCCGTCAAGACCACCAGTGAGGAGAGCACTGAAACTTGTGGTACTGATTGCATGTCTGTTTGGCTAGGGAAGAAACTGGCTGACATTTGAGGTATTTTATACACCTTTTCAAAGATTTATATGGAATCACTGGGATAGTTGGCACGCCTTGCTGAAGCCTGCTTGTATTCAAGCTGGGTGTTTTAAAAGCTCTGTAGAAAAATAGGTAATTTCTTGTGTTCAAGAACAAGCAAAACTGATTTATCTGAGCAGATGTTTGCAAAGACTGCTCAAGAAATAGTTGAACAGCTATGAAATTAGCACATATGAGCTAGTGGACTATGCAGAACCATTTCTTTAGTTTTTGTATGCACTTATGAGACAGCCAGGTGCTTATAATCATTTGTGGTTTGGCTCATTGCATGTTCCAGGTGATAAGAAAATAGCACAGCTACTTGCATATCTCTCTGTTCTGCTTGGTAGTGGCAGATCACAGAGTACCTGGCTGGAATCACATGGATTAAAGCTGCTTTGTTCTTCTGGAGCAGCATGTTTATACAAGTATTAATTGTTCTGGTTTCTTTCAGTAAGACTAGTTGACTTTGCAACAGGTAATGGTTGTCAGTAGCTGAGACTTTAAACACTCTTTATTCTGTCATTGGGAACATGGTTAGCCTGTCCTTTTGTGCCATGCTGGCTCAAGTTTATTAAGGAGTAATAGTCACTTTTACTGGTATTTTTACACACTGCACCAACAATGAGAAGGTTCAAAAGGCAATTTGGACATTTGTGTTAACTTAGCCTTGCTCAAATGCTCTACTTGACTCCTTAAGCATTCTGGGTTTTTTTCTCCCATAGATCACCCCTGATGGTCTCTTTTTTTTCCCCATGAAGATCTTTTCTCCCACTTCTTCTCCTGTCTAAAATCTGATTTTAAAGGTTTCATTTGTTCTGTGTTCATAAGGAGAAAGGTCTGCAAATGTCAGCCACAGTAGGGTGGCACTTGTAATTTTAATGCTCTGAGGCATTAGCTGCTTTTGAGGTGTCTCTCCTGATGTTTAAAGAGGAAGAAATGACTGAAATCCTTGGCTTAAAGATTCTAATCACCACCCTCTGAGGTTCAGCCTCTGTGATTGAATCCTCCTTCATCAACTTTTCCCTGCACTTTAAGGAAATAAGTAAGTGTTGCTTGGAGGGTTATGGAAGAACCAAAGAAATATTTTCTAAGGTTTGAAATAATAATTTCTCCTTCCCTCCAAAACAGGGGGAGGGGAACCCCACCCAAACACCTATGGTATATTTTTAACAGCAGCTCTTCCTGCTGCTTATTCCTTTTTCCATGTAGCTATGATTTGGACACCATGGGAATGGAAAACTAAGGAGTTTTTTACCCTGTGGTATGGGATGGGATCCTTACCATATTCTCTGCAGTGTTTGATTTGATAGCCTGGGGATGCTGTGCAGATTCACAGAACCTAAGGGAACTGGGAAAGAAGAGTCCTTGAACGGAAGTCACATAGAATTGGCTTACTTGGGTGGGTTTGGGACCTGATTAGGAGAGACCATATCTGCAACAGACAGCAGAGGAATGAAAGAATCCTGTGGACTTTCTTACAAGACAAGAATGCAGAGGTGCAGGAGGTACAGTAGGACAAATATCTACCCTTTTCCTAGTTTTCTTGATTTCTGTCCCATGTATGATTCATGATTCAGTGTGCTGTCTTCATCTTTCACTTGAACTGAGGCTCCTGCCTTCACTTCTTCCCATTGTGAAGTATATCATCCCTCAAATGTCTATCACTGCATCCTAGTAAATAATTGCTGTGAGAAGGCATTTTCTTCTGAGGAGTAAACTTCTTCCCAAGTTTTCATTTGTATTTGATTGTGTTTCTAAAGCTTAAAACAGAACAGAATGAGAATGCTTTGGCAGAAGTTGATTGTGTCAGGATGCCTTAATTTCCTTCCTCTTTTTGGATTTTTCTAGGAATTAAATGGAGTTCAGACTTTTGGTCATGTTAGTAGTAACTGTGTATTTTCCCATGCCTTCTGAGTTCAAGCAGGTTCTAACCTGCTAGGTTTTTTTTCATTTGTCTATGCACAGTCATCTCTTCCAACCTATGTGCATTGTGCCTGCCTAGCAATCCACTAACTTTTAATTAAACAATTTCAATTAGTTTAAAACAATGTGGAGTAAATGCTGAGTGACTGAGGTTATTTCATCTAATTCAGATCTGGTTCTGTACCCAGTTGTGGGTGGGAGATAAGACAGACGAGGAGAATTTCTCCCTATAAGAGGAGCTTGGCAAGAAGGGAGAATGGGGATGGGGAAAGGGGAAAAGCATCTGTTGTTTGAGATGTTAGGGCTCAGACTTAGCATACTAATCTATGTTTTTGACCTAATAGCACATTCCAAATTTGAGGACTATTCAAGTAATGTCCAGGTATTAAGAGTAAGAGAACCTCAAATCTTTGTAGAAGATCTTGCATTCTTCTGTAGCTGGCTGTTTCTGATACCTGCTTGCCCTTCTTTCTTGGTGATATCTCTTCTTCCCCCCCCCCCCCCAAGCATTTGCTAGTTTCTCCTGTTGCCCGCTCTTTTTCTTCTTCCTGACAGAGACTGTGTACAACTCATAAAATGGGCTGAACTCTTCAGGTGTGACTCAGCTGCTGTGCAGACGTTGCCTAACAGGACATAGTCTGAAAGGGGTAATTTGACTTTAGACAGTTTTCACATCAGATGAGATGAAATCCTGCACCAGAAGATGAATCCTTTTGTCACCCTCATCAGGTTTGCAGATGACACCGTGCTGTGTGGTGTGGTTGACAAGGTGGAAGGAAGGGATGCCATCCAGTGGGACCCTTACAGACTTGAGAGGTGGGCCCATGCCGAGCTCAGGAAGCTCTGCAAGGCCAAGTCCTGCATCTGGGTCAGGGCAACCCCGAGCACAAACACAAGCTGGGCAATGAATGGATTGAGAGCAGCCCTGCAGAGAAAGACTTGGGGGTGCTGGTTGATGAAAAGCTCAATGTGAGCCAACAATGCGCAAGTGCAGCCCAGAAAGCCAACTGTGTCCTGGGCTGCGTCAAAAGAAGCCTGGCCAGCAGGTCAAAAGAGCTGATTCTTCCCCTCTACTCTGCTCTTATGAGACCCCACCTGGAGTACTACATCAGCTCTGGAGCCCCCAACATAAGAAGGATGTGGACCTGTTGGAGAGGGTCCAGAGGAGAGCCATGAAGACGATCAGAGGACTGGAACATCTCTCCTGAGGACAGGCTGAGAGAGTTGGACTTCTTCAGCCTGGAGAGGAGAAATCTCCAGGGGGACCTCATTGTGGCCTTCCAGTATCTGCAGGGGTCCTAGAAGAAAGCTGGGAAGACACTTTTTACAGGGCTTGTAGTGATAGGATGAAGTGTAATGGCTTCAAACTGGTGGAGGGTAGATTTGGATTAGAAATTAGGAAGAATTTTTTCATTATGAGGGTGGTGAGACGCTGGAACAGGTTGTCCAGGGAGGTTGTAGGTGCTCCAACACTGGATGTGTTCAAGACTAGGTTGGATGGTGCTTTGAGCACCCTGATCTAGAGGAAGATGTCCCTGCCCATGGCAGGGGGATTGGAACTAGATCATCTTTAAGGTTCCTTGCAACTGAAACCATTCTATGATTCTATGATTATATTGTCTTGCTGTCAACAAAGCATGTTACTGGTAAAAGGAAGTGCAAGGGAAGACACTGTTGTACTCTGACTTCTTGCATTATTTCTGGTTTAGAGGGTCTCTAACTTCCCTTATTGATAAGGAGTCATCAAACTACTTTTAACTTCTTTTCTCAAAAAAGAAACTGCTGTACTACTTGCAGTCCTGACTGTGTCTGCCTGAAGGGACTGGCAGCTTCTGTCCCTGTTATACTGTCCTCACATGTGGTCATGGTGGTGTATGCTGCTTATGCCAGTAGGATGATGAGATCGAGTGTTAAATGGTCATGCTGTCTATGAACAGTTTTCAGGGGAGTTGAACGGGAACTTCACTTCTTGTAGAACCCATCAGTTGTGAATGGGGATGGAAGAACAACGAGCCCATTTCCGTGAACTTGTTTTATTTACTGCATTAAGTATACATAGTAGTGGCATTTAAACTGGGTCAGTACAGAGAGCCACTAAAAGTCCTATTTCTGTTGAAGGACTGTCTTGGTCACCTGTAGGTACTGAGCAATACACCCACAGGCTTTGATATAGCTGTTCACTGCAGTACCACATTTGTTACCTAATTCTCCATTTATTGATCTCTAAAGACTAATTGAGTGTAAATCTTAAACAGTTTGCAGAATCTTGTCCTGTGCTACTTTGGAACATGTGTTCAATATATTGCATCTATATCTTTCCCTCAGTGCTTTTCTTTTCCTTGGTACGTTGTATTTTCCTACATGTGCCCTTTGTATTGAATGCTGTGTATTCAGGAGGGTTTCTTTATCGTTTCTCTGCCTGAGGCTTCATCTGTATACTAAAACTGAAGAATGGGACACAGCGTATGGTGAGAGTTATGGTAAGGGTTGAATTTTAAAATGGATTTTCTTTTGCAGTGTTTAAGCAGTTTAGAGATGTCAGCGGCACTTCTATGGTGTTAGTTAATTTTTCAATTATTTACCTGCCTTGAAAGGAATTATGAGCTAGTTCTTTCTTTACAATGAAGTTTGTTCTTTTAATTATTCTGTGAAACAAAGAATTGTGTTTAAATCTGTTCTACCAGTGGCTATCAGCACGAATCTGGGCAAACAGTTCTGACCTTTGTACTTGTATTATGTCTGGGAAAATAAGAAAGGTGACCAGGGTTTATGTAAAGCACCCTAGTACTGAAGTGCAGTGTGAACTGAAGAGATAAAGATTACTGTGCATAGTTAGAGTTGTGCAAATAAGTAAAGTCTGCCTAGAATAGTGGACATGATCTGATGGCTCTGAGGCTAACTTTGTCACCAATGGAAGCATGCTCTACCTTCTACAGCAAAGTTGCACTAAGGGGTTTTGTTTTTAAGTACATTTGGTACCAAAAATACTATCAGTGATCTGAAAAATTAAGGCCATGGTCTGGCTTCTCCTTTTATTTGGGTGGAGCTTTTTACATTTTATTTTTGTCTATGTGCCAGTCAGAGGGATGCACTTGCACTGTGACCTTGTTTGTGCTAACAAAATGAAACTCAATTCAGTTATTATTTGATGAATTGGCAGACAAATACAATGATGTTTAGTTTGGATCTAGGTGTGGGTGAACTGTTTCTTGCATGCACTAGTGGTCAAAGCCCTTACTATGTACTAGTTAAGAAATAAAAAGTCTATTTTAAAAGAGTTTACTTGTAGGTGAGCAGATGTGGCAAATGCTTAAGGGCAGGAGGGGATAGAGGGGTATCCATTTATAGATACTGGAATGCCTGGTCAGAAGTGGTCCATTCAGACATTTTTAATTACTGCTCAGGATTTTTAATTGGATTTAGTTTGCTAGTTGGAATATACATTTAACAAATCCAATAACTAATAGTATTTATAGTAATTTGTGGTTTGTTAGGGCATATCTTCAGCAGCTCAAAGCATTAATAAAGAGTGAAAGAGACCATGGTTGGTTTTAAACATCTAGTTGGTTTCAGTGGGTCTCAGCAATTTGTCTTACATCTGAAAATGTATGTGCAAAAAAACCCTCTTAGAGTGACTAGTTCAGCTGAAGACATGTCTTACTCAGTGTAGCTTGCAAGTTACAAAAACAGTTGGCAATAATACACCATATCTTGCTGGCAGTCTAGACTTAGCACCAGCTTACCTAATTAAAAATAATTGTATTCAGTGAAATAGTGTCAAAGAGTGCAGTATCTTAAGAGACCTTTTTGGTGGTTAGCTAGGTTTTTCACTACATCATGGTCATAGCATGTTTTTGTCATCTGTTTGTTAGCCACATGATAAGCAATGTGGAATATTTAACCTTTTTCTGTTTTGCCTTAGGAAGTGATTCTTGAGGTCCTTGAAAGTCTACTCCTTTACAGCAGCTTATTCCAAAGACCCTGGCAGAGAGGTCTGAAATTCGTAGTTTGGCAGAGCTGAGGTGAAGCTGCAGATTAGTGTGTATAATATACTGAAAAGTTCTATGGAAAACTGAAGTGTTTGTGAGACAGATGTAGGAAAAAACCCATCTTGTTACTTAGAGATAATGTATCCTAAATTTTAAACAGATCACCTTAGAGAGATTTAACTTTCCATCCAAAAACAGGGAAGGAAATACCACCTTTAGGCAAGATTGAAACTCTTGATTTCTAGCTAGGAGTGGGGTCTAGCAGGAAAAATTGGTGTCTTTGTTCACATCTGCAGAACTTTCTTTAGAGTGGTGGGAGATTGAAATGTAGATGAAAGTCTCAGACTTAAAGGCTCAGAGGCAAGGGTTATGCTTATGTACTGAGAGAATGGTATGTTTTAAATTTGTTCTAGTTTTCTGTTGTCAGATAGACTTTTAAGAATAGTTATTGTTCAGTGGTGATTTTGTAATGTAGCATTTTTATAAATAACATCAGTTTAAAAATGCTGTCATGCTGTGTTTCATCTTTATTTTATAATGCCTCCTCATAAATGATAAATAGTACAATCTACAGCAGCACATTTTGAAATCCAGACAAGAACACTGTATCTTATCTGATCTTCTGTATATCATAGACCTATTTTGCAATAGTACATCTACTCTTGATGTTTTAAAAGCAAGAAATACAGAAACTCCAGCTTTCTTGACTGTTTGTTCCAGTAGTTTTATACTCTTTTTTTCTGAGAGAGAAAAAAATCTGCATTTCAAACAGGTGTTTATTCTACAGCCATTGTATCCCCTATTTAAATCACTATTTGATTTTCCATTGTTTGTTTTTTTTTTTTCTTGAATCCATGTCAGGTAGTCTATTGAAACTTTTTGAGCTATTGGGGCACAATTTTCACGGTCTTGCTTCCTGCAGTTTCCTTATTCTTTTTCAGGATATACTATCAAGCATCATGAAGAAAGTTGTGTGTCATTCGTATTTCAGAACTTGGGGAAATAAGCAATATGAATATAGGGAACTCTTTGTAAGTGTTTTTTAATTGGGAAGACTTTCTTCTTAAAAGTAAAGCATACAATTGAATTACATAACCATACTCAAAACAGTTCTGTACATACTAGACATATGCTGATTATTTGACTCTTTTCTAGTGGGAGAGAAGCACCAGTTTTGTTCTTCATGTCTCTTTTTTTAATGCACAAGAGAACACAGAATGTTTGAACTGTTACATTGTGAAGATATGGTTGTCTTAACCTTTCTTTTTCACTGTCATTTTCGTTATAGTTTTGCAAAATCTCTACTAATGGTACATTTTATGATGAACCTTTGTTTACTTTTAGAGCCCTAGGGTTTTTGGCTTCCATTTTTTTCTGACAATCTGTGTTTATGGAGATAACGCGATCTTGGCAACGCATGTAGTGCTGTATCTTTGCAAACGCTGCCTGCTTTTTCAGATAGGGAACAAGTGGAGAGCTCTCAGGCCATTGATGATTAGGGAAGCGTTAAGCAAACTATCAAGCAAGTACATTTTCCTGAAATATAAAGATAAAATGTCAACATTGCTATCGTAAATAATTCAACAATATGAAGCATTAAAATAGGGTTTGAAAAAGAATGTATTCCTTTTTAAAAAAGACTTCAATCTATTACAGTAGAAACTGCAATATTTATATATATCATAATTGAACTCTAAATCGTTAACTTGATAGCCTTTTGAATGCATTTATGTAGTTTGGGGTTTTAGGGTATTAGTATTTAATAAATCTTACATTTACAAAAATAACTTGATTTCAAATGTTTCTGTGGCACTGTCTCACAAGACTGTTGCTTGGATGTCTCAGGGGGTCTTTTTTGTGTTTTGTTGTATTGCATTATGTGACTGGGCCCTGATTCTGTAAGGATTTAGAAGTGTAATGTACTTCATGTACAATGTCCCTTTCCAGCCTTGTTGAAACTGTATAGGATCTAAGTTGAGTGCCAAGGAGGGAGGTTTTGTGGTTTGGGGGTTTTTTTGTGATTTTTTTTTAAGTCATGTTTTTTATTAGTTGGTTTAGAGCTTCAGGCTCTAATCTTGCCTAGGTTTGTAGCTGCTCCTGCAATACCGAAGAAAACGTAAATAAAAATGCAAGGCATCTTATATAGATTG
>VYZX01004807.1:757670-782841 GCA_013401335.1 Brachypteracias leptosomus | reverse complement strand
TGCTCCATCCCTGGAGCTGTTCAAGGCCAGGTTGGATGGGGCTTGGAGCAACCTGGTCTAGTGGGAGGTGTCCCTGTCATGGCAGAAGAGTTGGAACTAGATGATCTTTGAGGTCCCTTCCAACCCAAACCATTCTATGATTCTGTGATGTGCAGATGCTTACGGGGTGGGTGTCCAGATGATTATCTCCAAACAGACACTGCACTGAGACCTTGGGGGGTTGGACTAGACGACCTTTAAAGGTCTGTTCCAACCCTAAATTCTCTATGATTCCATGACCACCTGGGGTGGGAGGTGAAAGGCCCCAGCAGAAGGTCTCCTGTCCCTCACAGCACACTCAAGACCTCAGCTGGAGAACCATTCTGGTCTTCACTGCAGGCAAAACTTTCCAGCCCGAACCATTCTACGATTCTAAAAGTACTTTTAGCAAAAGTGAAATCAGCTGGTTGCCTACTGGGATGGGAGGGAAACCTGCTGGACTGGGCAGCAGCAGGAGCAGGCTCTGGCATTGGGGCTGAGATCCACCCCAGCACGGGCTGGTTAATCCATCCTGGTACTTTTCTATCCCTCCATCACCCATTCAGCGCCGGGAAATTGATACCCTCATTAGACCCCATTAAGAACAACATCCTTTTAATAGCCGGGTCGGGTATTATTATTATTACTCTCTCAGCGTGGAGTAGTTAATGGCTCGGAGTGGAAATTGGGAGTTCTTTATTGGGTCTCTCTCCCTTCCATGCTGGTTCCAGGGGCTCAAGGATTCAGCTCATGCCTCCCGCCCCGTGCTCTGATGGTGTCTCCAGCTCTCCGTTGTTTCCGAGAACGTCCCTGTGTCCCCAGCTATTGTAACTGTTTGCTGGCTGTGAAATAACCCGTGTTGTTATCTCATTTCATCTGCCCACTTCTGTCAGGACATGCTCTCCAGCGGCCCCGGAGCCCGTTAATCTTCCGGCAGCCAAAGCTGGAAGTCTTAAATGGGGAATTTTCTGCTGTGCTCGAGTTTGTTCAGCCAGTTTTAATTGGGCTCTGGAAAGCAGCTGGCGTGGTAATATTGAACACCCTGCATTTGCAAATTGTTGGTAAATACAGCTGCAGGAATGGTGTGTGCAAATGAAGCCCGGCTGCAGGGAGGTCAGGAGCAGCCTGAGAGCAGCAGCGGTGGAGGAGGAGGAGGGAGGAGAGCTGGGAAATGTGGCTTTTGGAGGAAGGGAGATATTGCTTCGTGGATTTACAGGGAGAGGTAAATGATATGGGAGTCCTGTGTCCAGCTCTGGAGTCCTCAGCAGAGACATGGAGCTGGTGGAGCGGGGCCAGAGGAGGCCCCAGCAATGCTGGGAGGGCTGGAAGCCTCTGCTGGGAGAGTTGGGGTTGTTCAGCCTGGAGAAGAGAAGGCTCTGGGGAGACCTTCTTGGGGCCTTTCAGAACTTCAAGGGGCCTGTCAGAAAGATGGGGACAGACTTTTGAGCAGGGCCTGTTGGGACAGGACAAGGGGTGATGGTTTTAAACTAAAAGAGGGAGATTTAGACTAGAGAGAAGGAAGAAATTGTTGCTGCTGAGGGTGGTGAGAGCCTGTGCCAGGTTGCCCAGAGAGGTGGTGGCTGCCCCATCCCTGGACCCATTGCAGGTGAGGTTGGCCGGGGCTCTGAGCAACCTGCTCTAGTTACAGATGTCCCTGCTCAGTGCAGGGGGGTTGGATGAGATGAGCTTTGAAAGTCCCTTCTCACCCAAACCAGTCTGTGAGTCTATATCCTATATGGCTCTCGACATACTCCTGTCTCCATCAGATGGTGACAGGCTGTATTTCACCTGAGGGAGATTTCCCACTGATCAGGTGTCTCACTTGCTATTTCAGTGGAGAACAATACAAAAAACTTACTGTTGAACAGCCTGTAAGGCTGGAAACCTCTGCTGTTGCATCAGAAATCATAACGGGCCTTATCCCTGCTACTGGCCATGTCCAGAGATGTTGCTTGCTCAGCTAAAACCATTTGGGATCCATCCCTGCTCCAGGGATCCTGGAGGGCCTGGATCAGGACGGGCAGTCGGGTCACATCCAGTGAGCACCAGCCACCCAGAGCAGGACACGTGGTGCTGCTTTCACTCCTACCCACGGACACAAGACACAAAAGTTGGGAAACACCCTGTCCCGGTGGGTGCCCATGTCCAGCTGGTGCCCTAGGGACCTCAGGGGGATGGGATCTCCTCTCTCTGACTTCACTGCATCGATGCACCAGTAAATCCCAGCAAAGAGAAACCCCCAAATCCCAGCATCTGACCGGAGTCAGACGCAGGAGGACAGGAGATGGAGAGGAGCAGGAGACTGGGATCACAGCCAGGTACTCACGCTGGATGTCGATGGTGACAGAGGTCTCCTTCCCACTGGGAATGGCTTTGTTGGTGGCTCGGCAGACGATGCTCTCCCCGTTCTCGATGTCGGAGGGGGCGATGAAGAGGGTGCTCATGATGCTCTCCCTCTTGCCATCACGGAGAAGTGTCTGTGGGGGAGAGACAGAGGTGAGGAAAGGCAGGTTCCTGCAGAAGAGGAGCCTCTTCCCCTGGCTGAGGGTCACCCAGCCCTGCAAACACACCAGCAGCCCTGGTAGGAGGCTTGTGTGAGCTCCTCAGTCAAGCAGCTCGGCAACCGCAGCTCCTCTGGCTGGACTCTGCCAAGAAGCCTTCGGGGAACAGCAGAGACAAATTTCACTGCTCTTCCCTGGGAATGGGGCACTTAACTCCCATCTGCCTCCCTCCAGCCCTGCTGTGCCTAGACCTGGGAATCACAGCTCCAGAGATGCACAGAATCAGAGAACGGTCGTGGCTGGAAGGGACCTTTGAGATCTTCAACACATCAAAACTGAAAGGTTTTGAGACTCCCAAGATCCAAAGAAGCCTAAAATTGGCCACTAGTTTTTCTGAAGGCTGTTTTTAACACAATGAGGTTAAGAAAAGGATCAGGTTGGGGTTTCCTCTGCATGTGTGGGGACTTGTGGCATTGAAGGTGACAAGTGCTGGTGGAGCTGGTGCTGGTTGAGCAGCCCTGGGCACATCCAGCCCCAGAGCACTGATTCTCCCTGTGTTTGTGGAAGGGCTTCATGGAAACCTCCAGTAAGTCAGGAGAAGCTGTGGTTTCAGCCTCAGAAACAGAGTTTTTCCTGACCCTATGAGGAAGAGAAGATGCTTCCCCCATATAGAACAGGACTGTTCTTCCAGATCATCCCTGGGAGCTAATTAAAACACCACGGAAATCTCTGGACTGTGTGTGAGATGGAGCCACAGCCTCAAAAGCTCTGCTTTGGAAGGTTGTGTTTGTTGGAAATACTTTAAAGATAAGTAGAGGGGCAAATTTCCTTCTCTGCTCCCCACCACTTGTGGGCTTGACGGGGAAAGAGCCTCAATGTTGGCTCCCCAGGGCCAGGTCTGAGCAGCCTGCAGTGAAGAAGAAGGCTTGGGGTGATCTGAGTCTGTTATAAACAACCGTGTGTTGAGGGCCTGGATGTTAATTAATTCTACTTGATTTGAGAGAGAGTGAGGTGGCTTCTCCCTGGCTTTAATTAGCCTCGAATGAAGGGAGATGGGGCCATTCTCCCTGCTCTGTTTGCACCCAGGGGGAAACGTCTCAGCTGGAGCTGAGGGATCTGGGTGCTCTGCAGAGTGACAGGGAGGAGGAGGAGGAAGAGGAAGAGGAGGAGGAGGAGGAAAAGAAGGCAGAGAAGGAGGAGGGAGGAAGAAGAAGAGGAGGAGGAGGAGGAGGAAAAGAAGAAGGAGGAGAAGGAGGAGGGAGGAAGAAGAGGAGGAGGAGGAGGAGAGGAGGGTGGTGGCTCCTCAGAATTTGGGGATGCTGCTGGATGGAGGCTTCACAGAGGGTGAAAGGTTCATTAAGAGCTCTTGAGGAGCTGGAGAGGAATGCCTCTGACTCCTGGCTTTGAAGTGTGCCTGCGTTACAAATGGCTGCAAACTGACCCATTTTATGTCTCCGATTCTGCTCTTTAGAAATTTCCATGAGAAATGTCAGGAGTTAGTGAATCTTTAGCACTTGCCAGACGTCAGGCGCCTCTCAACGGGAGAACATGTGGGGACCCATTCTGAGCACGCTGCTGATTGCTCTTTGATGTTTCCCTTTATGACCCAATAAAGACTTTCTGTTTAAATTAAAAGATGCCAACAACCCTGACGATTTCTCATGGGAAACTGCAGTTGGGAGGAGGGGACACGTCTCACTGCAACCACCTTTTGATCTAGAGGTGCTCCAGCCAAGGGCAGGTCAGCGTTGGCTTTGTGGTGCTGTAGATGACATCACCACCACACTCAGGTGGGATTTTGGGGGGAGAAGTGGGCAAACCAGGCAATTGGAAGCTGTGAGAGGGTACAAAAAGCTGGTCAAACACAGAGCAGAACCTATTTTGGGGATGGTTTGTGTCCTCTTCACTGTTTTCCTCCCAGACTCTCCATCAGAAAGGTTGCACGGGTGGTGTAGGATGAGAGCCTCAGCTCTGCAGAGCTGAAGGAGCTGCCCTGGATGTTCTGGAGCTGTGTGAAGAGCAGAGTCAGGCCTGGTGCACCTTGCTGAGTGCAGTCGTTGTCCCCAGCCCTATCCTGCCTCACCTTGGAGTAGGTGGCTCCATTGATGACTTCTCCTCTCCGCATCCAGATGATGGAGGCTGCTGGCTTGGCGTTGTCCGCGTGGCAGGTCAAGTTGAGGGGGTCTCCTGCTCTCAGGCTGATGATGGGCCCCCCCATAATGACCGGGTCGTCTGGAGGAACTGCAAGGAAACAACAGAGGGGACAATGTCATTTGCTGGCATTAAACCCACCTTCCTGGAGCCACCTGTGAGGTCTGGGCTGCCAGGACTGGATGGTGACCTCTCAAACCCCTGCAGTTGGCTTTGACGTGGCCATGGCAGTGTCCAACCCCACCTCACCACATCATAGCTGGCTTTTTGCTGCTCACCTCAAAGCTCTGCCCCAGATTTCCACTCTGCAGCAGCAGGAACTGGCTGCAGTTTTAGAGGGGCCAGGGGCCAGATGGCTGCCTGAGCTTTGCAGTAACATCAAGGATCAAGCCTGTGGTAGAGAAATCCACCAAGGGCTACTAAATCCTCAGAAAGGATGGTGAGTATTTGAGAGAAATATTCCTGCTTGCTGGCCCTGCTCTTCTGTTCCTCCCCAGGCAATGATAACTGGCTGCTGCTGGACCTGGGATACGGGGCTTGGGGGGGACTTTGGTCTGACCCTGGTTCCTCCGACTGCAAATTAGGTGGTGATTTGGAGGAGCAGAGCAGGGGAGCTGGATTTGGACTGTTACCTATTGCACTCGGGGGGAAGAGCTTATTATGGGCATCAGAAGTGTGGCTTCCAGATGCCTGCCTTTGAAGAGGGCTCTCTTGCCAGGGGAGGGGTGGAGGAACCCCCTGAGCAGGTCCTTGCTCTGCTTTGATTTCCCCTTTGCTTTTACTGCTCACGTGTGCTGCTGCCTTGCTGCACAAAAGGTTGTGAAACTCCTCCTTTG
Source organism: Brachypteracias leptosomus (assembly GCA_013401335.1). Taxonomy (NCBI): domain Eukaryota; kingdom Metazoa; phylum Chordata; class Aves; order Coraciiformes; family Brachypteraciidae; genus Brachypteracias; species Brachypteracias leptosomus. Next base: position 777,335 of record VYZX01004807.1, on the reverse strand, counting down.
GTCAGGCTCCCTCTTGCCACCATGAGGCTTTTAAGCCTCTCCCTCTGCACAAGCAGATTTTGCTGGGGGTGTCAAGGAGATGTTTAAGATCTCACCCTCCCTTTGAAGCCACCTCAGCTTGGCAGCCTGTGTGAGGCTGCACCCCCATTACAGGCTGTGCCTTTGCTGGTGTCACACAGCCCCTGGGCACCTCTGCCTCTTGTCTTGGGGAGAACTTCATGATTGGAAACAGGGAAGCAGATGAGGGGCACCTGAGCATGGTCCTCCTTTGTGACTAGCTCTGAAAGCACCTCTGAACACCCCCAGCACTGTAGGAGATGGGAAATTCAGCTGGAGGGAGGGGCTGTCCTTCCATCCTGCAGAGAGCATCTTCATCTCTGCTATCCTGGCTGAGGCTGCTCTAGTCAAGACTTGCTCTGAAGATGGAGAGGTCTGTCCAGCTGTCAGGTTAGCTCTTCCCATCCACACCCCTTGGGAAACCAAATGCTGGGCTTGCTAGAGATAGATGTGTACCCACCCACCTCATGGCCTGGCTTCAGGAGCTCTTGGGGGCCATGCAGCATTGGGAATCATAGAATCGTTTGGGTTGGAAGAGACCTTCAAGATCATTGAGTCCAACTGTTCCCCAGAGCTGTCAGGGCACCACTAACCCATGTCCCTCAGCACCACAGCTCCACGCCTTGGAAACCCCTCCAGGGATGGGGACTCCACCACTGCCCTGCCCAGCCTGGCACAGCCCTTCCCAGCCCTGCCCACCAACAAATTGTGCCTCAGCTCCAACCTCAACCTCCCCTGGGGCAACTTGAGGACACTTCCCCTTGTCTTGTCACCTGTTCTTTGGGAGAAGAGCCCGACCCCACTTTGCTCCAACCTCCTTGCAGGGAGTTGTCAAGAGCACATCTCTCCTGAGTCTCCTTTTCTCCAGGCTCAACCCCCCCAGCTCCCTCAGCCACCCCTCCCAAGAACCCAGCAGAAACGTGGAGGACGGTGGAGACACATCCCTGGTGCAGCCTCTCTTGCCTAAGCAGAAGAGCTGATCCTACCAAGGGATGGGGGAAGAATCCCTGCTTCACACCCAGCTCAGGAGTAGGTGGCAAAAGCCTCCTACCCTTCATCATCCTCTCCAAGGGGATGAGGCTGCACATTGGTCCTGGTTTAGTCACACACTGGTCCTGGTTTAGTTACACGCTGGTGCTGGTTCCCCCTCCCTGAGCCCTGCAAAGGAACATCACAGCTGACCAAAGCCCCCTCTGAACCTCCCAAGCCTGTTTCTGCTCCTCAAGCTGCCTGAGAATTATTTCCAGAGCTCCAGGTTGGCTCCTCCAGAGCAGGGCTGGAGTCGGGAGGTGGGCAGGGATTATGTTCCCCACCAAGCCAAGGTCTGCACAGGATTTGTGGCGAGGCAGATGTGCTGGTTGCACACAACGCTGGTCACACACAGCTGCCAAATGCTCTGAGTAATGGGATTTTGCAGCTCAGTGGGTGGAACCCAGTGACTGGGAGAGAAAAAAGCTTTTCTACATGGATCCAAAATGTAATTTTTTTTTATAAGGCTACAAGAGCGGAAAAAAAAAAAGAAGAAGTGGAGAAGTGTGGTTCGGGTTAGTTGAAATGCTCCAGCCCCTGAAATGTGAAAATGTGGAAAATTCTGCTTCATCCTGATGCTGTTTAACTATTAAGGAAGTATTTCTTTTCACTTTTCTTAAAAAAAATGCCTTTTCACCAGATCAGTTTATACTGTTTTAAACAAAAATGGTATTTCTCAACAGCTTCTTTTCCCCTCACTGAAGCTATTAATTGAATTTGACCTCAGCTTGCAAAATATTGGAAATTCATCATGTGGAGATGGGGAAATAACAAATAACCCACAAACCTTCATCTGAAGAGCATCCTGGAATTAAATGAAGGGACTTTTACGATGGGATGTTTAATATTCTCAACTGATGCCCAGTAAATGGCTGGTCCCACTGGTTGACATCTAAAGGCTTTTCTTTTTGCAGCCCCTGGCTTAACATCACCCCTTCCAAGGGAGCCCAGCCCATCCCTTAGCTGGAGGACATCAAGAGATGGAGGACACCCTAACGTGGACAAACAGAACCACTTGTCTTCCCTGTGCTGCAAAATCTCATTTGCTAACCTACTGTTTTTGCTCCTTGTTGGATTAGCAGCTTGGGGAGTTGCTTAAGGAGATGAGAGGAGCAGGAAGGAGATGGGTGCTCATTGTGTCTTCTCAAGTAGGTGCTTATTATCCCCTGGTTACTCCTCTAGCCATGAATTATTGATGGGCTCCAGGCTCACTAACCAGGGGACCTGGGTGGGGAGGAGAGGCTCTGATGATGAGGAACCAGCAACGTCTCAACTCCTGCCAAACGAAGGATGGATGAATTCCTGCCCCACTCAACCACCGGCCAGGACAAGGAGGAGGAAGAGAAGGTTGAAAGATTAAAAGAGGAGAAGACAGAAGGGAAAGCAAGAGAAGCACAGAGCCATGATCCATTATTCATCCCAGGTGCTCCCAGGATTGGATATTATCATGAGGCACCGCTGCAGAATCCGGTCTCCTAATTTTTAATCACATAGATGGAGAAGTGTTTGTCTCCCTGATTAATACAGGATATAAATAGGGACAGTCGTTGGGGGTTAACCTTTACGTGTCTGGGAAGCTTGAAAAGGCCATGAGGGACCCAGGATGGCTCAAGCCCACGGGAGCAGGGACAAGCCAGAGATGAAGGGGGCTTACAGGAAAGCTGAGGAGGGACTTTTCACCAAGGCCTAAAGTGATAGGACAAGGGGTGATGGATTTAAACTGGAAGAGAGGAGATTTAGATAAGAAATGAGGAGGAAGTTCTCTGTGAGGGTGGTGAGACACTGGCACAGGTTGCCCAGGGAGTTGTGGATGCTCCATCCCTGGAGGTGTTCAAGGCCAGGTTGGATGGGGCTTGGAGCAACCTGGTCTAGTGGGAGGTGTCCCTGCCATGGCAGGGGGGTTGGAACTAGATGATCTTTGAGGTCTCTTTCAACTCAAACCATTCTAGGATTCTATGATGTGCAGCTGCTTATGGGGTGGGTGTCCAGATGATTATCTCCAAGTGGATGCTGCACTGAGACCTTGAGGGATTGGACTAGACAACCTTTAAAGGTCTGTTCCAACCCTAAATTCTCTATGATTCCATGACCACCTGGGGTGGGAGGTGAAAGGCCCCAGCAGAAGGTCTCCTGTCCCTCACAGCGACTTCACTGCAGCCAAAACTTTCCAAAGAAATGACGACAAGCTTCCCACCATCAAACTCACTGATGTTCCACCAAAACACGGGGCTTGCTGAATATTTCTGCCCCAGCTTTGGGCAGACACTAATGTGCTCTCCATAGCTGAGGGCTGCTTGGATAAGGAGAGCTCGGGGTCTCTGCTCCTCGCCTTCGGAGCGCCTTGGGAGAAACACGTTTCCCAGCACATCAGCATAAAGCAATACAAATAAACGAGCGCTGCTCTCGGGCTGTGCATTCAGCAGCTTCTTAAATTAGCTGCTTCGTTAGAGGCTTTTCTGCACAGCCCGACCCTGCAAGACTCAAGCCCGTGATTAATCAGGGAGACCGCGCGGAATTCGCCGGGGCTGAGCTCGTACCCCAGGCTAAGGCTGCAGCCTCGGCTCGGAAGAACCTCGGAGAGGTCTCTAAATGCTCCTGGCAGCTGGTCAGCGTTGTGGTGAGCAGGCAGAACCTCAATTATTAGCAATATTTATTGAGATAACAGGATCCTCCAGGCAGGAGTTGGCTGCTGGAAGTGGAGGAAGCAACAAGCCCTGCAGCCACCAGCGCTGCTCCTAATTAGCGCCGGCTGCTTTTCTTGTTTCTCTCCTTGATGGGGCTGGTACCTCCCGGCTGCTGGGTTTGGGTAATGAGCCTCCTCTGCTTGAGATGGTGTTAACAGATTCAACCCCACATGCTCACCAGTGGGGAAGAGCCACCCAGTTGCTGGGCTGGAGAGGGAGGTCCTGGGAAGCCTCTGAGGATTGCTCTGAGCTGTGTTCAGCACAAGTGTCCCCTGAGGAATGAGGTCCCCTGGGTAAGGCATGGATGATGCATTGCTCATCCTCCTCACAGGGTTTGTGGCACCCTGGGCTCATCTTCCATGTGTTAAGCAAAGAACAGTGAGTAGAAGATGTTCTTGGTCATTACAAACCATTGGAAGGCTTTCCTGTCCTCCAAAGATGAGTCTAAGTGCAGAGCAAAGCCATCCTCGGGAGTCTGCTGATGGTCCTGCTCCCTGAATGCTCCAGGCTGGGGGAAGAGTGGCTGGAAAGTGCCTGGAGGAAAAGGACCTGGGGGTGGTGGTCAACAGGCAGCTGATGATGAGCCAGAGTGTGCCCAGGTGGCCAAGAAGCCACCAGCATCCTGGCTTGTGTCAGCACCGGTGTGGCCAGCAGGACCAGGGCAGGGATCGGCCCCCTGAACTGGGCACACCTCGAATCCTGGGGTCAGTTTTGGGCCCCTCACTCCAAGAAGGACCTTGAGGGGCTGGAGCGTGTCCAGAGAAGGGCAATGAAGCTGGGGAAGGGTCTAGAGCAGGAGTGTGGTGAGGGCCTGAACCACTGCAGCTCACAGCGACATGAACTTACAGCTTTGCACTTATCAGGACATTACACATTTAGGATTCAGATCTCCAGCAGCTCCTCAGAGCTAGGAAGGATACAAGCAGACTCTTGGGTTTTCTCCAACACGTTGAAGGCTGAGGTTTCACTGTGTCTGCTCTCATGGGTTATGCTTTCCAGGGAAGCACTAACTAGAGTTATGCCAAGTGTGTGGGACTTGGTGACCTGAGCTCTGGAGGAAACCCAACCCTGGGCTGCAGTTGTATTTTCCCAACCATCGTGACAGGCATCCATCCCATCTCTTCCTGAAGCACTTAAGAAATCAAACCCTTGGCAGATGAAGAGCTTCAATAGGTAAGGAGAAAGGGACAACACAGAGCAAGTGGCCTGACTGCAAATGGGGTCAGTCATGGGGCTAAGAGTCCTGACTCCAACATGGAATATTCCCCTCTCCAAGCACAGAATCATAGAATCATTTAGGTTGGAAAAGACCTCTAGGATCATCAAGTCCAACCTGTAACCGACCAGATTCTCCTTTGCATCCTACACCTGAAACCTGGAGACCATTTCTGTGGCTCAGAAGGATGAGGCTCAGCTCTTGTGCAAGGGAAACAATCAGCCAAGCTGCCCTACATGATAAGATAGGATGAGAGGAAAAGCCTCAAGTTGCCCCAGGGGAGGTTGAGGTTGGAGCTGAGGAACAATTTGTTGGTGGTCAGGGCTGTGAAGGGCTGTGCCAGGCTGGGCAGGGCAGTGGTGGAGTCCCCATCCCTGGAGGGGTTTCCAAGGTGTGGAGCTGTGGTGCTGAGGGACTTGGGTTAGTGGTGCCCTGGCAGTGCTGGGTTAGTGGTTGGACTTGGTGGTCTTGAAGGTCTCTTCCAACCACAACAATTCTATGATTCTATGAGGCAGGAGGAAAAAAATTCTGTGTCTCCACTGGCAATCTACAGATGTGATGGTGCCAACACTGGCATCGCTTCAAAGCCTCCAGCCCCCCACCCTTGTGCTGCCAGGCTCTGGCCCTGCTGAGCTTGGCAGGGGATGGAAGGCTGGTCATTTGGAGGCTGCCTGGGTGACTGGCACCCTTCCTGCATCTCCTTCCCCCATGCCAAGCCCTGGCAGGGTCACCCACCTTGGGAAGGGTGGCAACGGGGCGATGGGGCTCTCGTTCAGCAATGGCTGGTTCGTGCCTTACAGACAAGTCTTAAACTGCCTCAGAGTCCTCGCTTGGAGAGCCAAAGAGGACATCAAGTCTAGAGGTCCTCTGTTGTCCCTCCCACATCTCCCCCAGCCTGATGCTGCTCTGCTGCTCGTTCTTCTCAAGGGAGTTGAGCTTGGACAGCCTGGCAAATGCAGGGCAGCTGTGGGTGCCCTCGGAAAGGAGCCTGGTGCTGCCAGGAGAAGGAGGAGAGGAAGCAGACGTGGGTGAGCAGCACAGCCTGGGGAGAGCACACTGAAAAATAAATCAAAAGGAACGAGGGGAGCAGGGAGAAAAGTAGTGATGAAAGTTTAAACAGTGCATCTCTTTCTGGGTCCTGCTTGTCTTGTGGCAATTGGGTGTGTGGGAGGGGGGGTTGTGCCTGCAATGGGGCCTCCTCTCCATCCCAAGCGTTTGGGAAACTAACTGCTAATATTGCCAGAACTCCTTAAAAAAAAGTCCTAATGATTTATAGAATCGTAGGATGGCTTGGTACGGAAGGGACCTCAAAGATCATCCAGTTCCAACCCATCTGCCATGGCAGGGACATCTCCCACTAGACCATGTTGCTCAAGGCCACATCCAACCTGGCCTTGAACACCTCCAGGGATGGAGCATCCACAGCTTCTCTGGGCAGCCTCAGTTTTCTCACCACTCTCTGAGTGAAGAACTTCTTCCTCATTTCTAATCTAAATCTCTCCTCTTCCAGTTTGAAGCCATCACCCCTTCTCCTATCACTACAAGCCCTTGTGAAAAGTCCCTCCCCAGCTTTCTTGTAGATCCTGGAAGGCCACCAGAAGGTCTCCCTGGAGCCTTCTCTTCTCCAGGCTGAACAAGCCCAATTCTCTCAGCCTGGCCTCACAGCAGAGGGGTTCCAGCCCTCGGACCATCCTTCTTTGGACAACAAGTCCATGTCCCTCCAAGTCTGCTTCAACAAGTCCATATCCCTCTTCTGCTGGGGGCTCCAGAGCTGTCTCTAGATGGATAAGCTCCAGAACGTATCTCTATTTTCATCCAGTTCCCCATGTTCGAGATTTCCTTGGGTCAGCAGGCTGGATTTCTCTGGTGGGATGATGTCCTTCTGGAGAATTCCCCAACCCAACAAAGCTTTGCAGAGATGGTTTCATTTAATTGCAGCAAAGCTCTGCCTGACCTCGCCTGCTCAGCTCCTCTCACCCACTCTGCCCAGAAGAGGTTGATCTTCCCCCAGCAAACCCCTCTCCAGGTCACATGGAGGACTATCACTGCAACACTCTTTACTTTTCCAAGCTGAGGGCGGGTTTGGCCCCAAATCCTTTCCTAGAGGGTGTTTTAAATATTTGATTTTCATGTCGGGTTGGAAAGAAACCAGATTTCCAAGTTCTGAAATCCTTTGTGAGACCTGGCTCTGGGCAGCATCCGTTTTTTGGAGGCAACATGAGCAGATCTGACACAGGGTGAGGGAGCATTTGTATTCCACTCAAAAACCTTCTGTAGGAGGGGGAAAAACAAAGTTTTGGCAACTCCCTCCAAGCTCTACTAGAGCCAGACGTGGTGCAGACAGAGCTGGCCGGGTATTGATTGTTTACTTGAAATATTCTCTCTGTAAAGAGTAAGAAACTCAAAATTTCCTCTTCCAGTTGAAAGGGAAATAAAACCCCAGCAAATATATTGCATTTGCTAGTTCCTCATTTCATTCTCTCAGTCAAGGTGGTGTTTGGATGGAACATGTCAACAACCAAGCCCTAATTTGGGTCCTGATGGCTTCAGAGGGAGCTGTTTTGCTTTGCTTGTGTCTACAATGAGTTGTCCTTAAACCAAAGGGTCTTGACAATGATTTAAGGAGAGAGGCAGAAGCACGACCCATGGCAATTGTGAGCAATGGCTCCACTTCTGCCTGGCAGGGGATGGAGGAAGGTCAGGGCAAAGCTTCCCTGATGTGGTAGGAGGGATGGGATGGGATGGGATGGGATGGGATGGGAGGGGACAGGATGGGATAGGAAGGGAAGAAATATTATCTGCCAAAATGGCCTTGCTACCACCCTGAATCCCAGGTTTTCCAGCTGGGTCAGCCCCTTGTCCCTGCTCCTGTGCAAGCCCCACTGCTCTGTGCTGGGACCTACAGTGGTTCCACAGTGGGAGCAGGGAATGACCCCTGTCCTCTTCAGACATCTTGTCCTCTTGGGCATCCCACATGGACATGTGGGACTCCACAGAGCCTGCAGCATCTTCAGTGGTCCTACACTAGGCTATAGTTTAAGACACCTTTGGGGGTGATGCTAAAGCTGAACAGCAAAGCCCCATGTTCATCATCTGTCTTGGAGCCAACAAGCACCACTTGGCTCGTGAGCCAGCAGCTATGGAGAGGGAGAAGGGACCTGGTAGGTCAAGTCCCCATGGGCATCAGGGAAAAATCATGCTGCAGAAAGGTCCTCCAAGCACATCCCTCTTTATAGCAGCCACAAACCACCTCTGACACACTCCTAAAACTGGGACTAGAACCATAGAATTGTTGTGGTTGGAAGAGACCTTTCAGATCAATCGAGTCCAACGGTTCCCCCAGCACTGCTGGGGCACCACTAAACCCTGTCCCTCAGCACCACATCTCCATGGCTTTGAAACCCCTCCAGGGATGGGGACTCCACCACAGCTGCTCTTCCCAAAGCCTGGGGGTTGTTGTGACCCAAGGGCAGGACCCAGCCCTTGGTTTTGTTGAACTTCAAATCATTGAAGCCTTGGCCTGTTAATACAAAGGGCTAAAGAAAAGGTGGTGGCAGAGCCTGTCTCCTCTGAACCACTGGACATTCCTGCACCTTCTCCTGGAAGGGGGTGCAGCCAGGAGAAATCCTTATCTACCCAATGTAGGCCATCACCCTCTGCCTCCTCCTCCTCCCCCCTCACGCGGGTGCAGACTGACACATCAGAGAGAGCAGGCAAAAAAAGGAATTCATTATTTCCCCCATATGTCAGAGATTTTCACATTGTTTGAAAAAGAAGGGGATTATTTCTGCTCGTCCCGGGAAAAAAAAGAAAGAAAGAAAGAAAGAAAAAAGGGAAGAAACTACGTTCTAGAGCAAACCCCCCTGAGCTGAGCCCCTCCTTCAGCAGCTGCTGCTGGTGGGAGCTGCTCTTGGATCTCATGGTTGGCAGGACGGGGTGGGAGAAGTCCTGCCTGCTCTGGTGAGGTTCAAAGCCCCCACCCTTGCACCCCTTGTCACCCACTCACTGGGTGCTTGCTTGGTCTCTAGAGCAGGTCCCATCTGCAGAGCGTTGGGTCCCTGCCATACTCTTTGCATATTTACGGTACTCAAGCAAATTGGGAATCAAGGCTGGCTCTGCAGTGGTCCTGGTGTGCTCATGGGGCACGTGTCCCCAGCACCAGGGCTGCTGGTCAGGGACAAACCAGGAGGGAGCATGAAAAATTCGGTGATGTGGAGCACGGCTGGAAAAAATGGGAGATTGGGACCTAATCAATGAGATTCTATTGATAGAATCAGAGAATAGGTTTGGTTGAAGAGGTTTTGAAGATCACCAAGTCCAATCGTTCCCCCAGCACTGCCAGGGCACCACTGACCCATGGCCCTCAGCACCACAGCTCCACGCCTTGGAAACCCCCCCAGGGATGGGGACTCCACCACTGCCCTGCCCAGCCTGGCACAGGCTGGCACAGCCCTGACCACCAACAAATTGTTCCTCAGCTCCAACCTCAACCTCCCCCGGGGCAACTTGAGGCCATTTCCTCTTCTCCTGTCACTTGTTCCTTGGGAGAAGAGCCCGACCCCACCTGGCTCCAACCTCCTGTCAGGGAGTTGTGCAGAGCCAGAAGGTCTCCCCTGAGCCTCCTTTGCTCCAGGCTCAACCCCCCCAGCTCCCTCAGCTGCTCCGCACCACACTCCTGCTCTACACCCTAAATCAATGGATTCTCTGGATCCATCCCCAGTCTGTAAATTCCTTGATCTCCATTGGCCAACAGCTCTTCTGTTAATTAGCCAGAGGTATGTATGAGCCTAATGGGAAGTGCAGAGCCCTTAGAGGGACAGGAGACCCAGCAGAGCAGAATCCTGACTTTCCCTTCAGGTGGGCTTTGCTGCTGCACCAACCCCCAGTAAAGCACCAGTGCACCAATGGGCCAAGCCCAGCACACCAGCAAAGCAACATGTGCATGGTAACAAGCTGAAAGGGGATGGACTCACCTGAGAGAGGGGAGGGCATCACCTCCCACTACTCAACCCCAGGAAGAACTCCCCATATCTCAATCTACATCCAGGAAAGACACCCGGGATGGTCCCAGCCCTTCCCCACTCCCCACAGCGTGAGGAGAGCAAGGGGAGGTTTGTTTTTCAACCCTTGCTGCATCTCCAGCCTCAACCCTCCAGGCTCCTGCCTGGTCTTGAGCGGCAGAAAAAAAACCCCACAATAAAAAAGCTCTTGTGTTTCCAGCTCGGTGGCTCATTTTCAGTGTCACAGCCCCAGCACTGACGCCATCGCTCAGTCCCAGGGGCTCTGTGCCCTCCCCTCTCCAAGTGGCACTTCCCAGCTTGCCCAGCTGGGGTTTGCAGGTACCAGGTTTCCATGGGCTGGGCTGGCAGGAGCCCCCCTGCCCCCCCGACCTGGGCACTGCAGACGTGCCCTGGCAGGCAGGGACTGCAATGTGAAGAGGATTTTTTTTTCTACTCTGGGTCTGGGAGGATTGATTTGATTTAATTTTTTGAAAGGTGAAAGAATGCTTTTTTCCTTTTTTCTCCTCTTTTCCTTAAAGGCCACGGTTTTAACACATGCTCCTCTTTAAAGCAACCCCCAAAGCACTTGGCTATTACTGTTCTTCTCAGCTCCAGCCTAGGGATGGAAAATCACTGAATCTCAGCATAGTGGGGATTGGAGGGACCTCTGGAGATGCTCTGGTCCAACCCCCCTGCTCCAGCAGCTCACCCACAGCAGGGGGACCAGCATCGTGTCCAGACACCTTTGGAATCTCTCCACAGAAGGAGACTCCACAACCTCTCTGGGCAGCCTGGCACAGGCTCCAACACCCTCACAACAAACAACTTTCTCCTCCTGCTCACATGGAACCTCCTGGGTTCCACTTGGTGCCCAGTGCCCCTTGTCCTGTCCCTGGGCACCACTGACATGAGTCTGGCCCCAGTCTCTTGCCCCCACCCTTTAGCTCTTGATCAGCATTGATCAGATCCCCTCTGGGGCTTCTCTTCTCCAGCTCAACAGCCCCAGGGATCTCAGCCTCAGGAGGTGGAAAGCCTGGATTTGGCTGCCAAGATTTCTCACCAAAGGAATGGGGAGAAAAACCACAAGATCTTAGGCCAGGCTGGGAACAATCCCCCCCAGCACTGCCCGTGCCAACGATGTGAGCTGAGAATATTGATTCAGGGACACATGGCACCTGCTCATTTGTTCCTCTGGTTTCTCTGTCCCCAGGTGTTTGCACAGCAAGGGAATCAGGCTGAGGGGAAGGATGACAGATCGTTTTCCCCTGTTAACTTTGGGTGACAAGGAAGGTGCAGGATTTTAGGCTGCTGTCTGCAGTGAGAAGGTCACGTTGGGTTAGACCCACCAGCTGCCACAAAAGCTCTTATCTCACCTCTGCAGCTTGGCAGCAGTGACAAGAAGATGGATAGAAGCTTGGTGGACTCAGCCATCTATATTCAGGCACAGAACATAGAATTGTTTGGTTGGAAAAGACACTGAAGATCATCAAGTCCAACCATTCACCCAGCACTGCCAGGGCACCACTAACCCATGTCCCTCAGCACCACAGCTCCACACCTTGGAAACCCCTCCAGGGATGGGGACTCCACCACTGCCCTGCCCAGCCTGGCACAGCCCTTCACAGCCCTGACCACCAACAAATTGTTCCTCAGCTCCAACCTCAACCTCCCCTGAGGCAACTTAATACAGTGGCTCCCAAGCACTGAGCACCTCACTTCAGCACAGACTGAGTTTGAGGTGTGAAGAGGCTTCCAGGAAACTAAAGCATGGCTGGCTGTGATGGAGATGTGGCATCAGATGAGGATGGGGAGTGTTGCCTACAGCTCATCTCTACACTACGGCTGCTGGAAATGAAGTACAGCCATGTCTGATCAGTACTTATCAGCCCAGCCCAGGGCAACACCCCTGTTTGGAAGTCCTTGGAGATCCCTCCTTCCTAGATGGGAATGGGCTGTGATGCTCCACCCAGCCCCCGTCAGGGGAGATGCCTGCACAGATCCCTGCCCGTGCTGCTGTGGAGGAATCCAGGGCAGCTCACACCAGGAAGACCCGTGGGGAGATGGAAATTCAGTGCTTGTGGTAGCACCGAGCCAAGGACAGCGCAGGCAGGGGTAAGCTGGGAGCAGAGAGCTTTGATCTGGGTACCAGCCCAACCCTCCTGGGTGCAGACGCCATCAGAAATAATAAATGAAGGCCTCAGAAAGAGACTAATCCCCTGTCATGGCCCAGATCTGTCAGTGCTGTTCTTCACTCCCATCTCCCAAGCCCACTGTGGCATCCAGCACAGGGGCTCTGGTGGGTCAGATGCCACCTCTTGCCTGACCCAACTGGCCTGAGCTTCTTAGGCAGCCTCTGTGAGCCACCTGCTCTTGTTCCACATGTCCCTGCTCACTGCAGGGTGGTTGGATGAGGTGAGTTTGATTTCAAGGTCCCTTCCAACCTAAATCAGGAAGGAATATGATCAATCACAAGGCTCCCAGCATCGACATGTGTCTGGGCTGCTCTGAAGCCCATTATCAGGAGGTGGCACATGGAAAAGGTTCAGTCTTGCAGGTGCAAACTTGGAGCATCCTTATCCACCCTCGTGTCCCGCAGCTTCTCCTGAGATCACTTGGCCTTGCATAAACCAGATCCCCTTTTTAAGCTAAATTACCCAAATCTTGAAAGTTCTGTTCAGAGAGAACCACCCCAGGATTCTGTTCACTCTCGGGTCCCCTCCACAGTCCTCAGTGCAGGGGGACGATCCCTGCCCTGGTCCTGCTGGCCACACCACTGCTGACACAAGCCAGGATGCTGGTGGCTTCTTGGCCACCTGGGCACACTCTGGCTCATCTCCATCCGCCTGTTGACCAACACCCTCCAGTTCCTTTTCCACCAGGCACTTTCCAGCCACTCTTCCCCCAGCCTGGAGCATTGCAGTGGGTTGTTGTGACCCAAGGGCAGGACCTGGCCCTTGGCCTTGTTGAACCTCATCGTTCATCAATCCAGCCCGGCCAGATTCTTCTGTAGAGCCTCTCAACCTCCAGCAGATCAACACTCCACCCAACTTGGTGTCATCTGCAAACTCACTGAGGGTGCCTCGATCCCCTTGCCCAGATCATTGATAAAGATATTAAAGAGAACAGACCCAGCACTGAGCCCTGGGAACACCACTTGTGACTGGCCACCAAAAATTATGCATTACAGTTTTCCCCCTAGTCCTACCACTACCTGACATCCTAAAAAGTCCCTCCCCAGCTTTCTTGGAGCCCCCTTAAGATACTGGAAGGCCACAATAAGGTCCCCTTGGAGCCTTCTCTTCTCCACACTGAACAACCCCAACTCTCTCAGTCTGTCCTCACAGCAGAGGTGCTCCAGCCTCTGATCATCCTCGTGGCCCCTCTCTGGACACGTTCCAGCATGAATAAACACAAACACCGTGCCTGGACCTCCACGGCAACGCTCGTGGGACGCTTGTGGGATCGGGATGTGTTCCTGGACCCTGGCAGTGAGACACCCCTGGCACAGACAGCTCCCATGGGATAGGACACGAGTTGTCCCATCACTTAACATGCTCAGCACGTCCCATCAGCACCCAGCCTCTTCTTGCCCACGTGCCGAGGGCTGCCGGGAGCCCCCGCGCTGCGCCGCGATAGCGCCGGGCGGCACAAGATGGATTTCCCGGGCAGGCCCTACAGATAGGGATGGCTCCAGCATCACCAAGAGCATCCATCAAAGTCCCCCTCCTGCCTTCTGAGGTTTTAATCACTCGCATCCCGGCTGCCGTTGGATGAGAAAGGGAAGAGGGAGGAGAGAGAGATGGGAGAGCACAAAGTCAGGGTGTCGGGGGGAGGACGTGCAGGGGTGTGTTGCTGCTCCACAGCTGAAGGGAGGAGGAGGCAGGAGAGAAGCTCGGGCTGTGCTGGGCAGGGAATGATTCCCAGGAATTCAGGCCAGCTCCGGAGTGCTGAGTCAGCACAAAAGGGGATGTTTGGAAGATGTCAAAACAGATAGTTTGGGTTTTCACTTCTCCTTTCAGAACGGCTCACATGAAATGGGTGGATGTTTCCAGGGACACAAACCCCTCTGCTGCCCTTTCCCACTCAAAACTCTTTGCCACCAGCTTTGACTCCCACCACAAATAAGTCCCAGCAAACTTATCAGGGATGGAAAAAAAGTCACCCAGCCCTGCATGCATGGACCCAAAGAGAGCTGGGCTGGAAAGGCCCTGGATCCATCACTTCACGAGCTCCCACTTTGGGACTGGTGGTGCCTTAAAGAGCAGAGAGACAGGCAGGAGGTTAAATGGTGGAGAGAGAGTAAGAAGAGGTGGCTGGTGGGGAAACTGCTGGGGAATGATGGGGTTGTGCCTGGGGGTGATGCAAAGCTCCTTCCTCTGCTCCCCACTCCTCCCTGTTCCACCCTGCTGCTGGTTCCCAGCCCTGTCCCTGAGTCCCCTCTGTTATTAATGGTGGTGCAATTTAACAAGCTTAATAATTAACTGAAAAATTCATGAGGTTCCAAAGCAGAGAGGCCGCTCAGAGATGGATGAGAGTGGGATGGGGAGGGAAGAGATATCAGCAACCAAGTCCTACCTGCTGCAAGGGGGGAGAACCAAAGTCTGGCTTGTCCCCATGAGACCAGCCCAGCCCAGCAGCAGCAGATTTAGGGGCAGGATCCCACAAAGGTCCCATAGATCCAGGCAGGGACCCCCCATGAATGCCCAGAAGCTCCTCTGTAGGAGGGACTGCTCCCACGGACCCAGCAGCACCAGCTCAGAGCTGGCTTCTCAGCAAAGGTTCCCCCTTTGCTTTTGGAGCATTCAAGAAGAGGACAGTGCATCAGGGGAGCTCCCAGCCCTAGGGTACCTGCCACTCATACCTGAGACTAACTGTTATTATCCTTCTAATCTCGCCTAGGGAAGTGGAAAGAAGGGGATGAAAAAGTCTAGAGCAGGAGTGTGGTGAGGAGCAGCTGAGGGAGCTGGGGGGGTTGAGCCTGGAGAAAAGGAGGCTCAGGGGAGACCTTCTGGCTGTGGGCAACTCCCTNGGGCAACCTGGGCCAGTGTCTCCCCACCCTCCTGGGCAAGAACTTCTTCCTAACATCTCATCTCAATCTCCACACCTCTAGTTTTAACCCATTTGATGCCTTCTATGCACAGAAGAGCCTCCTGAGCTTGCAGCGTGGGTTGGGACTATGGCATTGCATGGTCTAGAAGGAGGATGGTGGTCATGGACCCAATGGTGGAACAGCAACACCCAGGCATGCTGGGAGTCTGCAAGAGATGGGGTCCCAGATGGAGAATTCAGAGGGTGAGGGAGAGGAGAAAGCTCCATCTTTCCCAGCTGGTGACAAACCAACCCCCTCTGCTTGTGAAGATCTTCAAGCCACTCCAGGCAGCGACAAAAGAGTTTGTTTGTTGTTTACCCACTCAGAGAGGAGATAAGGTCAGGAAATATCACAGTTGGCTTGATGCAATCCTAAAGGGAAATGAATTACTCACTATTGACTGTTCTCCTTCTCAATAATCACTCCGTTCCACAAGAAACCTCCAAAACACACAGAGAAATTCCCACCCAGGCCAAACTGATGCTCTTGTGCAGATTCCATCACTGCCTGGCCAGGACCTGCTGTGAGTCCTTTGGTGTGGCCAGATCAGGGCAGAGCTGGCAGAGAGACAAGCTCCTGGAGAAGGGTTTTGGGAGCTGGTCGCTGCCATCAAGCTGATGAGAGGCAGGAAAGTTGTGAGCAGGGATGGTGGGACTCAGCCCAGCTGGATGTAAAATTCCACTTGCGTGAGGTTAAAATCTTGAGCAAATTGAAATCAAAAGGAGCATCTGCTGCTTTTTCATTAAGCTGGTGTTGACAGCAGAGCAGAGGGACCACGGAAGGACAGATGGAGAGGAAGGGGCTGGGTGGGGAGGGTGGCTCGACTCACCACAGGCTCTTGAATCACAGAATCATTTAGGTTGGAAAAGACCTCCAGGATCATCAAGTCCAACATCTCCCTGACCCCTAGACCATGTCCCAGAGCTCCACATCTACTTGTTTGTTGAACCTCTCCAGGGATGGGGACTCCAGCACCTCCCTGGGCAGCCTGTCCCAGTGCCTGTGTGCAGGAGCCTGGTGCTGGTCCCAGGCTGGTGGCACCTGGCATTGTGGTTTGGGTGAAACAACCTCAAGCCAGGACGTTTCTCCACTTTGAACCTCTGCTTCCCACCTCAGAGGGGGGTCAGTGAGCACAGGGTACAGTTGCCCACCTGGCAAGTCAACCCCTTCCCAGGAAAGGGGTCTGTGGCATTGCCAGGAGAGCCCCCAGGGGTCTCAGAGGGCTTTTGGGGGAGGAAACACCTTGCAGGGTGGACGGGATGGGCTGTGAGCATCTGCCAGCGAGCTCAGCATCACCAAATCCTCAGCAGCTGCCCCGTGCTTGTCGCATCACTTCTCACTTTTCCCACAGCCCAGCTCCTAAACCTGCTCAAAGAGAGGCAGAGAGGAGCTTTCATCACAGAAAAACCAACACATTTCTCTCCTCAGTGCTGCAGAGCTGCAGAGCTTGACCCTGGGATGTC
This sequence comes from Brachypteracias leptosomus, assembly GCA_013401335.1. Taxonomy (NCBI): domain Eukaryota; kingdom Metazoa; phylum Chordata; class Aves; order Coraciiformes; family Brachypteraciidae; genus Brachypteracias; species Brachypteracias leptosomus. The sequence continues at coordinate 760,797 of VYZX01004807.1, read as the reverse complement.
TCACCAATAACAGAAGCAAAGCATTTTTATTTTCACCAGCAATTCCCTCACTGCTTCATGTGGTCTCAAGGCTTTGGGGACCTGACATGTGATGCTGGAGAAGCTCTTGTGCATCACAGCTGCTTCTGAGGCTGCCTCGACAGCATCCATCCCACCAACAAGCCCTGGCCACGAGTAGAGAGGGTTACACACGTCTGCAAACAGCCACATGAGTGTCACAGCTCGGGGAAAAAACCACCCAGGAGCTTTTCAATTGGGGCTGCCCAGCTCTAGGCTGGGTCCTGTCCCCACCTACATGGTCCCTGCATCTGCTCAACCTGCTGTCCCCACCCCAGGTGAGCTCCTGGCAAATTCTCACCATCTGCAGCCCCGTGAGTGAGGAGGAGACTCATCTGGATGGGGAATTTGGGGCTGCCACTGGTTTTTGGGGAGCATGAGTCTGGGAGGAGCCACAGGCAGGACTACGCTGAAGTTCAAATGAGTCCCAAGAGCAGGGAAACGATGGACTCATGGTCCAGGTCTCAAGTCACTGACATGTTTGGACCATGGTGCCACTTTTACCTGCTGGAGAGGTTTTAGCAAGTGCCAGTTGCCATCTTAGCCCCGATGTTGGTCACTATCCTCCAGCCCTCCAGGCTTCAAACAAGCCCAGTGGTGACTTAGAGCACAGAAAACACAAGAATCACAGAATCCTAGAATGGTTTGGGTTGGAAGGGACCTCAAAGATCATCTAGTTCCAACCCCCTGCCATGGCAGGGACACCTCCCAATAGACCAGGTTGCTCCAAGCCCCATCCAACCTGGCCTTCAACACCTCCAGGGATGGAGCATCCACAACCTCCCTGGGCAACCTGTGCCAGTGTCTCACCACCCTCAGAGGGAAGACTTTCTTTCTAATTTCCAATCTAACCCTCCCCTCTTCAAGAGCATCCCTCTAAGCAGCATCCCCCCCAGTATCTCCCTGTGGTCTCCCAGGCTCTGGCCATGCCAGCTCCTGCCAGCCCCTCTCTGCAGGAGCTGAGGAGGACCATGGTGTGACATTGGCATGTGCCACCTCTACCTCACCCAAGCCAGTAATTGGCTTGTAATTACTTTTTCAGTGGTGGCATCCCCAAGGAGAAAGGGGCTGTTGTGCCTTGACTGCTCCTCACTGTCTGAGCATTGGTGAACTCCACAGCCCAGAGCTGGGGAGTAAAACTCTGGTTCCTCTGTCCTCCTCTTCCTCCCCTTCCTCCTCCTCCTCGCTACGTGTGACGGGCACAAGCAGAAAGCAATTAGGGCTGACAACACACTACAAAGGGCAGCTGGAGAATCCAACCAGGGATGGGGTGCATGGCAGCGTGGAGAGGTCAGGAGAGGGGAGAGCCAAGGAAACATGAGGCTCATCACAATGGAGAGAAGGATGCTGCTGATTCCACCCTGGTTTGCTTTTACTGAGTCAATTAACTCTTTGTTGAGCTGTAGAAACAGGGCAGGGGAAACTTCCCTCATATGTTCAGCTCTGCCATGCCTGGGAGGGTTGGTTCCTCCTCTTTTAGACCCTCCATGGTGCCCGAGATGGTGCAAATCAGCTTAGGAACCCAGCTTGAGCAGCCTCCTCTTCCCAGCAGGACCCCACGTGCTGTTTGCAAATGAACCCCCCAACACCTGCCAGTTTCCAAGAGAGATCTGCATCAAGGAATGTTCCCCAAAGCAAAGGGCATGGGTAATGTTCCCCTTTGCTGCAATGAGGCTGCTGGAGAAGTGATGAAGGACTCCAGGAAGCTGTCCCAGCCCAGCCTGGGGGATGTCACGGGCTAATTCATGACTGTTTGGGTGAGATGTGAAGAGCGAACACTCACTTTCCTTCTCTGACTGCCCAGGGTAGGACCTGCAGGAGGAAAATCCTCTAGAAGCACCATCTCCTCCAGCATCCCCATCTCCTCCAGCACCACCATCTCCTCCAACACCAGCCCCAGAACCATGGCAAGGGCAATGCCTAAGGTGCAGGAATGGGAGCAGCACGAATCTCCATGGAGCAGGGTTCTGCTCTTTCCATCCCTCTACCTCGGTACCTGTCCCTCCACCCTGGCAGCTATCAAGGGATGACACATGTCACCACAGGGCAAAGCCACCAGCACCCTTCCAGGCCCGTGCATGGTGGGCAGGAACCTCCACTGCCTGCCAGCTTCACAGGCACTGAAAAATCAGCTCATCAGGAACCACAGAATCGTTTTGATTGGAAGAGACCTTCAAGATCATTGAGTCCAACCACTTCCCCAGAGCTGTCAGGGCACCACTAACCCCTGGCCCTCAGCACCACAGCTCCACGCCTTGGAAACCCCTCCAGGGATGGGGACTCCACCACTGCCCTGCCCAGCCTGGCACAGCCCTTCACAGCCCTGACCACCAACAAATTGTGCCTCAGCTCCAACCTCAACCTCCCCTGGGGCAACTTGAGGCGGTTTCCTCTTGTCCTGTCCCTTGTTCCTTGGGAGAAGAACCCGACCCCCCCTGGCTCCAGCCTCCTTGCAGGGAGTTGTTGAGAGCAAGAAGGTCTCCCCTGAGCCTCTTTCTGTCATGCTTTCATAGAAAGGACAATAAACTCTAACATTTCATTTTGAGCAGACAATATGGAATTTTTCAGTTTTCCAATAACAAGAAACCTGAGCAAGGAAGGTTCCCCCCCCCCGTGTTCACTCACTCACTTCTCTCCTTCCTCTCTGGAGGAAAGAAGTGGAAGAAAGGACAAAACTTAAAACCTCAGCCACTGCAGAAGTTCTACCAGTCAGTGCACTTGCCCTGCTTTGGCACATCTAGGGGCTAACTGGGATTAAAGTTCAAAGTGGAGCTGTGAGGATGGAGGTTCAGCCTGTAGGCTTTGGTAGCATTAAGTCAGAACTAGGGTGGAGCTCCTGGATTAGGGGAAAACCAGGAGTTGCTAAAGATCACAGAATAGTTTGGGTTGGAAGGGACCTTTACACTTCACCTTGTTCAACCCCCCTGCACTGAGCAGGGACATCTGCAACTAGAGCAGGTTGCTCAGAGCCCCGGCCAACCTCACCTGCAATGGGTCCAGGGATGGGGCAGCCACCACCTCTCTGGGCAACCTGGGACAGGCTCTCACCACCCTCAGCAGCAACAATTTC
>VYZX01004807.1:698842-757260 GCA_013401335.1 Brachypteracias leptosomus | reverse complement strand
CCCTCAGCATACCAAATTCATTCCTTATATCTAGTCTAAAGTCCATGTAACCCACCTCATGCTGCCAGAGCGTGGGCATATAGCTGGATAGACTGAGAGAGTTGGGTTTGTTCAGGCTGGAGAAGAGAAGGCTCCCAGGGGACCTTCTGGTGGCCTGCCAGGATCTGAAGGGGGCTCCAAGAAAGCTGGGGAGGGACTTTTGAGGCTGTTGGGCAGTGGTAGGACTGGGGGGAATTGGTCAAAACTAGATGGGGGGAGATTCAGATGAGACATTAGGAAGAAGTTCTTGCCCAGGAGGGTGGGGAGACACTGGCCCAGGTTGGCCAGAGAGGTGCTGGAAGCCCCATCCCTGGACATTTGGAAGGCCAGGCTGGCTGGGGCTGTGAGCAACTGATGTAGTGGGAGGTGTCCCTGCCCATGGCAGGGGGGGTGGAACTGGATGATCTTTAAGGTCCCTTCCACCCCTGACAACTCTATGATTCTATGAACCCTCCTGGACACCACACTCTGCTCACTGCTAATCCTCTGATGCTGCAGAAAGAAGAAAAAAACCCCCTCAAACCATCTGCTGATTATTTCACTTGGCCCATCGTTATTAAAACAAAATATCTCCCAATTCCAATTCCTCGTGGCACAATTCTCCCTAACACCAAGCCCCAGCCTTCAATTTGGACTTATTAGGGATGTGCCTTCAGCATGAGGTGAGTGCTGGGTTGAGCACCCCTGGGGGAATCCACCCCTCTGATATTGCTCTGAGACAACCCGAGCCCCGAGCAGGAAGCGCTCGATGAGCACTCGGAGCCGCTCTCGCCGCAGCAGAAGCTCCCAGGCAGAGCCTTCCATGAGCTTATTGAAGCTATGGGGGGGATGCAAGCACTGCAGGTTTGGGTTTTGCTCCATAGTTTTGTGGCTTGGTGTTGAGGAGGAGGAGGAGGAGTGAGAGGAAGATGGAGATTTCAACGGGGCGTTGCCGCTTTCCGCGTCCCAATCGATGCAGAGCACTAGGAACGAACCCAGAGGTGACTCCGTGGCAGGAAAGAAAGGGAAGGAGATGAAAAAAAAGAAATAATCCTGGTTTTCTTAATTTACCCCAGTTAATTTTAGCCTAATTTGATCACAATGTTCTTCTGTAAATATCGGCCCCTCTTTAATAAGTCGGCACTTGCCGCGGAGGCTGCGGCTGTGATGGAATCACCCGGCGTATCATAAAAGACTTTCTCTCTTAATTGTTAGGAGGAACTGGAGCTATTCCACGGCAGGTATGGGATTGCAAAGAGAGATAATTAGAACCAGATCTAATTAGTAATTATAACAGACCTCTTCTAGAAATTGTTTTTCCCTTAAATATTCCCCCAGTTCTCCTAAAGAGACGTCGGTGCCGCTGCGGGGAGCGCGATGGGTCGCCTGCTGCTGTGCTGGGGTGAGGTGGTACCTGGGCTGCTGGGTACCCAGACCCACGTCCCCACTTTGGACCCACGTCCTCACCCCAGGACCCATATCCTCATCCCCAGCCCCACATCCTCACCCTGGTATGTGATAGAGAACCTCAGGGAAGGGAGCAGGGAAAAAGTGGAGTGAGGCAGAGCTGAGACAGGAGAGGGTGCTCTCGCCGCAGCAATCGAGGTGTGGAGGGAAGTGGGGGGTCCTGGGGTGTCTTAGTGATGGGGGACACAAGGTGAAGGCTCCTGCTGCCTCCACCCACATCCCCAGGGATGCTCTTCCTCCTGCAGGAGTTGACAATGGCGGCAGGAATCAGAAAAGGAGATGGGAAGAGTCAGACACAGGCTACGCAGGAAGCTGGGAGATGGGTGGTGATGCCTCTGATTTCATTTTTCAGTCGTGTTAATAGACACAACTCCCCCCAGATCTCTCCTGCCATACAGCTCCTGCCTCCAGGAGAGGGCCCGGGGCTCCTGGCCACCAAGAAGCACTACAGGATGTCATGGGTGATGCCACATGGGTGATGCCCAAGTCCAGGAAGGCAAAAAGGAACATGCACACCCAGGGTAGCAATTTTCAAGGGGAGTTCTTGCCCAAATCAGTCTTTTTGCAGTTCAATCATAGCAAAATCCTTCCTTCCAAAAGGGAAACTTGCCAAACCTCTGCAATTTTGCTCTTCCATCCTTCTCGCTGCCTTTGCACCAGTCAAAGGTACCTCTGAACAGCACTAGGAAGCAAAGTTCCTCCAAGTCCTGCCTGGGGAGCTGAGACAAAGCCACAGAGCCAGAAAACGGAGCAGCCCAATCAGAGGAGCCCAGAAATCCCTGCTCCAGAGCTAACAGGAGGTTTCCTGAGCCTCTAACCCCTCTTCCAGCTCTCCCAGGGGCATCACCCAGAGCAGCGGGTGCTCCCTGTCCTCGCCACCCCACCACCATCCCGCTGTGGACACCCTGGTGCTGCCTGTCCAGGACCAAAACCCTGGTACCACCCAAAACAGTTCTGGATGAAGGAAGGAGGGGAGGAGCAGCTCGATCTTTGCAGCACGGCCAGATGTGACCTCACTGCAGATCTGCCCAGATCTTTTTTGGTGTGACCTCAGAAACCAAGTGGATAAGAACTGACCTTAGTGAGCAGGAGTTGTCCTAACACTCTCCCTTCCGAAGGCAGAGCTGAGAGGAGCCAGCAGTAATTAAACACAGACTGAAGGGCCTAAAAGGATTTAACCTCCGGGATCCAGGCTCTAATGACCGGGCTGCACCGATTCGGAGCCATATTAGCCTAAGCTGAGGCACTATTTTTTAATCTCATTATTTCTCCCTCTCCAGGGGGCTGGCCTGGGCAGTGGAGGCAGCTCACAGCTGGGGATGGTCTAACTAGGCCAGCGCTGTGGGATTGCTCTGTCAGGTTGTTTCTTTTCCATTCTGCACATCTCGGTCTCATTCCCGGCAGGGAACACCCGCAGCCAGCCAGGGATGCGCCGCACACGTGAGTGTGGGGTGGGGGGGAACCACCATGTGAGGAGGAAGAGGAGCAGAGGGTCACCAGGGCAAGGGGATGAGGTGCTAGCAGCAGTTGGAGCAGGATCTGGGATTGCAGGTGGAAGGGAGACAAGGATGGAGATGCAGGGGCTCCTAGGGGGGAGATGGAGGCTTTGGAGAGACATGGGAAGGGGTGAGTGAAGGAAAGTTGGTTGGTAACTTCTACAAGAGATTTAGACTAGAGAAAAGGAAGAAATTGTTGCTGCTGAGGGTGGTGAGAACCTGTGCCAGGTTGCCCAGAGAGGTGGTGGCTGCCCCATCCCTGGACCCATTGCAGGTGAGGTTGGCCGGGGCTCTGAGCAACCTGCTCCAGTTGCAGATGTCCCTGCTCCCTGCAGGGGGGTCAGATGAGAGGAGCTTTCAAGGTCCCTTCAACCCAAACCAGTCTGTGATTGTGACTGAACCAGTGTGGGAGCAGCACCTGAGGCTCTGCTGCAAGCACAGGGCTCAGTCACTACCCAGAGGTGCACACGGCAGGAAGGGGACTGGGTGTGAACAGTGTGAGCCACAAAGCACAGAGGGTCATCAATCCCCTACTGCTGCTGCGAGGGAATCACCGAATCCCAGCATGGTGGGGTTGGTAGGGACCTCTGGAGATGATCTGGTCCAACCCCCCCCTGCTCCAGCAGCTCACCCAGAGCAGGGGGACCAGCATCGTGTCCAGACACCTTTGGAATCTCTCCACAGAAGGAGACTCCACAACCTCTCTGGGCAGCCTGGCACAGGCTCCAACACCCTCACAACAAACAACTTTCTCCTCCTGCTCACATGGAACCTCCTGGGTTCCACTTGGTGCCCGGTGCCCCTTGTCCTGTCCCTGGGCACCACTGACAAGAGTCTGGCCCCAGCCTCTGGCCCCCACCCTTTAGCTCTTGATCAGCATTGATCAGATCCCCTCTCAGGCTTCTCTTCTGCAGCTCAACAGCCCCAGGGCTCTCAGCCTTTCCTGGGCACAGAGATGCTCCAGGCCCCTCAGCATCTCTGCAGCCTCTGCTGGACTCTCTCTGGTAGCTCCTTGTCTCTCTTGAACTGGGAGCCCAGCACTGGACACAATACTCTAGGTGTGGCCTCACTGGAGCAGGAGAACCTCCCTTGACCTGCTGCCCACATTCTTCATGCATCCCAGAAGACCATTGACCTTCTTGGCCACGGGGGCACGTTGCTGCCTCATGGGCAACTTGTTGTCCCCCAGCACTCCCAGGTTCTTCTCTGCAGAGCTGCTTCCCAGCAGGTCCCCCCTCCCCTGTACTGGTGCCGGGGGTTACTCCTCCCCAGGGGCAGGAACCTCAATTTGCCCTTGTTGAACTTCATGAGGTTCCTCTCTGCCCAACTCTCCAGCCTGTCCAGTGTGGGATGATGGAGATGAGCATCTCCAGAGATGTTCCAAGATGAACACGCTCACCCAAGAGCACGATGCTAATCCAAGCATCACAGAGGCACATTTTCCTAATCCAGAGTATCCTCAAAGAGACCAAGCCCACCCAGAGCACATCACCATGACTCCACCACCAGCTCCCAGCACGTTCTGTGAGCAGATGAAGCAAGACCCGCCGCGTTATCGCACGGCTCCCACCTCTCTAATCAGGGCTTCTTGCTCCGAGCTGCCACTGACCTTGATACCTTTCAGTTCGAGGCCCCTCTGTGGCAAAGTGATTCAATTAAGGGCCAGTTCACAGAGAGTGTTGGAAACGAAGGGGGGGAGGGAAGGGAAAAAAAGCAGTGCCCAACAACAACAAAAAAATCGCCCTCTCGAGAATAATTTTCTTCTATGGATTTTTAAGACCAGCGGCTGGAGAATCACTTTCTCCTTTTTGTGCTGTCTCTCCAGTCAATAAATAAGAGGGAAATAAAGGATTTCAGAGAAAATAGAATGCAGTCAAAAGGTAAATTGTGGTCTTAAAAGCCCCTAAGAGACTGTCACAGACTTTGAAATGTTTCCTAGTTTGAGACCATTTCTTCCTGACTACATGGTTTCCGCTCCTCCATTTGCATCTCTGGGAGGCAATCTTTAAAACTGATTTTCCCCTGGTTGCATTTCATCGGCAAAGAAACTAAACAGGCTGCAGCATTACGGTAATAACATCAACATTTCAGCCACCTTCGCCTTAATTATTTCTCTGTCTTGCCAGCAGAACCAGTTAAAGGAGATTTATATTTGGGTGGGGGAGGGAGAGAAGCTGAGTTGCGTGTGTGTGGATAGGGAAGATAACCTGGAAAAAAACGATTTTTCCCTTGTTATATGTCACCAGCAGGGAAAAAAAAAGGAAAATTCAGAAAAAGGACAAGAGGTAAAAGGTTCAGGCCATTTAAGTAATAATAATGTCAGCATTTCACCTGTCTCTTGCTTAATTATTTCCTTCTCTCAGCTCCGCCACCTGAACCAGTTTAGATAAGATTCCATCGTGGATAAGGAGGAAGAACCTGTATTCTCCAAAGCAGATAAGCTGCTTTTCCAGTGGAAAGGAGGAGAACGTGGCTCTAAAGCCTTCCTGCTGTCTACTCCAGATTTATCAACAGCCTCTTTGCAGAAGTCTCGCCGCTAAAAGCTTCTGAAGCTTTGCAAAATACTGTTGGATAAGAGAAAAGTGCTTGTAAAGACAAGAAAGGGAGGATGGAGGGTGCAGAGCAGCTTGGAAGCATCTGGTCTGGTCAACAGATGGTCAAAGTCAGAGAGTCATGGAACCACAGACTGGTTTGGGTGGGAAGGAACCTTTAAAGGTCATCTAGTTCAACCCCCTGCACTGAGCAGGGACATCTGCAGCTAGAGCAGGTTGCTCAGAGCCCCGGCCAACCTCACCTGCAATGGGTCCAGGGATGGGGCAGCCACCACCTCTCTGGGCAACCTGGCACAGGCTCTCACCACCCTCAGCAGCAAAAATTTCTAGTCTAAATCTCCCTCTTTCAGTTTAAAACCATCACCCCTTGTCCTGTCCCAACAGGCCNTGCTCTCCAGCCCTTCACCCCCAGCCTCTGCTGATACCAGGGTTGTCCCAACCCAAGGACAGGACCTTGCACTTGGCCTTTTTGAACCTCATGAGTTTCACATGGTTCCACTTCTCCAGATTGTCCCATCCCTCAGGTGTATCACACCAAAAAGCATCAGAGAGGGAGAAGCTGGGGTCTAGCTCATTGATGCCCACCTTTAAGGAGAGCCTAGAGGTTTTGTGAAGGCCTCATAACCCATGGAAGATCATAGAATCATAGGTGTCAGAAATCATAGAATCAAAGATGTCAAAGGTTCTTCCAGAGGTTTGAGCAACCTGGTCTAGTGGGAGATGTCCCTGCCCATGGAAGTAGATGATATTTAAGATTATTTCCAACCCAAACTATTCTATGATCCTGAGCTGGCTGTGCTTGAAAGTCAGCCCCTCCGAGACCTCCTGCTCTATCCTTTCAGGTCTCTCTTCCTTCCAAGACATTCACCTCAAGCTTCGTCCATCACCCATATCCTTTAAAACAAGGCTCACTTGCCAGCAGAAGAGCTTGATAGTCCATGAAGTCCTCCATGAACTTGCAGCCACAGCTGGGCACAGAGAAGGGCTCTTACACCACTGAAGAGGCAAGCAAAAGACCCTGGAGACTTCTCGTTGGGGTCCAGTGTTTTGCTACCTCTCTCTCCTTCTTCAAACCATCCTGCTGACTACGCCAATTTTGTGCCCAGGGAGGTTGTGGAGTCTCCTTCTCTGGAACGTCTAAAGCCCCCCTGGACATGTTCCTGTGTGACCTGATCCAGGTGATCCTGCTCCAGCAGGGGATTGGACTGGATGATCTTTCGAGGTCCCTTCCAACCCCTGACATTCTGTGATTCTGTGATTCCAATTCCCTGCTTCCTCTGGCCCACACCAAACTCAGCAACATTTCCTCAGCATACCTTCATCTTTCAGTCTTTGTTTCCACATTCAGGACAAACATCTGTGTTCCTCTTCATCTTTTATCTTCTAGCTTCTTGTTTTTTCTTGTTGCTTCTTCTCAAACTAGTTCAGTTCCTGGTTAATATATCTCTAAGTCTCACCCATCACCCCAACCATGATCATAGAATCATACAGTTGTCAGGGTTGGAAGGGACCTTAAAGATCATCTCATTCCAACCCCCCTGCCATGGGCAGGGACACCTCCCACTACATCAGTTGCTCACAGCCCCAGCCAGCCTGGCCTTCCAAATGTCCAGGGATGGGGCTTCCAGCACCTCTCTGGGCAACCTGGGCCAGTGTCTCCCCATCCTCATGGGGAACAACTTCTTCCTAACGTCTCATCTGAACCCCCCCCCATCTAGTTTTGACCCATTCCCCCCACTCCTACCACTCCCCGACAGCCTCAAAAGTCCCTCCCCAGCTTTCTTGTAGCCCCCTTCAGATCCTGGGGGGCCATTGGGGCCTCACCTAAGTGAGCCAGGTTCTGCCTCTGGGGCCTGAAACCCCTTGGGGAGCTGAGTTGTGACTCATCCATAGGTCAATCCCAACCCGGGGCCCACAGCCCAGGCCCCAGCACTTCATCCATCCTCTCAGTGAGGCTCCGGCTGCCACGTGGCTGCTGCTCCCAGCCAGACCCTCGCCAAGCGGCGCGTTGGCGGCTGCCGCCGTGCCCGCCGCCCGCAGATGGGCCGCTCGCCTGTGGGCAAACACTTCCCGACACCTCCAGCGACTCGCGAGGCGGCGGCTGGAAGGCGTCCAGCCACGGGAGGGATGCTCAGCACCCTCAGAGGCTTCGAGGCAGCGGGAGATGCTGAGCGAGCAGTGAGGGAGAGGGGGAGAAGCTCTTGGCTGCTCTGCACCACACCGCTGGCACCCCAGAGGGATGTTTGAAAAGGAGAAGCAGCAGCTCTCTGGATAAAAAGCTGGGAGTCCCTCTGCTTGTACCACAGAGTTGATTTTTACAGCACAATTTCCACCCTCCAGTGGCTCGGATGCTTTGCCTGCATCTCGCTGCTGACCCTCAGGCCAATCCTCAAACCAATATTTGCTCAGGGTTTTGCGTGCGCGAGGGGCTCCTTTTCATTCTTCTTCTTCCTTTTCATTCTTCTTCTTCCTTTTCATTCAAGCTGGGTGAAAAACCTTCCCTCTTTCTTCATTCCTAATGGGCTGGGGTGGTGCTGTGAGTGCAGGAGGGCTGGGATGAGGAGGCACATCCAGGGAGAGGCGAGTCCTTGCTGGCAGGCAGGAGGGAAGGGTGGTTGTACCCGCATGCTGGATTCAACCCTGAGTCTTCTCCTGCAGAACCACCCCACCACCTGCTTACGCTTCGAAGCTCCTCCAGCTTCCCCCTGCCTGGCCTTGCCTTCCCACCCTGCCTCGCGGCTGATTATATTGGGGCTGCATGTGTAAGTACAGCCTCCTGCCATCCTAATCATCTAAAGTGGCTATTTGAATAACAGTTGTTGGTGCCTGTAGTTTCCTGTAATTTCCAAAAGGAAACAAATCCGTGCAGGCTGCAATTTTGCGCCTATGAATTTTGAATGAATATCTCGGAGAGCCTCAATTCCTCTCTCCGCTTCCTTCCTCCCCTCCCTTCGCCTGCCTCCCAGCCCCAGCTGAGCGAGGTGCTGCTGAGGGGGCTTGACCAAGGGGCTCCTTGCAGGGGGTGGATGCTGGGCTAGAGAGGATTGATGCCAGGAGAGACATGGACAAAGCACGGCAGAGCTGGAGGAGCTGGAGGAGGAAGGTGGCTGGATTGCACCCACCCCCTGGGAGACCTGCTCCACGGCAAGATGAAGCAGGGCAGGGAGGTAAAAGCATCTTTGAATCCACCAGGATTGTTCCCTGTGTTGCCACCTCCAAGCTAAGCTTGGGAGGTCCCTCTCTAAACAGCCCTTTGGAGATGCTGCTGCTGGCCGAGCTCTTCACCTTCTAACCCAGAGCAGCTTTCAGACATCTCCACTCCAGAGCCGATTTCCACGACGGTGCCAGTCCCTATTTACAACCTCCTCCCTTCCCCGTTTCCCCTCCTGTTCCGCCGTGTGTGCTTTTATGACAGTGAGGGCTCTCCTTTTTATGACACTGTTGTTTTTAAAGTGTCTTTATCACCTGGTTTTATGACAAAATTTCCGCCCAGCCCCCCGAGAGCCAGAGCAGGGGGAGGGAGGGAGCTCTGGAATTGCAGCAGCTCTTTCCCCAGCAGCTTGCTGAGGAAGCGGCGGCGATTTGCTGATGGATGGAGCGCTTGTTATCTACAGATACATAAAGCACTTTGTGATCCCCGCGGATACAAGGCACTATATAAATGTAAATCATTAGCATTAGCATTAAATACCTTCTGCATCTTTCCATCCGGTTGGAATCAACCACTGGGGCAGCTGCTATCGGGGCTTTTGCTGGTGAGCCCAACGTGAGAAATGTGATTTTTGTCTTTTTTTTAGCAATTAAATGTGATACTGGGAATGGTTTGATTCTCTCCTCACAATTTTTCATGCTGCCTCTGGTCTGAAAGTTGCTTCTCACCCACCATGAGGAACCTCTGCAGGCTTCCCTAGCAGCAACTGGAATGAGAAGCAGCCACCTCGGATGCTCCCCAGATTATCCAAACCCGGTGTCTGTCCCCATGAGAGGATCCCTCGTGTGCCACGGGGTCACAGGGAGGAGAGCTCAGTTCCTCCAGGATTTAGCACTCCAAGGAGAATATAGACACTTGCCTCCAAAACTATGACTCTGCAGCTTTTCTGCTTGGCCACTGCCCAACTCCAGAAATAACCGACTGTGTAAAACCTCTTGGATGTTGCCCACGCTGTGGCTGTCACTGCAATGAACACGGGGTACAAGGTAGATCATGTTCACAATCATGATCCTGGTGGGAAGAGGTTGCCCAGAGAGGTGGTGGAGGCCCCATCCCTGGAGACATTCAAGGTCAGGCTTGATGGGGCTCTGAGCAATCTGATCTAGTTAGAGATGTCCCTGCTTATTGTAAGGGGGTTGGACTAGATGACCTTTGGAGGTCCCTTCCAACCCAAACCATTCTATGATTCCATGACCCAAAATTTCCTGTTTCTGCTTCGCCCCACTCCTATTTCCCTCTCTTTAAGGGAGGGATCTGAGCCTGAAGGACTCACTCAAGGTCATGCACGGAGCTCCAGCAGCACAGAAATGACCCCGGGACTTGTGTTTCCATCCAGGCCATAAATCACTGGATTCTCTTCCTGCCCAGGGAGGACAAGCCAAGCAGGCAGCACGCTGGGTGTCCCATCCCAGCTTTTCCCACCAGTGCTAAGCCCACGTTCTGTCACTGAAGCCTGTTCTCCTTCCTGCATCTCCAGCAAAGCCTCCCGGCCACCAGCTACTGACACCTCCTCCCCGTGGGAATTCATCTCCAGCTGCATCACACCCAGCGTGATGCTCCCACCCCAGTTTCTGCTTCCCACCTCTGAGAAGCCTCAAAATAATCAATCCCTTCTTGGGGCTGCAGAGAACTGGCTGCAATGACGCTCTGGGAGAGGGATTAACCCTATGGAAGCAGCCACTGAAGTGGTGGGTGATCAAGGGGAGGATGAGGCAGTGGTGGGGACACCAGGAGCCATGTGTTCAGGAGTTAGGACCCAAACATATTTCATTCCCACTCATCATGACGAGCAGAAGGGATGGAGGTGGGAACCTCAGATGGTTCATAGGTCTGAGCCCTGGCCTTTCATCCATGTCCCTACTAACCTGCAAGCAGGTTTTGCAATACTTAAAGGAAAAAGGGTTTTCCTAGTTCCTGATTTCCCCCACACACACTCTGATTTTTTTCCCATTTTCCCCAGCCTCTCCTAAGCCACTGCCCAGGGGAGATCTTCCATTTAGCTACATTTTCCTTTCTCATTTCATGCTGTAATGGAGACTCATCATAGGTGTTAAAGCCCTAATTTGCCGTGAATCCCTTGTCTGCTTCCCAGGGGGAAAACCTCAGCCAGATTCCCAGGAGGAGGGACGAGGCTGGAGAGAAGGGTCCTGGATGGGTCATTCAATGCCATGCCCATGCTGGCCACCAAGTGGTCCCTCGTTTGTGATTTATCACCTAAAGTGATGCCTTTAGATACAGCTGCATCTGGGGTACTGCCTCCTACACCCAGCCACAGCTCAGCACCCACATCATCGCCCACTATCACAAATACAAGCCACCTACTCCTCAATTATGGAAGTTCTCATCTCACAGCAGCTTCTAACACCAGCCTTGGCAAGGATTGCATGGAGCCTGCAGCCAAAACTCTTTGCACACCCCAGCAAAGAAGCAGCAGCTCTTGGGAAGCAGCAAACTTAAGATGTCTGCATGGTCAGCTCCTAATTTAAGCACATTAGGCAACTTTTAATGTCAAAAAAGAGTAATAGCCCCTTCCAGAGGGCCATTTGTCCAACCTCTGCTGCAGATGAGATGAATATCCTGGAGCAGGGGAGGTCATTTGCCCATCTATTACAAAGAACACCCCTGGTCAGTCATTAAGATGCATCTATCTAGTTTTGGATAGATTTAGATTAGAAATTAGGAAGTTCTTCACTCTGAGGGTGGTGAGACACTGGCAGAAGTTGCCCAGGGAAGTTGTGGATGCTTCATTCCTGGAGGTGTTCAAGATCCTGTTGGATGGAGCAGCCTGGTCTAGTGGGAGGTGCCTCTGCCATGGCAAGGGGGGTGGAACTGGATGATCTTTGAGGTCCCTTCCAACCCATCCCCTTCTAGGATTCTATGTTGACTTAAAAGGAACGCTGCAGCCCCAAACCCATCCCTGTCCTACCATCAGACAGGGAGGTGATGTCTGTCAGACGTGCTGGGAGATGTTCCCAAAGCAAACACTGCTGAGAAGTGTCAGCATCACGACGGATTTTCTCAAGAAGAGAGATTCCTCACGGGGTTCACCAACCTCTTCTCTGCAATGACCTGGGGAGGATGCTGTGCTAGGAAGCCTGAGCTCTATCACAGCTGGCAGAGCAGCTCAGAAACAGGCCCAGCGGGTGCAAGGCTGGACAAAGGAGGGGTGAAAATGCACGACATGCAAGAAACAACCCAGGCTAGGGCTGGTAAAGCTCTCAGAGCCAAGCAAACACCTCCCTCCAGGTGGCCATGAGCAGAGAGCTGGGGTGGGCGGGCAGCCTCCAGCAGGAACATCCCCCCCCCAGCAGGAACATCTCCCCTGCCACTTTACACATCCTCTCCCAGAGTGTTTTCTCTGTGGGCCCTGCCCCTGGGTTCATTTTTCACCAGGGGGATCGATGGGGAAGCGGGGCCGTCGCTCCGGTGATGTCACGCTCTGGGGGCCTCGTTCTTCTCTGCCAGCTGACAAGGGGAGAGGGGGTCAATACTTTTGGCAGGTCACTAACAACCCCCTGAGCTCCTGCGGTGACAGATCCACACAGAAAGGGACAACAGAGAATCAAGAAGGATTTTTCTCAGCTCTATGTGCTCCACATCCAACAGCCCAGCGGGCTCTGCGTGGAGAAGCCAAATTCTTCATGTTCAATAAACCCATGGGTCAGGCCCTCCCTGCACCAAGACAAGAAATCACAGATTGGAGCAGAAATCCCAACATTAATCATTTCTACCCGAGTCTCTTCTGATTTACTCCATGGTCCTCCAGTCCCTGGCATTGAGGTGGGGATGCTGTGGTGGCTCAGAGGATATAAGCAGGGTGAAGTTGGATGGGAGAGGTGGATCTGCTGGTAGACCAAGCTCCAAGAATACAAGATGGGCTCCCAGGCATGCAAATCTTTCTTCAGTACTCGAGCCTGGCTCCGTGGCACCTGGGGGTAGCTGTTAATTTACGTGCAGAACAAGAAAACTCTCCTGGTATGACCCAACCCTGGGGCCCAGGGTGTTAAGAAAACATGAGTTTTGCAAAGTTACTCATGAAATGGTATGAGATGGAAACACTGGACCTGGGTTTGAGGGAGAGGGGACAACATCTGCTTAGTGTCAGCCTGGTCTAGATGAACTTCCCCCCATGCGACTAAACACAGGCTCAGACACTGCCCTGTCCTGGTGAGGAGGAACATAGAATATAGAATGTTTTAGGCTGGAAGGGACCTCTAGAGATCATCTGGTCCAACCTCCCTACACAAGCAGGGACATCTCTACCTAGGGCAGGCTGCTCAGAGCCCCATCAAGCCTGTCCTTGGAACATAGTGATCATTTTTAATACATTTGATGAATATATATATAAATTTTCTGGTCCCACTGCCCTGCCCAGCCTGGCACAGCCCTTCACAACCTGACCACCAACAAATTGTTCCTCAGCTCCAACCTCAACCATTCCTCATGCAACTTGAGGCCCTTTCCTCTTGTCCTATCGCTTGTTGCTTGGGTGAAGAGCCCGACCCCACTTGGCTCCAACCTCCTTGCAGGGAGTTGTGCAGAGCCAGAAGGTCTCCCCTGAGCCTCCTTTGCTCCAGGCTCAACAACCCCAGGTCCCTGCCCTGGTCCTGCTGGCCACACCAGTGCTGACACAAGCCAGGATGCTGGTGGCTTCTTGGCCACCTGGGCACACTCTGGCTCATCTCCATCCGCCTGTCAACCCACACCCCCAGGTCCTTTTCCACCAGGCACTTTCCAGCTGCTCTTCCTCCAGCCTGGAGCATTCAGGGGGTTGTTGTGACCCAAGTGCAGGACTCAGCACTTGGCCTTGTTGAATCTCATCCCATCGCTCCAGCCTGGCCAGATCCCTCTGGACCCTTGGACAAAGCCCCTTCTCAGCTTTCCCCTCTCCATATTTGTTTAATCAAGGCTGGCAGTGCCCGAGATCAGCAGACAAGTCCCACACAGAGCTGAACTGGTGTAAGAAGAGCCCCTCCCAATGCCCAGGTGAAACCCAGCTTGGGAAGACTGAGCTCTAGAGATGAGGTTTTATGGTACCTCTTTTTGGTCCCTTTACCCAGCTACAGACTGCTCGAGGCAGGGGCTGCTTTTCACCCCAAATCTGTACAGCACCAAGACTTCTGAGCCCCTGGCTGGGTATGGTCAAGCCCGTGGAGATGACTTCCCACCCCAGGAGCCACACAGGGATGCCAGCAAGGAAACCCATCCACCCTCTGCTATCAAAAGGAGGCGGCTCAGAGCGCTGTAAGCTTAAGCTGCTCAGACATGACATCAAATATTTAGGTTATTTGGGATTTGTGCTCGATTGTTTGATGTTTCTCTTTCATTCTCAGTAGACCCGGTTGCTATTTTGCCACTGACAATATTCCCAGCAGAAAAGGCAGCTTTGTGAAGGCCCAAACTTCTTCAAGGAGAAGAGACTGTCTGGAAGAGAATGATCACATTTGCATCGCTGCTTTTTTTTGTTGTTGTTCTGAACTGACATCCCCACTCTAGACGCTGGTTTAGGCTGAATTTTGCCTTCAGAGAGAAAAATCCTTGAGATGGTTCCAAGCTGAAGTTTCTGGATTCGAATCCTCACCTAGTCCCCATTTTCTCACTGCAGCTCGGAGACACAAATATTGAAAAATGGCCTTTCCCAAGCCACAGCCTCTTTATTTTCAGATCAAACTCTGCTAAGGAGCAGGAGAGCTGGGAACCAGCTGTCTCAAGCTGCCAGCAATCATTCTGGTAATGGAAATAGCCTCCTCTGCTCTGCAGGGGAGCTCTGGAAAGATCAGGCTCCAAAGAGACGTCGGAATAAAATAAAAAAGGGAAAAAAAAACAAGCAGAAAAGGGTCGTGGTTGAACGTGACTGGGCTTGACATGTGGGTGACCCTCCTCTTCTCCTGTCCCTGGCTTGTGCCACCTTAAGAGACAGGAGTTCTCACTTCAAATTAACTTAATCTGTAGTGTTAAATAATTCATGTTGATTTAAGAAAGCTTTATTTCTAATGGGACACACGTGAAGGCTGAGTTAATATTAGAAGAGGCTGCGGAGGGGGAGGAGACGAGGAATTAGAACTATAAAAAGGTGAATGTACAAGTTAATTGCCTATCAATTATTCACCTGAAGTCTCTGGAAGTAGCTCCTCTGCCTTCCCCATGGCCCCCTTGTCCTGGTTGTCACCAGGTTCCCACCAGCATCTCTGGGACAGACCCTTTCCCTGCACCAGGCTGCAGAACTAGAGATGCAGAGGAGCTTCCTGGGACAGCCTGTGGTATGAAGCAGGGCTGGAGACACCACATCTCATGCTGGGGAGGACCACAAATCAGGACAGGCTTGGGATGTGGTTGCCAAGACGCCAGTGATGGAGAGCAACCACATCACCACCCAGCTTCCCCAACACCCTCTGCTTTCATAGAATCATTCGCAGAATCATAGAACCATTAAGGCTGGAAAACACCTCTAAGATTATCATGTCCTACCATCAACCCAACACTACCATGACCAGTAAACCATGTCCTGAAGTGCCACGTCTACATGTTTTTTGAACCCCTCCAGGGATGGTGACTCCACCACTGCCCTGGGCAGCCTGTTCCAGTGCCTCACCACTCTCTCAGTAAATAATTTTTTCTTAATATCCAATCTAAACCTTTCCTGGCTTAACTTGAAGCCAGTTCCTCTTGTCCTGTCATTAGTTACTTGGGAGAAGAGACCAACACCCACCTCTCCACAACCTCCTTTCAGGTAGTTTAGAGAGCAATATGGTCTCCCCTCAGCCTTCTCTTCTCCAGACTAAACAGTCCCAGGCCATAGAATCATAGAATGTTTCAGGCTGGAAGGGACCTCTAGAGGTCATCTTGTCCAACCTCCCTACACAAGCAGAGTCCCTCAGCTGCTCCTCACCAGACACGTTCTCCAGATCCCTCAGCAGCTTCATTGCCCTGACCTGGACTCCTCCACCCTCCCGGCCCCTCGGGTCCTGCCCACCCTTGGCCACCATGGGCTGAAGCTTCCCAGCACCGCTCCCCTCTTCCCCTCCCTCCTCCTCCCTCCCGGGGAAGCCGCTGCTGCTCTTCAAAGTTCCTCCTCGCTCGGCTGCCTTCGAGATCTGGGAACTCAACACTAATTAACGTGTCTGCAAATCCCAGCTCGGCCGGCGGGGCTTCGAATTCGTTCGGGGTCCCCCGAGTGCCGAGGATCCAGCAGCCAGCCCCGCGGCTCCTCCAGCTACAGGGCTGGCAGATGCATATTTAAACAACACACATCTGCTGGCTACATAATCTCTTGTATTTGCCCTCCCTGCTCCCAGCTTTGATGGGAGACTGGAGGGAAACTCTCCAGTGGCTGCAGCCAAAGTGTTTGCTTTGCAACTTCGCTCCGTTGCTGTCTGATTTTATTTTTAAATTTCGCCAAGTCCTAATCAGCCTCTTACTTTATTTAATTAATACTCCGGCTTAGTTAAACAGATCATAAATTAAGCAGCCCTGCCATGAAAGATGTACCAGGTAGCAAACAGGCCTCCAGTGGCGTCCCAAAGCCCACCTGGCTTGGTCTCCCCTGTCAAACTGATGTCTCCTGCATGTGGAAAAGGCTCCATATCTCCCCAGTCCCACCTCCTCAGCTTTGTTAGATACCTCTAGGAGTTCCTTACCCAGACCATTTGGGCAATAGTAGGAGGGAAGGTGAAGGAGACATGGAGGTGGAGGGTCCTCCAGCTTTGGGATGGGTTAGTTGGGTTCCCGAGCAGTATCCATCCCTCAGACTCAGCTTTTCCCTGCTGCTGATGACACTAATAGGCTCAATCTGTTTGAATGTTTGGACTTCCAAGGCTATGGAATGATCTGTTCCGCTACATTTAACCATGTAGATTTGAAAACAATGTGACAAAACCTTAAATATTTCATTAAAATATGGTGTAGTTCTGCATCTGAGCAGGGAAGTAGGAGTCATCAGCCCTATAAAGCTGTTGTCAGACACAAATGACAGCAGTTGCCTCCCAATTCAGTCTCCATTGGGGGATATCCTGATACCAAGGAAGTGGTAAAGCTGGAGAGAGCAGACAAGGCAGCACCAACACATGCTAAACAACAGAATCACAGAAAACATCTTGATTGGAAGAGGCTTTTCAGATCATCAAGTCTAACTGTGAACTCAGTGCTACCAGGGCACCACTAAATTATGTTCCACCACATCTCCACACCTTGGAAACCCCTCCAGCAATGGGGACTCCACCACTGCCCTGCCCAGCCTGGCACAGCCCACAACAACCCTGACCACCAACAAATTGTTCCTCAGCTCCAACCTCAACCTCCCCTGGGGCAACTTGAGGCCCTTTCCTCTTGTCCCATCACTTGTTCCTTGGGAGAAGAGCCCGACCCCACCTGGCTCCAACCTCCTTGCAGGGAGTTGTGCAGAGCCAGAAGGTCTCCCCAGAGCCTCCTTTGCTCCAGGCTCAACTCCCCCAGCTCCCTCAGCTGCTCCTCACCACACTCCTGCTCTAGACCCTTCCCCAGCCTCATTGCCCTTCTCTGGACACGCTCCAGCCCCTCAAGGTCCTTCTTCCTGACCCCAGGATTCAAGGGGCAGCCTCCTCAGTGCTCAGTCCAGGGGGACCATCCCTTCTCTAGGGAAGGTAATTTCCAGAGAGAAGGTTGAGATTTGATAAAGGAGTTCCCTAGAACTGCCTCCAACACCTTGGCTGACAAGCCCCTTGAGTTGTTGGCAAACCCAGCAGTAGATGACGGGCTCCTGGCCCTGAGAGCCTCCCAGCTCTGTGCTAGCTGGAAAAAAACATTTCCTTAAGGGCTGCAAGGTTCACATGGATCTGTGGATCCTCAGGGATCCTCTCTCTCCAGCCTTGGAGATACCTGGAGCCCCAGGTGAAGTTGGGTGGACCTTCCAACCCCTTTCCCAGGGTGTGAATTATCACTCATACAGAATGTTATCACAGAATGTCAGGGATTGGAATGGACCTCGAAAGATCATCTAGTCCAATCCCTCCTGCCCAACCAGCCTTAAACTTGTGCACAAACACATCTGAAGTGGAAGATGTGCTACCAACGGGCTCCAAAGCCCCAGTTTCTCCTCGACTGGGTTTAAGTTAATGCTACAACTTGAATTTTCTCAGAAGGAAAACACGCTGCAAATACGAGCTGCTGAACATCTTAGGTAAATGTACCAATTAGCAACTACCATGTATAGCCACACAAACATGAACCACCATCTATCCAACACATTCCACAACCCCACAGATAATCAGGCTTTCCTTTTGATCCCTAAAAACACCACTCTGCTCAATCAAGGCTCGGCAGCAGCTCGGAGCTGCGCTGACGTACGCCCGGGTGCCCTGGGATTAAATTAGTTTGGAGATCTTTAGCTCTAATTAAATAACATTATTTCTTTTGTCTGGCTCCAGCAACGGGTTCTGCCGTCGCGACAGAAGGAGGGAGCCCAGGCGAAGGNTCACCACACTCCTGCTCTAGACCCTTCCCCAGCCTCATTGCCCTTCTCTGGACACGCTCCAGCCCCTCAAGGTCCTTCTTCCTGACCCCAGGATTCAAGGGGCAGCCTCCTCAGTGCTCAGTCCAGGGGGACCATCCCTTCTCTAGGGAAGGTAATTTCCAGAGAGAAGGTTGAGATTTGATAAAGGAGTTCCCTAGAACTGCCTCCAACACCTTGGCTGACAAGCCCCTTGAGTTGTTGGCAAACCCAGCAGTAGATGACGGGCTCCTGGCCCTGAGAGCCTCCCAGCTCTGTGCTAGCTGGAAAAAAACATTTCCTTAAGGGCTGCAAGGTTCACATGGATCTGTGGATCCTCAGGGATCCTCTCTCTCCAGCCTTGGAGATACCTGGAGCCCCAGGTGAAGTTGGGTGGACCTTCCAACCCCTTTCCCAGGGTGTGAATTATCACTCATACAGAATGTTATCACAGAATGTCAGGGATTGGAATGGACCTCGAAAGATCATCTAGTCCAATCCCTCCTGCCCAACCAGCCTTAAACTTGTGCACAAACACATCTGAAGTGGAAGATGTGCTACCAACGGGCTCCAAAGCCCCAGTTTCTCCTCGACTGGGTTTAAGTTAATGCTACAACTTGAATTTTCTCAGAAGGAAAACACGCTGCAAATACGAGCTGCTGAACATCTTAGGTAAATGTACCAATTAGCAACTACCATGTATAGCCACACAAACATGAACCACCATCTATCCAACACATTCCACAACCCCACAGATAATCAGGCTTTCCTTTTGATCCCTAAAAACACCACTCTGCTCAATCAAGGCTCGGCAGCAGCTCGGAGCTGCGCTGACGTACGCCCGGGTGCCCTGGGATTAAATTAGTTTGGAGATCTTTAGCTCTAATTAAATAACATTATTTCTTTTGTCTGGCTCCAGCAACGGGTTCTGCCGTCGCGACAGAAGGAGGGAGCCCAGGCGAAGGAGGGGAAGGTGAGAGGGGTTGTGGTGAAGAGGAGTCCCCCCCTCTCCCCACCAGCCACGCTCTGCTTTCTGCAGCATTTGGAGGCTTCTTTCATGTCCGGGCACATGTCAGAGCTCTGAGCTGCTGTGAGGGGTTGGTTGAGCAGAAGGATGGATCAAAAGAAAAATCATCGTTATTGCCGGGGTCAGGGAAGGGAGTGATGGGAGCTGTGGAGGTTTGGGGGTAGGGGGCTTGGTGGAGAGAGAAAAACAAACACAGGGGAGATGAATGACAAAGCAGGAGTGAGAAGTTGTTTTTGTGGAGGTGTGAATGTTCAACCAGAATTTGTAGCTTCATTCGCTTCTTTTGGGCTTCTTAAGACTAATTAGTGTTGACCTGACTACAAGTACTAAAACTCTTAGTTTGTTGCTTTGTTTCTTTCCTAGATACTTTTCAGGGAAAATTAAAAAGATCAAAAAAACCCAAAAGTCAATTTGAACAAACCTAAATACATAAAGAGTTTCACTCTGGGGGCTGAACAGTCAGGGAGCAATACAGAACAAGGAACATCCAAGCTTTTCAAGGAAACCACCATATCCATGAACTTCTCTGATGGCACATCCACTCTGGGAAGTCTGGCGGGTCCAGCCTGTCCCCAGCTCTCTAATGAGCCCTCAGAACCACTCTGCCAGCCTGTCAACAAAGCCAGTGCTACTCTCCCCCACCCAAAACGGGTCTTACGAGATGTTGGGAGTCACCTCCTGTTTGTAACCCCAGGCAACACCCTCCTGTGCTGCTCACGGGTAAGATTAGTCACTGAGAAGCCCACAATGCTCTGGTATTTAAGACCAAGGAGCATCCCCATCGGTCTCTTGATGGATTCATTTCCAGCCCTCTTGATTTAGCAACAAAATATTGTCCAAAAGCCACTCAGGGCAACCACGAGGAGAAAAAGAAAAAGCAAATAACCCCCAAGAGGAGAAGGAGGAGATGGGACTTACCGAGGACAGTCAGCCGGGCAGGTCTGGATCGGATGGCAGCTTGGATGGCCTGACACTCGTAGACAGCATCATCCTGGAGATCAGCTCTCAGGATCTTCAAGTGATGCTCTCCAGATAGATGGTCTCCTACGACCAGATAGCGGGGATAACCTGCAGAGCACAAAGCAGGAGTCAGGAGGGAGCTGGACCACTGAGCCCAAGGATGAGGAGTGTAGAGTGCAGGTCCAGAGCCCCAGATGTCCCACAGCAAACACCCAGGAGCCAGGGACCTTCTTGCCCTCCTTGGCAGACAGCCCAAAAAGAGAGAAAGAGACCTTCCAAATTAGAATAGAATCACAGAGTCATTCTGATTGGAAGAGACCTTCAAGATCATCAAGTCCAAGCATTAGTCCAGCACTACCAGGGCACCACTAACCCCTGTCCCTCAGCACCACAGCTCCACACCTTGGAAACCCCTCCAGGGATGGGGACTCCACCACTGCCCTGCCCAGCCTGGCACAGCCCTTCACTACCCTGACCACCAACAAATTGCTCCTCAGCTCCAACCTCAACCTCCCCTGGGGCAACTTGAGGCAATTCCCTCTTGTCCTGTTGCTGATGGAGGGTTTATTGCCAGTGGTGAAGACCCCAGAACAACAGTGAAGAAGTTGCACGGTTGATTCTATACATATTGCTGGAAAACACTAATTTTAAGTGAAATATTTCCCACGACTACAGGAACGTGTTTGCTTGAAAGCCAGAAACCAGGGAGGGCACCAAGCCCTTCAGGAGCTGCAGCCTCATCCCCCTGAGCACAGCAGTGGTTGGACACGTGCAACATTTCCACTGCTCAACTTCTGCAGAGCACAGGAGACCCAAGGGGGGTTTTCTCCAAGTCAAGCAGCAGCAGAATTCAGAAACCAGGGGAGGATTCGTGTTTCTTGATCTCCGGGGACCTCGCTTTTCTCTGAAGTGCTTTTTCTTTTCCTCTGTTTTTGTTGTTTTTTTTTTTTTTTTTTTTATTTAATACGTATAATTACCCATTTCTCAGCCTCGCCTGAGTGAGCAGTCCCCTCTTCAACTGCTTCTCAAAACTCAGGGCCACAACTTCTCCATATATTAGAGAGCTGAGCTCTCCAGACAAGACCTCACCACACGAAGGGGTGACAACAGCTCCACTGAAGTATGTGCCTGATGGGAACGACTTCCACAATTAAGGGAGCTGGGGCTGCTGCAAGCAGGAGGAACTGCCAGCTTGCATGATACCAGCTCAGCCAGTCATCTAATTAGCTAAATACAAACAAACCCATCATTTGTATTTCTCACAGTTCAGGAGAGCAAATCCTGCTGCTGAGAGCTTGTGAAACAACAAAACCAGGGGAGCGTGCCAGGCTGCCTGCGCCGAGCATCCATCACCAGGGCAGGAGGGTGAGGGGAGCAGCCTGCCCTCCACCATGCCTCTCATGTCTCCAAAGCCAGGGCAAGCTGAGCAGGGCTCTTGGGACCCCCCCAGACCCCTCACCCACCTTCATGCAGACCTGAGAGCAGGAGTATTCCAGGGTTTCACCACAAGCTCATTGAAGGAGCGAGGTTCAACAAGGTGGGACCTGCCCTTGGGGCACAGCAACCCCCTGCAATGCTCCAGGCTGGGGGAAGAGTGGCTGGAAAGTGCCCAGGGGAAAAGGACCTGGGGGGGGTTGGAGAAGAGTCAGAGTGTGCCCAGGTGGCCAAGAAGGTGTTTTGCTGGCTCTCCTTCAAACAACCCTCCACCTACACCAATTTTGTGCTGCTACCCCTATCCTCCTGCAGGTCAACACCAAACTCAGCAACATCCCCTCAGCAAATATTCACCTTTTACATATTCTTCATCTTTTCCTCTTTCTCAAGTGAGCCACTGCAAGAGCCAAAGGGGAACACATCACCAAGAGAGAGCTCAGAAAGTACCTCCAACAGGAACTCTCTCCAAACTGATTGGTTCCTGGTTATATAGTCCTGGCCTCGCCCATCACCCCAACCATGATCACCTGGGGGCAGTTGGGGCCTCACCCAGGTGGGGCAGGTTCTGCCTCTGGGGCCTGAAACCACCTGGGGAACAAAACATCCTACTGGGTTGTGCCTCATCCATAGGTCAACTCCAATCTGGGGCCCACAGCCCAGGCCCCAGCACTTCAGAAGCCACCAGCATCCTGGCTTGTGTCAGCACTGGTGTGGGCAGCAGGACCAGGGCAGGGATCTTCTCTCTGGACTGGGCACTGGGGAGGCCCCACCTCAAATCCTGAGGTCAATTTTGGGCCTCTCCCTCCATGAAGGACCTTGAGGGGCTGGAATGTGTCCAGAGAAGGGCAACGAAACTGGGGAAGGGTCTAGAGCAGGAGTGTGGTGAGGAGCAGCTGAGGGAGCTGGGGGGGTTGAGCCTGGAGAAAAGGAGGCTCAGGGGAGACCTTCTGGCTCTGCACAACTCCCTGCAAGGAGGTTGGAGCCAGGTGGGGTCGGGCTCTTCTCCCAGGGAACAAGTGACAGGACAAGAGGAAGCAGCCTCAGGTTGAGCCAGGGGAGGTTGAGGTTGGCCATGAGGAGCAGTTTCTTGTTGTGCAGGGTTGTGAAGGGCTGTGCCAGGCTGGGCAGGGCAGTGGTGGAGTCCCCATCCCTGGAGGGGTTTCCAAGGCGTGGAGCTGTTGAGGGACATGGGTTAGTGGTGCCCTGGCAGTGCTGGGGGAACAGTTGGACTTGATGATCTTAAAGGTGTCTCCCAACCCAAACAATTCTAAGATCACAATGCACGGGTGGGATAAAGTAACGAGAAGTCTGGAGAACGTCCTTACCTAACTATAATTAGCCAAAAGTAGAGCTGAAGGAAGCCACAAGCACTGGTGGGCTCCTCTGGATTGAAATAAAGACATTTATCCAAAGCACACAGAGACTTTGTTTGTTTGTTCTGAGAACACCAAACCCAGGCACTTTCAGCATTGACAAAACGTTGCAGCCTGTGTTTTGGAAACATGACATTTAGTTCCAAAAGTCACCCCAGCTCAAAGCTAGACGTTCCAAAGGGTCAGGTCACACCTGTGGGAAACCAGCTGCTTTGTTTCAAGCTGGCATCAAAACAGTTTTTATTTGTTCCAAAGTTTCAAGGTTTATGTTTGAGCTGGCTGGAGGGTTTCGTAGCTGAAATGAAAACACTCGTTCTTCTCACACCTTGTGGCTGTTGGGCAGGGAGAGCTCCTGTTCTCCTGGCTCAGGTAGGGAGGTATCAGGACTTACTTGAGAGGTCCCGTCCGACGCCGAGGGCGAGCCCGTCCTTAATCCAGAGCACGATGCCATTGTACTCAGGGATGGCGCAGAGCAGCGTCACCGGCTGCCCCGCGATCACCACCTGGTCCTGGGGCTGCTGCGTGAAGGACGATGCTTGACCTGGAGAGGGGAACAGCAGAGAAGGAGGAGGCTGTCAGAGCTGGCAGGACCTGGGATGTAACAGCTGAGGGTGGTGGGAGCCTGTGCCAGGTTGCCCAGAGAGGTGGTGGCTGCCCCATCCCTGGCACCATTGCAGGTGAGGTTGGCCGGGGCTCTGAGCAACCTGCTCTAGTTGCTGCTCCTGCCATGGCACAAACCCCAGATCAAATTCTTCAATCATTACGTGATTACTTCTCACTCTGACAAAAATTTCACAGAATCACGGAATGTCAGGGATTGGAAGGGACCTCCAAAGATCATCTAGTCCAATCCCCCCACTGGAGTAGGATCACCAAGTTGCACAGGAACATGTCCAGGTGGGCTTTAAACATCTCCAGAGATGTTCTTCCTCCCTGGGTGAAAAAGTGGCTCAGGAAAGGGGTGCCAGGTATTTCCTCAAACTATTTTATCCCCAGTTGTGGTGCTGGTGTTGCAACCATCATGAGCCACAGGCAGAAAAGCACTTAACTCAAGAGGTCCTCTGCTTCCCACCTCACATGCGCTCTGAGATCAGGACACACAGTTAACCTGCTACAAAACAACCAGATGCTGCTGGAGACTCTTCTCCCAGAGCGTAACCTACTGGTGTTTGCTGGGAGCTTCAAGGACATCTGGGGGTGAGAGGAAGTGTCAAACCCACCAGCCATCCAACCCTAGAGCCCAGCTCTTCAGCGTGACACCAACCCCCTGGCTGATGTAGGTGGACCACGTGTGGTGGTTTGTCACCTCTCTCCTCACCCTTCCCCACCCTGAATGCTGCACTAACAATTCTGCAGCCCTTGGGTCATCTCCTGCCGTGGGGAGACGTTTCACACCTCAGGTGTGAGATGAAACTTTTCATTTTCAACAGAAAGGACTCGGAGGCACTATAACCTCTTCCACATGAGGCTTTGATGTGAAAGGTTTGATGTTTGTTGAGAGTGACAGAGCCCTGGAAGAGGCTGCCCAGAGAGGTTGTGGAGTCTCCTTCTCTGGAGAGATTCCAAAGGCACTTGGACATGATTCTGGGCCCCCTGCTGGAGCAGGAGGGTTGGACCAGATGATCTCCAGAGGTGCCTCCAACCCCCACCATGCTGGGATTCTGTGTTTGTTAAGTGCTGGCATTATGTTTTATTTTCACTTTTTGAAATAGATCATCACTCTTTGGCTTGGCCATGATTGAAAAACATCCAAAGTGTTAAATCCTCCTGTTTTATTTCTTTCCAAAATGAGGGCTCTGGTTTTCAGTCAAGCAACAAAATTCTGCCCCTTTGCCTCACTCTGGGGAGACCCCCCTGCAGTGTTGGGGCAGCTCTGGAGTCCTCAGCACAGCAGAGACATGGAGCTGGTGGAGCGGGGCCAGAGGAGGCCCCAGCAATGCTGGGAGGGCTGGAAGCCTCTGCTGGGAGAGTTGGGCTTGTTCAGCCTGGAGAAGAGAAGGGTCCACGGAGACCTTCTTGGGGCCTTTCAGGACTTCGAGGAGCCTGTCAGAAAGATGGGGACAGACTTTTGAGCAGGGCCTGTTGGGACAGGACAAAGGGTGATGGTTTTAAACTAAAAGAGGGAGAATTAGACTAGAGAGAAGGAAGGAATTGTTGCTGCTGAGGGTGGTGAGAGCCTGTGCCAGGTTGCCCAGAGAGGTGGTGGCTGCCCCATCCCTGGCACCATTGCAGGTGAGGTTGGCCAGGGCTCTGAGCAACCTGCTCTAGTTGCAGATGTCCCTGCTCAGTGCAGGGGGGTTGGATGAGATGACCTTGAAAGGTCCTTTCCCACCCAAACCAATCTGTGACTTTATGATACCTTTGATAGTTGGCTCGTTGTGCCACAACCCAGCACGTGTGCAGTGCCCCAGTCTCATGCTGGAAGCTCCTACACTTAAAGCCATTTGAGGCTGATCTGCTGCTATCTGGACACCTTGTGAGCACGATCCTTTGTGTGAGTTATTTGTAGAGCATCTGAGCTGTGCTTTCCCTTTGCCAGCACTTAAAATCTCTCTGGCTCTGGATGTAGGAGGGATCTGGGAAAGAGAGAAGCAGGGAGGGAGGCTGGGCTGTGACCTGCTGGAGGCTTTTAAAGACCAGGGCTCTTGCTGTGCCGTGTGATGGGTGAATTAAAAGCCTACACCCCCCTGCACATCAGCTCGATAACATGGGATTGTAGCACGCTGAAGAAAAAGTTTCTCTTTCAAACCAATTTGTTACAGCAGGACAGTCTCCATGAGAACCACCCGAAATCAATTCAACCCTAATTCACACTAACTCCATTCAATCATTGACTGACCATTAATCCTAAACCAAGGTTAACGTGACACGAGTTCTCCCAACTAAACTTCTTTCCCAACGAGTTGTTTGGCCTTGCCTACAGGGCACAGCAATGAAGCTCCATCACTTCCCACCTCACGCAGTTAAACCAATGTATCCCCCCATGGGAACACCTATAATTCACTTTAGTTCATCATAGCTTCACTTCAACTTGCTCTTAGCCAGCTAAAGACGCCCAAGGAAGAGCAGAAGACCCTTTCTTGATCTCCACTGGTTTACACACAACGGGTTAAAAACCCTGCTGAAATTTTTGCACATCTCCCAGGTGCACCTCAAGCATCATTCTCTCAGTATTTCCAAGCTCCCAGCTCTCCCAGAACCCACCTATTTACAAGGAAATTTAAACATTTATGTAAAATGACAAGGAAATCTGTTTTTCAGCTCAAAAGGCCTTGATGGAAACTCTCAGCATGGTGCTGTGGGTTTATTCCAGAGGAGATTCCAGCTCCTCCTGCTGGGAGAGACTCGCTGGAAGTCCCAGTGACCTCTGATACCAGCAGAAACCTTTGCTCTGCTGAACTAAGATTGAGGAATTTGGTTTTCAAGGGAATTTTGCATTTTATCTATTTATGTATTTTATTTGGACTCATAAAGAACAAGCAATACCAAGATATTAGGGAACAGAAAATGAGGAAGAGAAAATTAGAGAGAGAAAATGAGGAAAGGAGCAGAAAAAAAATGAACATTATCCTTTGTTGTTGTCTTTTTTTTTTTCCTAAATATACATTTTCCACCACTAACTATGTTTTCACAGCTCCCTCCCTAATCTTGACAACTCTTACGGCAGCGCCGGGACGTGGCAAGAGCCCCCCCCAATTGTTTTATCGGGGAGAATTATCAGCCTGTCAGCTGGGAGCTGCGAGAGCCGTAATGAGAAAGCAGAAGCACAAAGCAGCCTCCGTGCCCTCGGAAAATGCCCATTAAGCAGAGGCCTCCGTTGGTAATTGCTGCTGGAAATGAAGCCCCTTTTTTAGGGTGTTTTTTTTTGTTTCTTGATGTGTTTTAGAGAGCGGCTGATGGCCGTGGAAAATCAGAGCAGAAACGTGGCATATGTCTCCTGTCTTCTCCTTCCCTCTGTTTGTTCAGTGTGAAAAATTGTCACTCGAAATCTTTTTTTTCCCCCTCCAAGGCTCCATCTCAGCCTCAAAGTCGTGGGAGAGGAAAGACGAAGGACCTTAAGAGCATTACCTGGCCCAGTCCCTGCTCCGCGGCAGGATCATCTCTCCCTAAATCACAGATGAAAAAAGAAGCTAAAAAAGTAAAAAGGGCTGAAGGCTGAGCTCAACCAGCTTTCAAATCAGCTTAAAGGCTGATTACTGGGTTTAACTGGGTTTGGAAGATCAGAGGCCCGTCCACGTTCCAGCTCTTCGCCGTCTTATGTCTTAATGTCAAAGGAACGAGTAATTTGCAGGGAAAGTTTTAAGGGAGATAAGGTGCTTGAGAGAAAATAACCGAAAATGGGGAGATTGGGAGAGGGTGATTTACAAATGCAGGTTGAGTCATTTCAGCTACAGGAGAATGGGCTCAAAGATGTCAACTGGGGGCTTTTCCCATGAACGTTTACAACACGGTTACAAAGGGGGCTTGACGTGCCGAGCAGGGGGTTGACTCCCAGAGTCAAACAAAACAAGCACCTCAGCGACCGCACAAGATGCTGCCACTCACCCAGACGTTTCCCGTGCTCTGCCCTTCCACTAAACAGGGCATTAGCAAAAAATAAGGTGGATTTTTTTTTTAATTATCCCTTGGCTTCCCAAATCCAGAGCCTTGAAGAGATTGGAGTTCAGGTCACGCGAGACCACCCAAGAGTCCAGGCAAGGTACCTGCACCAGCCATCAGCCACCACAAGTCACATCAGGAGTGGCTGAGGGAGCTGGGGGGGTTGAGCCTGGAGCAAAGGAGGCTCAGGGGAGACCTTCTGGCTCTGCACAACTCCCTGCAAGGAGGTTGGAGCCAGGTGGGATCGGGCTCTTCTTCCAAGTGACAAGACAAGAGGGAATGGTCTCAAGTTGCCCCACGGGAGGTTCAGGTTGGACATGAGGAGAAATTACTTTCATGAACTGGTTGTGAAGGGCTGTGCCAGGCTGGGCAGGGCAGTGGTGGAGTCCCCATCCCTGGAGGGGTTTCCAAGGTGTGGAGCTGTGGTGCTGAGGAACATGGAGGAGATGCACCAAGCAAAACCACAGAATCATTTTAGTTGTAAGAGACCTTCAAAATCATCAAGTCCAACCATTCCCCCAGCACTGCCAGGGCACCACTAACCCATGTCCCTCAGCACCACACCTTGGAAACCCCTCCAGGGATGGGGACTCCACCACTGCCCTGCCCAGCCTGGCACAGCCATTCACAACTCTCGCAGGGAAGAAATTTTTCCTAAGCAAATACTAAGACTCTGAATTCATGGTTGATTTCTTCTTTTGAAAGAAAACGCAAATGGGTATGTAAATGAGATGCTAACCATGCCTCCTGGCCACGTTCCAGTGGCCCAGTCCTATCAGCACTCTCAATTCACCCTTCTGCTGAATGCAGGTTGTCAGCCACAGGTTGACCTGCTACTGGAGATGGGGGTTTGATGTCAGAGAAGGTGTGAGAGGCTCTTGATCTCAGAGCCCCATCTTCTCCTGCTTGCTGGCTTTGCTCCTGTCCCTGAGGAGCTCCTTCCATGCCAGACGACAGCGTGACCTGCTTCCCAGCCCTGCGATCTCCTGTCCTCCTGGAGGAAGCCCTTCTAAACCAAAAGCAGGGGGCACAACTCAAAGCTACTGAAATCCTAAACGGGGGGAACAAAAAGGGGAGAAGAAAGGACCTGCCGGGCACGGCGAGCAGGCAGCAACACCAGCCCTGCTGCCAGAAATCACAGGCAGGAGCCTGATGAAGTCACAAACGTGTCATAAAAGTGTAAGGAACAAAACGGAGGAAAAAAAGAGAGAACCACTTTAGAACTCTTTGTATTTCCTTAATGGATTTCGCACCTGCGGCTCCTGTTGTTCAGGGTTTCTCTGTAGTGCTGCCTTGTTCTTTCAAACAAAGGCTGAGGCTCGGCTGTGTTGGAGACTTCCAAGGGAAATCACACCACGGCGTTCCTCTTCAGACAAGCCCCAACACCCACGCAAAACCAAAAACCCCCAGAAAATGATGGAGGCACCTACACGATGGTGCTGCCAAGGTCACACGGGGTGTCTGTGACACGAGGGGACCTCGAAGCTCCTCCCCTTGCCAAAGCCTGAATTGGTGACCAGCTTTCTAAGCTCTCTGAGGACTCCAATCTGCGTGCACGGGTTCTTGTCGGAATTATTTCAGCTTGAAGCCTCCTGTGTAGGAACCAGCCTGCCTGCAGACAACTCGCTGCAAGAGGAGAAGAGGCAATCGGGAACTGCAGATAGTTAAATTTTCATTACCCAGGAGAAGGAAGTATTGTAGTGAGAAGCAAGGGACTTAGAGAGGGAACAATGACTCATTAGAAATGGAGACACTGTGGCTCCTTTCATGTAAGTGGAGCTTTGAATTTCCATTGTGTTCTCAAAAGAATTAGTCCTTTTTGTCGAGGAGAGGATAGAAGTGGTGAGGGAGGACTATGAAGCTCCTCGTAGAAATATTACTGTTCACAATCACTGAATTGTTGTGGTTGGAAGAGACCCTTAAGATCACTGAGTCCAACCGTTCCCTCAGCACTGCCAGGGCATCACTAATCCATGGCCCTCAGCACCACACCTTGGAAACCCCTCCAGGGATGGGGACTCCACCACTGCCCTGCCCAGCCTGGCACAGCCCTTCACAGCCCTGACCACCAACAAATTGTTCCTCCGCTCCAACCTCAACCTCCCCTGGGGCAACTTGAGGCCATTTCCTCTTGTCCCATCACTTGTTCCTTGGGAGAAGAGCCCGACCCCACCTGGCTCCAACCTCCTTGCAGGGAGCTTTCGAGATCCAGCATGAGGAGCAGTAGGAGAATGATCAAGGGGCTGCTACATGATAACCTGAGCCTACACACCATCCTAGAAGGGCCCCTCTTCAGAGCAAGCAGGTCACACCACCAAGTGCCCTGATGTAAGGTCATGCATTCCAGCCCAGCGCAGGGTTGGTGTCTCAATATCTGATGCCTGGAGATGGAACCATCTCTTGATCACAGGGAGGACTGGGAAGGGAGGGCAGAGATGGCTGCATGCCTGTGCTTTCCCGACAAACAAGAGTTTGTCTCTGCCCCACCTCACGCAGCTCCTGCAATCGATCCCGTGACAAATGGGCTGGTTCTCAGCACTCATTTGAATGGGTCCTCTCTTCCCGGCCAAGGACAACGAGTTCCCTGCATAAGGCCCATCACACTTGAAAGCACAACCCGCATTGATTTTTAGATGACTCGGAGAAGCCAGCAGAGGAACATGCTGCATTATTTACAAAGCTCTCTGGAACTGGCACTCGTGGGGAAGCACGGGGAGAGCAATGGGGAGAGCAACAGGGAAGAGCCGTGCGGGTGGCACCGCTGCTTGGTACCTGCCTCCTGGTGACCTCCCTGGAGAGAGATGCCACCCAGACCAGCCTTGAGGAGCATGCAAGATTGGGCTGAGGGGAGCAGAAAGGAAAGGGACAGCCAAGGGGATTGATCATATGATCACAGCCTGGTTTGGGTGGGAAGGGACCTTGAAAGCTCCTCTCATCCAACCCCCCTGCAGGGAGCAGGGACATCTGCAACTAGAGCAGGTTGCTCAGAGCCCAACCTCACCTGCAATGGTGCCAGCGATGGCACAGGCACCACCTCTCTGGCCAACCTGGGCCAGGCTCTCACCCCCCTCAGCATCAACAATTCCTTCCTTCTCTCTAGCCTAAACCTCCCTCTTTCAGTTTAAAACCGTCACCCCTTGTCCTGTCCCAACAGGCCCTGCTCAAAAGTCTGTCCCCATCTTTCTGACAGGCCCTGGATTTCCCCAGAAAAGGACACACAGCTTTCCTTGTACCTTTGGAGAAGCAAAAGACCTGTGGCTCCCCAGACAGGAGCAGATGAATCACACCAGATGCTATCCACAGGACACACGGAGCAGCACCCTCAAGGGATGGTCACTTGTTGGTGATGGCCAGAACTTGTCCTTCCAAGTACTTTTAGAGGCTGAGAGAGTTGGGCTTGTTCAGCCTGGAGAAGAGAAGGCTCCAGGGAGACCTTCCAGTATCTGAAGGAGGCCTACAAGAAAGCTGGGGAGGGAATTTTTACAAGGGCTTGTAGTGATAGGATGATGAGTGATGGCTTCAAACTGGAAGAGCGGAGATTTAGATGAGAAAGGAGGAAGAAGTTCTTCACTGTGAGGGTGGTGAGACACTGGCACAGGTTGCCCAGGAAGGGTGCAGATGCCACAACACTGGATGTATTTAGGGCCAGGTTGGATGGGGCTTGGAGCAACCTGGTCCAGTGGGAGGTGTCCCTGCCCACAGCAGGGGGGTTGGAACTAGATGATATTGAATAGTCCCTTCCAACCCAACCCAATCTATGATTCCTTTCAGCTTCTTGGAAGAAAAAAAGAAAGGCAGCTTGAGTTCATCCTTTGCAGAAGCTTTCCATTATTTTACTGTTTCCTTGAGGGTAAAAAAAAATAATTCTGTTTGAACAAAAATGTCAGTTTGGCCTTTTTTAGTTTGCCTACATAAGTCCAGCTCACGTGGCTCCTGTACGCTTGATGTTGCTGAATTATTCAATTTGAAAGGGGAAAAAAAAAGCTCAATACCCTTCAGTGAGGGAATGAATCAGCTGTAGGGAAAGGCAAGTGGCAGCTGACATCTTGGTGACCTGGTGTTGGACATGTCCCGTCTTCTAATGCCAAGAGGGGAGCTGAGCTCATACCTTGCTCACCTGCAAACATTGAGGGAGGGACCTGTTGTCCCCTTGAAGCTCCTCAACAAGCAAGGCCTGGCAGTTGCCATCAACCCCAGCCAGCTGCGTAGACACGGAGGAGAAGCAGCAGCTTGTGTTTAGGGGAAGCCAAAGCCCCCGTGATCTTGTTGGGGCTGTTCAGCCTGGAGAAGAGAAGGCTCCGGGGGGACTTTATAGTGACCTTCCAGTACCTGAAAGTGGCCTCCAGGAAGGCAGGGGAAGGTCTATTCAAAAGGGTTTGTAGCAACAGGATGAAGGGTAATGGTTTTAAGCTAGAAAAAAGTAGATATAGGTTGGACATTAGGAATAAGTTCTTAATTATAAGGGTGGTGGATCACTGAACAGGTTGCCCAAAGAGGTGGTGGAGGCCCCGTCCCTGGAGACATTCAAGGTCAGGCTTGATGGGGCTCTGAGCAACCTGCCCTAGGTAGAGATGTCCCTGCTTCTTGTAGCGGGGCTGGACTAGATGACCTTTGGAGGTCCCTTCCAACCCAAAACATCCTATGATTCTATGATCTTGGGTGTGGAGAGCACCAACATGGACTCGACAGCCAGAGCTGAGCTGAACCTTGGCCTCGCTCCGAGCCGCGGTGACATCAGGTATTTTCCAAGCGAGAAGAAACATCAACGTCCCACTGTGTCCACTAAGCAGCTTCAAATGGGAGCCGGGGACATTTTGAATACGAGACGAGACCTTTTAGAAATCTTCTTGTCCATTAGTCACAGATGCAGGAGATCTGAAGTGTGGAGCCTTCTGCTGGCTTTGATACCCACCTGAAATCCCAGCGCTGCTTTGGGAGGCGCTGGGAGCGGTTTGATCAGCGATGCAGAAAGGGCTGAAATGTCACCGGCTGCGCTGCCCTGAGCTCCCAGTTGGGGAAGGTGTAAGAGCACACTTACCATGGGATATTTATTAGCAGCCTCCTCCCAGCTCCAACAATTACCTCGTGTGAGATTTAAAGCCTCTCCTTGGTAGCTGTGCTGATAGAAAACAAACTAACGGGCTGCCTCCTGGGATCAGAAATAAGCTGCCCCCAAAAAGCAGCGTTGGGGTGACCTTCTGGACTGGGTCGTGCTGAATATTCACGGATGGCTCCTGGTCCTCCTGCTTTAACAACTCCTGTGTACCCGCTGCCCGCATAAAGCTGAGCTCATAGGAAGAGCTGTTATCAGAGAATCACAGAATGTCAGGGATTGGAAGGGACCTTGAAAGATCATCTAGTTCAATCCCCATGCTGGAGCAGATTCACCTAAACCAAGTTGCACAGGAACACGTCCAGGGGGGCTTTAAACATCTCCAGAGAAGGAGACTCCACAACCCCCCTGGGCAGCCTGGGCCAGTGTCTGTCACCCTCACTGTGAAGAAGTTTCTTCTCATATTTATGTGGAACCTCCTCTGTTATATTCTATTAGACAAGCTGACAGAGCCAGGAAAAAAACCCTAAGTAACCAGATGAGCTTTGGGGCAGGCAGGACTTCTCCTGGGCTGGAGATGGCAAGTGGGATTAGATGGTGTTTGCTCTCAGGTGAGGCTTTGAAGGGGCGAGAGTGGCAGAAGAGAAGGGTCAGCAGGAGGCAAAGCTCGTGGTGTTACAAAAGCTAATGGCAAAGAGGTGTGTGCACTTCTCTGCACCCTTGGTGAGGACCACAGCCTCGTCCTCAAGCCTAGGCTGGTGGCAGTTAACCTGTGATGGAGGACAAGGTGACCTACAAGCTCTGAGACTCCTGCCAAGGTAGCTGGGGTGCAGGGGTGGTGCTTGTTCTGGCTAGAAACAAGGGCAACAGCACCAGAAGAGATTTCAAAGGCACTGGAAACCCCTGGGCATGGCACTGGTTGGCATCCCCTGCTTGAGACAGAAGAAGCTTTGTTCTCCTGAGTGGAGGAGAAGAGATTTCCTCCCATCGATCCACCCGGAGGGCCCGGCACTGAAAATTGTCAGTGACTCCCAGAAATATTTTGTTATCGGTGCTGCTGAGGAGCCTGTCGCTGAAAAATAAATTACCATTTGCTCTTCTGACAAGGTGGAGCTGGCCTGGCAGGGCTCCACGGCTGGCAGGCTGCTGGGATGAAGAGAAGGGGACGCTTCAGTAGCTCCAGCCAAGCCAGCTTCCTCCGTGGTGACTACAGATGTTGTTCTGATGCTATTTGTAGCTGACAAACAGCACTTGGAAAGGGGTCGGCGGGTCCTCAGCTGCACAGACACTCCTGGGACCTCAAACTTGAATTCACAAAGGAGGAAAAGGAACTTTTTCTTCACAGAATCCCAGCATGGTGGGGGTTGGAAAGGACCTCTGGAGATCATCTGGTCCAACCCCCCCCTGCTCCAGCTGCTCACCCAGAGCAGGGGCCCAGCATCGTGTCCAGACACCTTTGGAATCTCTCCAGACAAAGGGACTCCACAACCTCTCTGCGCAGCCTGGCACGGGCTCCAACACCCTCACAACAAACAACTTTCTCCTGCTCACATGGAACCTCCTGGGTTCCACTTGGTGCCCGGTGCCCCTTGTCCTGTCCCTGGGCACCACTGACAAGAGTCTGGCCCCAGCCTCTTGCCCCCACCCTTTAGCTCTTGATCAGCATTGATCAGATCCACTCTCAGGGGGATCCTTCTCCAGCTCAACAGCCCCAGGGCTCTCAGCCTTTCCTGGGCACACAGATGCTCCTGGTTCCTCAGCATCTCCACAGCCTCCACTGGACTCTCTCCAGTAGTTCCTTGTCTCTCTTGAACTGGGGAGCCCAGAACTGGACCTGACACTCCAGAGGTGGCTTCACTAGGGCAGAGTAAAGGGGCAGGAGAACCTCCCTTGACCTGCTGCCCACACTCTTCTTCATGCACCCCATTTGCCTTCTTGGCAAGAACACGTTGCTGCCTCATAGTTAACTTTTTGTCCCCCAGCACTCCCAGGTCCTTCTTCTTGGAGCTGCTTCCCAGCAGGTCCCCCCTCCCCTGTACTGGTCCATGGGGTTACTCCTCCCCAGGGGCAGGATCTTCCACTTGCCCTTGCTGAACTACATGAAGTTCCTCTCCACCCAACTCTCCTTAAGGATTTTACTCCTTGTGACCTTAAAATCTCTGAGGTGATGCCCCACAGCCCTGGATTCTGTTCAATCCAGGTGCCTCCCCTTAGTCCACCCTTTGCTCCCAGATCGGGGCTGCTCTTCTGAAATACAGCCCTACAAATCTGAGCTCATCTTCGAGTTAGAGGGCACACAGGACACCCATCCAGAGGAACACGAGAAGGATGAATAATCCATTTCACAAACGATTTGGAGATTTCAGAGCCTGGCTCTGCTCCCAGGAAGAGCAGCAACTGGAAGTTGTGCTGTCTACAGGGTGGAAAATTAGACCCAGGAGCTCGCCTTGGGTCGCACCGTGTTTCACTGCCACCCTCGGTTCTCAAAAATCTGTTATCACACGCTTTGAGGCACAGGGAGGCATCAAAATGAAGATTCATTTCAGAACAGAAAACGCAGATATTTCATGCTAAACCTGCTGAAAGCTGCTGCTCCTCCTCAAAATGATTTGGAGCTTGTCTCACTACAGGTTGGTGAGATGTTATATCCACCGTGTAGACCGGAGAATTCATGCAGAGAGTGGTTCAACAAGTCTGTCTAGATGACTTTGTTTCCAGTTTTGGAGGTGCTTGAATGGCCACCACACAAGATGTCATCCAAGAGACACCTTCCCTGGAGGAGAAACACCTCGCTGGGCTTCCAAACTGGATGGAAAACACACAAACAAACCTTACTATCAATGAGAGGCCATTGCCTGCATGAAACATTGACTGTGGGGCTTCTGGAGGAGCTCCTGGCTGGAAGAGCTCCCTGATATTATGGATGCAGCAAGGCCAAAGCTTGTTCAGCCGAGCTGAGACACGGGGTGAGATTGCTCCAGGTTGCATTGCAGGAATTATTGAGGCTGAAGCTGAAGTGGAATGAGAATTAGCAGCTTTCTGCTGTAATTATTGTTTGTTTGGGCTTTTCCAAGTGGAAATGATTGTAAATATGTGCTTTTTTTTTTTTTTTTACATACATTTAGAGTTAAATTAGAGCCTAAAGTTAAGCATATGCAATAGAAACACAAAAAGAAGTGGCAGGGAAAAGGCAGGAGGAGGTGAGAGATGCCCAGATGAACAGACAGGGAGTGGATCACTGGTGGAGCAGGAAGCATTTCACACGTGCCCATCCTCATCACTCGAGGAAGGGGCTTAAAAATTCACATCCTCTTCTATCTATCTATCCACAAAGGCCTAATAAAAGCAGCTCTCCCCTGAAAACTATCCATAGATGCAGGAAAATGCCTAAAAAGTGTCTTTATTCTTTGCCCGGCCATCGTCCCGCACCATCGCCTACAACAACCAGCTCCTGCTTTTTGAGTGGCTTTTACCCAATAAAGCCAAGAGCTGTGAAAAAGGAAAGGAAATGTGAATTCAGGGAATATTTATGGCCCTGCAACTGCTTTATGCACCCCTGGGAGAAGCCCCGGGGACGTGGCTGTGCCTCACCACAGCTGGCAGACCCAGCAGCTCCTCTGCTGTGCTGCTGGAGGAGAAGGGACCTCCTCAGAAGGGGACTCAAGTGTATTTAAACCCAGGGCTTGGTGGTTTGTTTTGCCACCAGCTCCTTCTCAATGGTCCCCACTGCAGAGTCAATGGCAAAACCCCAGTCCAAGAGAAGATTAGCACATTCCAGACCGCTGAGTTAATTAGCAGGTAATGAGAGATGCTCATCAATAAACCCAGCTGCTTCTGCACCCCCTCCTGGGTTGAGTCTCTGTGCCTGCGGGACATCGGAAGCTTTCCATCCCATGAAGCTCTGCACGGCTCACCCAGGAGAGGATGGGATCCCACCCTGGAGCAGAGAAACCCCCCCCACCCTACGCAGGGAGGCAAAGCTTTGGGAGAGGTCCACAACCAGCACCAAAACCCCTTTTCATTCTGGTTCTTGGGGGAGAGGCTTTTCCAGCTCTTGGCTGGCACAGGATTCCTTGTCCAGGGTTAAGAGTGGGCAGCGTAAAGCTGGGAGACAAAATGAAAGGAACTTAAAGGCTCTGGGGAGACTTTCAAGTGGCCTTTCAGAACTTCAAGGGATCTATCACAAAAATGGAGACAGACTTTTGAGCAGGGCCTGTTGGGACAGGACAAGGGGGGATGGTTTAAAACTCAAAGAAGGAGATTTAGACGAGAGAGAAGGAAGAAATTGTTGCTGCTGAGGGTGGTGAGAGCCTGTGCCAGGTTGCCCAGAGAGGTGGTGGCTGCCCCATCCCTGGACCCATTGCAGGTGAGGTTGGGGGGGGCTCTGAGCAACCTGCTCCAGTTGCAGATGTCCCTGCTCCCTGCAGGGGGCTGGACTAGATGACCTTGAAAGGTCCCTTCCCACCCAAACCAGGCTGTGATCCCACTATAGCATTACACTCTCTTACAGCACACATCTCTCTCCAAAGGATTCCCCCTTTTTGAGTCCACAGCTGGGGATGGAAACCCACAGAAGAAAAGATAAATGGAAAAACCCTCTTTGGCAGCTTCAAGCACAGCAAACCTCAAACGCAGGTCCCTTCTCGGGCTAAAATCCTGAGGAATGGGGATAGAAAAGTCCCCACACTCGTACCAGCCACACATTTAGCCTGTGCTGCCTCTGTTCCCGACTTGAGGAAAAGCCTCCTGCCTCCAGCAAGGCAGGAACATAACCTGTTTAAGGCTTTCGAGAGAGACACATAACCATCATCATCATTTTTAAGAAGCAATGTGCAACACGGCACCTCACGGACTCCTATAAATTACTCAGCACCCGGCTGCCAGCTCAGCCTAAGCTCGATATTGCCTGCAGTAATTATTTGGATCAAATGCAGTTTATCTGCTTCATATTTGTATTTCTGTGCTCTCTGGTAACTTATAAATGTCATTGCGGTGTTTATTGGTTATAATGAAACTTAACGGCGTTTGGAAGCCAGGGCTGGGGTTGTGGGGCTGCAGGTTTGGAGTAATCTCTTCATCTGAGGAGCAGGAGGCCCGAAGACTACATTAAATTACCCTGTAGGAAAGGCAGATGTATGCAGGCAGATATTCAGGGCCGTGTATTATTCATCGGAGGGATGACTGGCAATGAGCTGCAGTGCCTGAGGCGACGGGCTCACAGCATCATCACCCCACGACAGCAAGTGCTCCTGTCCGAGGGGAACCAGCTGTCAAGCCATAAGCCCACTCTGGTTTATTAAACCTTCCTGGGGCAGCTCTGTGTGAGGTGAAACGGCTGCCGGGGAAGGGATGTGGTGGGGGCTGCTGGAAAACCAAGAGCTGGGTAAGGGAGCGAGAGAGAAACGGGCTTTGTGAG
Organism: Brachypteracias leptosomus; assembly: GCA_013401335.1. NCBI lineage: Eukaryota > Metazoa > Chordata > Aves > Coraciiformes > Brachypteraciidae > Brachypteracias > Brachypteracias leptosomus. The sequence continues at coordinate 719,191 of VYZX01004807.1, read as the reverse complement.
GCTGGGAAAGGGGATGTGGGGTGAGGGGTGGCAGAGGGTGGCTGGGCAGTGGTGGGACTCCATCAATCCCTCATGCTGAAGGCCCAGCATCAACTTGTCTTGCCTTTGCTTCAGGCGCTGCTCCTTGTTGTCCCTTCTTCTGAATAATTCCCTCCCTTGGTTTCTGCCGCTGTGTGTATTTATAGACTCTGGTCGTGTCTCCCCTTGAGCCTCCTCCAGACTATATAAATTTACCTCCTCCAGCCTCTCCTCTTACAAGCTGCTCTCGAATCCCTGGGCCATTCCTGCCACCACAGCCCCTGTTCTCCCCGGCTTTGCTCCACGCTCCCCGGGCTGCAGGGACCAGCCCCACACACAACACTCTGGTGCCAGCAGAGCTGCACAATTACTGGTGCCTTATTACCTCGGGAGCTGCTGCAGCAAAATGCCCGTGGCAGCAGCCAGGAACATCATTCCCTAAGCTCCCTCCTTGCTGTCAGGAGTTCAGAGGTACCCAGCACAACCATCCAAAGCAGTTTCAACCCTTGCAGTGCAGGACAACCCATCATCAGCACCTCTGGGGTTTGAGATGCTTCTCTTAACATGGACTTCCTGGTGCTTCCACATCTCCTGGCCATCAAAGGTCTCCAGGAACCTGGACCCCAGCTGTCAGTCCAGTGAAGTTTGGTTTTTTGGCTTCACCTGCTTCTCCTGCACAAGGTTGGATAGGTCTGGAAACACCTCATGCTGCAGCCATCTCTCCAAAACCTTCTTCCTTTTGGTCTGAACCTAAGCAAAGGGAGGGATATTCCTCCTGCATTGCCAGGAACCTCTCTGCATCCCAAGGCTGTTGTGCCAAACCACTCCCAATCCCTGAACAACCCTGAGAACACCAATACCTGGAGTTTCAATCATTTCACGCGATTTTAGGAAAAGAAAACAATCCACCAAAATATCCTGAGGAGCAGCAGATGGAGTCCATCGGTCACTTGGCCATCTCTGTATCCTACCACCAAGGTCCCAGCCCTGGCACAAGAGGCTCTCCAGGACAGTTGTCCTGGGGACACCCAGCCCAGGGAGGTAATTCCTAGAGAGGCCAAACCCTGCAAGCAAAGACCTGTTGACGCATCATTCACCAGCCAACAGGAACAGAAAAAGGCCTCGGGAAACTATTAGATTAACCTCATCTGACCACCTAGATTAAACCCAGAACCTGCTATTGGCAGACGTGTTACCTGATGACAACCGACAAGAGAAATTAATCTTCATTACTTGCAATCCTCACACAACTGGCCCTGGAGAACCTCCTGGGAGGACCTCACCATGGGAGCTCATCCGAGACCCCATCTCCGAGCTCCCTCTGAGCAGACAGGAGCTCTGTGTGCTCCCAGCTGGGATTAATGCACCTGCACGCAGCTCCTCACGGCTCCAACCTCCTGTCCACGGCCAGACTGGATCTAACCTTGCTGAAAAACCTCCGTGACATCGATTAATGAGAAGGAGAGGCCTGCACGGGGCCACCTGCAACAACCTTGCCGGCAAACCCTTGGAAGGGAGCTAATCCTGGAAGGACGCCGGGGGTGGGGAGGAGGGGCTGCGGCTCCCGAGCAGCTATCGAAGCAAACAAGTTGACAAATGAGGCTGCCTCTTAATGAAGCCCAAGCCAAAGTCAATACTCAGCCCTTCTATCAGGGCACAGATCAAAGATGGTCTCAAGGGCAAACGACCTTGGCAGGGGCGGGACGGCTGTCACTCGAGGGAGGGGAGGGATGGCACCGACGGGAAGGAGCAGCTCTGGAAGCAGAAGGAGACAAGGGCAACTTGCAGAGGAAGAAAAGAAAATGACTGAGGAGAAACGCAGAAGGCTGGGGGGAAGCTTTTCTTCCAGGAATTAAATCTGGNAGAAGGTCCCCTGGGAGCCTTCTCTTCTCCAGCCTGAACAACCCCAACTCTCTCAGTCTGTCCTCGTAGCAGAGCTGCTCCAGCCTCTGATCATCCTCGTGGCCCTTCTCTGGACACGTTCCAGCACGTCCAGATCTTTCTTGTAAATGAAGATCCTGGTGTTCTTTCCATCCTCCACTATCACCACTGTTCACCTAGAGCAACATCAACCTGGCAAAACCAGACTCCAGAGGCTTTTCTTCCCCTCCCCACCCCTGCTAACAACGGACTGAAACGAGGACTGAGGTTCCTCCATCTATTTTCAAGTGGGGGTTTGGTGGGGGTTAAAATTTCACCTTCAAGTTAGGGACGCTTGGGGTGATTTTCCACCACAGCAAGGACACGGAGGGAAATACAGGGAGGGAGGGAAGAAGGAAAATGCTCTGGTAGGAACAGTACAATGGATGAAGAAATGTCTTCCACAAAAACAAATCAGTTCTCCCACTATCAGCTGATACTTGTAGATAAAGCCTTTGGGTCGTGCAAGGGCCAGTTCTCATCGGACAGCTTAGTCCACCAGCACCCTTACCTCCATCAACATCCACTGGTTCCTCTGAGCCACCACTCCAAGACTGCCCCTTCCCCCAGATGCAGCGATTGGCAGAGACAGGAGCTCTTCTGAGGCCCCTGCAGCCTTAGGACTCACCTAGGGCAGCCCAAGCTTGATCCCAGCCTCACCACTGGCTCTGGACACCCCCCATCTCCACTATTCCAAAGGCTCCCAGGGTAGGGATCGCTTCCCTTCCCATCTCTACAGCACCCAGCACAACACGGACTCCACCCTGAAGTCTCCACTGAAGACTTCTGCTGCTGCATGAGCCACCACCCTTGGACCTCCCTACCACGCTGTCTCCAGAAACCTCCACTGGTGCCTCACCTCCCCCTGCTTCTCTTTGAGAGCTCCTCGACTGAACCTGGTCTAAGCTGATGGCAACAAAGACCTGGCATACTTCTCTCCAGGTCAACCTAAATATTTCATTTAGCTTCTAAAGAAGTCAATTCCTTTCTCTCTTTCTTCCTTCCTTTATTTTACATCTCGAAATGCACAGCGGCTCTCATGAATATTGATGAGGATCATTAGTCACTGAACATTTCACTTCCCTTCCCCTTCCCCCGTCTATATAAAACCTTCATCTTTGTTAAAGGGGAAAAAAAATAAAAAAATCCATCTCGTGTTATATCTCTGGGTGAGTTTTAAGATTAGCTCCATTAATGCATTTATATATTGAGTAAATAGCTACAGAAACAAACACCGGGCATAAAAGACACGTACACAGAGGCCCTAAGATTGGTGCTGCACTGGAGGGAGCTGTCAAGGCTTGGGGTTGAGGTTGATGGGTTGGTGAAGGACCAGAGCAGCAGCCCTGGGTACTAAATAACTGTCGCGTTGGCAGCCTGGCCGAGGGGAATTTCACTCACGCTCCCTCCCAATCCTGCAGGTTTCTGACCGAGCCTGTTCCTTCTGTCTTCATCAACCTCAACCTGAAGGCTGCTAACAGGCTTGGGTTTTCTTTAGTGAATACAGATGGCAGGGCTTGGCCAGACGCAGCCAACAGCTTGGGAAGAAAAAGAGCAGGACCTGCAGCGTTCAACTTGATTCTTCACGACCATATTTCACTGTTTCCCAAGGATGGGAATGGATTTCTGAGAAGGGCTTGAAAAGAAAAAGTTCAGCCCAAGCAAAGATACTTTGCTGGGTATTTTGCAGGCTTTCCGGGCAAATCCCACAAAGTCCCACTTCCCAGGTTGGTTTTGTTGGCCTGGAACACACCATTTCTACCAGTTTGTCCCTAGAGCTGTGAACCACTCCTGTCTTAGATCACACCCACAAGAAAGGGGCTTCATCCCACAGGCTGGAACCACAGAGCAGTGATGGTGTCGTGTGACCTAACGACACGCAGGGAAACCAGTGGGGAATGAAGCTTCACAATTATTTATTGCAGCCTTTTCATGGCACATTAAAGCCACAGGCTCTCTTGTTTCTGTAACACCAGGAGGGTTTCATCCTCGCAACCACCCTACTCAGCTCCCACCCCACAACTTGGCTTTAGAGGGATGTACTTTGAGCTGTGGCCACAGCAAGTTTCTGCTCGTGACAGCACAGGAGATTTACTTCTGTTGGCTCAAGAGCCATTTTAATGGCAAGCCCAGCTGTTTATCAACAGAGAGCGGGTGTCTCTGGGTGGGATTACAAGGCTGCAGCAGCTTTAATTGATATTCTCTGTGATGGGAACTTGGTACTGCTTCATTGCTCCAGCCCATGAAGCTCCAACCCTGGCTATGCCTGCAGAAAATATGGATGTGTGTCTGCCTCCAGGAGAGGGAGGTTAGAGAGCTACAGGAATGGACCCAGGGTTTCCTCACAGCAGTGCTCTGTAGCACTGTGCCCCAGGACTGCCCCCTGAGTGGCAGAAGAGATGTTCTTCCTTTCCTCAGCCTTGGGTAGGGACATGCTGCCACCCTCCTGCCCCTCCCTGAATCAAGGTCTGAATCATTTTCTTGGAAGTAATGACTTCCAGATACTTGGAGAAGCCAGAATCCCAGCATGGTGGGGGTTGGAAGGGACCTTTGGACCTAAGCAGGGGGCCCAGGATCATGTCCAGGTGCCTTTGGAATCTCTCCAGACAAGGAGACTCCACAACCTCTCTGGGCAGCCTGGCACAGGCTCCAACACCCTCACAACAAACAACTTGCTCCTCCTGCTCACATGGAACCTCCTGGGTTCCACTTGGTGCCCAGTGCCCCTTGTCCTGTCCCTGGGCACCACTGCCAAGAGTCTGGCCCCAGCCTCTTGCCCCCACCCTTTAGCATTGATGAGCATTGATCAGATCCCCTCTCAGGCTTCTCTTCTGCAGCTCAACAGCCCCAGGGCTCTCAGCCTGTCCTGGGCACAGAGATGCTCCAGTCCCCTCAGCATCTCCAGAGCCTCCACTGGACTCCCTTCAGTAATTCTTTGTCTCTCTGGAGAAGCTGGAAGCTTCCACACCATGTCCATGCCAGGAGGATTTACAGCATCATCAGAACCTGACTTAAGGGCACAGCCAGACCTGCACATCCAGGTTCTGGTCTGGTGGACACCATGTCAATGGTGTGACCTGCATTGCTAGAGACATCCTGCCCACCAGCAACCTCTCTGGTAGTGTCCCCATGGACTCAGGGGGATGAAAGCAAAGATAACAGCCCCCTGGGCTGCAGGAACAGCTCTGCAGGGAGGGGAAAACTATCACCAGATACACATGCTGGAAGGTAAACTCTGAGAGGAGCCCAGAGGCAGCGACTCCGGCTTCCTCAGAGCCTTTAACTCACACTCCCCCCACCTACTGATAGCTTTAAAAATACACCAACCCAAACCCCACAGAGACACCAAAATATGGCCGGCTGGGATGAGGTCATGTATGACACCTTATCTCTGGTGCATTCTACAAGGTTCTTCACAACAGCTTGTCCTTATGTGCACATTCTACCTCCAATGCTGGTCAGGACCTAAAGGTCCCCACCTGGAGGACTGCTTCCAGTTTTGGAGCCCCCAGCACAAGAATGACAAGGACCTGTTGGAGTGGGTCCAGAGGAGGGCTACAAAGATGATTAGAGGGCTGGAACCCTCTGCTGGGAGGCCAGGCTGAGAGATACAAGTTGGGCTTGTTCAGCCTGGAGAAGAGAAGGCTCTTCTTGCAGCCTCCCAGTATCTGAAGGGGGCCTACAAGAAAGCCAGGGAGGGACTTTTTACAAAGGCCTGTAGTGATAGGACGAGGGGTAATGGGTTCAAACTGGAAGAGGGGAAATTTAGATTGGAAATGAGAAGGAAATTCTTCACTCTGAGGGTGGTGAGACACTGGCACAGGTTGCCCAGGGGGGTTGTGGATGCTCCATCCCTAGAGGTGCTCAAAGACAGGCTGGTTGGGGCCTTGAGCAACCTGGTCTAGTGGGAGGTGTCCCGGCCATGGCAGGGGGGTTGGAACTAGATGACCTTGAAGGTCCCTTCCAACCCAAACCATGCTATGAGTCTATAAAGGGGAAGTGCAGCAATAGAATTCAGCCAGCCAAGATATTCTAAATTCCACCTGAGATCCTGATCAGGTTTATTAACACCTAAGATATCTGAAGTGCCTTCAGAATGCTGCAAAGGGCCAGTGGATGGATTCCATGGTTCTCCCACTCACACCTGTGGGCTGAGCAGCCAGGGAAGCAGCTCCTGAATTATCTTAGGCTGCCACTCAGTGAGTAAAGAAGTATCATACTCATTTATTTAGGACCACGCAGAAATAGTGCTTTGCACAGGGACTGCTGCTCAAATCAATAGATGAAATTATACCCGTAGACCATTAACTGCTACAAAACCAGCCTAACCATAAAACTTTCTGACTCTGTGTCCGATTTATGGCCACACCACAACTGCTGGAGACAACTGGAGCATCAAGGGTGAACCCCTGCTCCTCATCTCCCTCTACTCTGCCCTGGTGAGACCATAGCTGGAATATTGTGTCCAGTGCTGGGCCCCTCAGGTCAAGAAGGACACGGAACTGCTGGAGAGAGTCCAGTGCAGAGCCACAGAGATGCTGAAGGGAGTGGAACATCTCCCTGGTGAGGAAAGGCTGAGGGAGCTGGGGCTCTTTAGCTTGGAGAAGAGGAGACTGAGGGGTGACCTCATTAATGTTTATAAATATGTAAAGGAAGAGTGTCAGGAGGATGGAGCCAGGCTCTGCTCAGGGACATCCAGTGATAGGACAAGGGGCAATGGGTACAAGCTGGAACAGAGGAGGTTCCACATCAATATGAGAAGAAACTTCTTCATGGTGAGGGTGCCAGACACTGGCCCAGGCTGCCCAGGGAGGTTGTGGAGTCTCCTTCTCTGGAGACATTTAAAGCCCCCCTGGACGTGTTCCTGTGTGACCTGCTCTGGGTGACCCTGCTCCGGTGGGGGGATTGGACTAGATGATCTTTGGAGGTCCCTTCCAACCCCTGACATTCTGTGACCTCCAACGGGACAGAGAGCAGCAGGAAGCTGGGAGGTGGTTCCTCCTCCAGAGCATAGGATCCTTCCCTTGGCACCATCCTCAGAAACGTGTGTGACTCCTCAGTGAGGCCTTTACAAGATCCTACATTTCACCCAGTCCTCCAGCTGACCCAACCCAGGCAAAGCCTCCCCTTGCTGCTAAACACAAAGGCAGCTTGTTTGCTGGTTTTCCCTTGGGTTTTGCTGGCATCCCCAACAGGCACACGGAGGTATCAATGAGAGCTCTGCTGATAACAGCACATCTCTAACAGCTCCTCCAGAGCTCCACCCGCTCGCCTCTTCCTTCCCAAGTGGTGTTGTCAGATAAAGAACAAAAGGCTCAATGAGGCTTATACAGAGGATGCCTTCCCCTAATCAATTGGGATCGTGTCTTGGTAGGGAGACGCATGACAACGCTTGGGGAGGGGTGAGGGTCTTTATCAGAGCTGCCAAGCCCTGGAGAGGACAGCACCTTCATGGGTGACAGCAGCAGAGTGAGCAACACAAAGTTTGGAGATCATCTAATAATGGACCCATGGCTGCAGGAGATTTGGAGTCAAGGATCCTGTAGCTTTGGGCAAAACTTTGCAGAAAATCCCATTCCCAGGTTGCAGAATGAGGCAAAGCCTCAGAAGGTGAACTGTCTGAAGATGCTGGAGATGCTCAAGTTCTTTAGGGGCTGTTGAGCTACAACTTGTGCACAAGTGGCCTGAGCACAGGCAATGCTGCTTGAGCTAAAGCAACTAACACCTTGGAGGTCTGGTCCCAAAGTAAAGACCCTTTACACTGCTAGGCCAGAGAACCAAACTTTAAGGTCCCTTCCAAGCCAAACCATTCTATGATTCTCCAGCAGCACAAGGTGCAGCCAGCAGCACAGAGGTTGTTGGTATCTGATAGAGTGGAATCATAAAATTGTTGCAATTGGAAGAGAACTTTAAGATCACTGAGTCCAACCATTCCTCCAGCACTGCCAGGGCACCACTAACCCCTGGCCCTCAGCACCACAGCTCCACGCCTTGGAAACCCCTGCAGGGATGGGGACTCCACCACTGCCCTGCCCAGCCTGGCACAGCCCTTCACAGCCCTGACCACCAACAAATTGTTCCTCAGCTCCAACCTCAGCCTCCCCTGGGGCAACTTGACACCATTTCCTCTTGTTCCATCACTTGTTCCTTGGGAGAAGAGCCCGACCCCATCTGGCTCCAACCTCCTTGCAGGGAGTTGTGCAGAGCCAGAAGGTCTCCCCTGAGCCTCCTTTGCTCCAGGCTCAACCCCCCCAGCTCCCTCAGCTGCTCCTCACCACACTCCTGCTCTAGACCCTTCCCCAGCTTCGTTGCCCTTCTCTGGACACGCTCCAGCCCCTCAAGGTCCTTCTTGGAGGGAGGGGCTCAAACATGACTCCAGGATTTGAGGTGCCCAGTCCAGGGTGATGATCCCTGCCCTGGTCCTGCTGGCCACACCAGTGCTGACACAAGCCAGGATGCTGGTGGCTTCTTGGCCACCTGTGCACACGCTGGTTCAGCAGAGCAAGGTCACGTTTTACAGCACTAAGAGGGGCTGCCTCCACTTTATCCTTGAGCCTGAGGAAGATTCACACTCAGCCTGTGCTGCAGCAGATGTAAAAGTCACTCGCAAGATCCTGATTAAGTGTCCCTATAAATCCCAGCAATTCTGAGGCAGCAACTGCCCGGCTGGGCTGTTAATGGATGTCACAACATGTCACCACGTCTCAGTGCCACACTCTAACAGGACGTGTTCCTGGCAGGAACCCTTTGCTGAACCTGCTTTGAACTCCAGCAGGCAGCAGGAGGGGCCTTCAAGCAGAGAGACATTTGGAGCAGACACGGGCAGCGTCTCTGAACAAGCCACTCTTCCCAAAACAGCCGGGACTCCATCCCAGAGCCTCAGCTGGATTCTCTCCAGGCAGCAAGATGGGGCCTGACAAAGAGAGGAGCCTTGGATTAGTGTGGAAAGGATGCTCAGATTTCGAGAGGGAAAGGGCCAGAGTCCCTCTGCTCTCTGCTGAAGATGGGATGGAGGAAGCAGGGTGGGATTGAACTGGGCACAGATCCATCTACGGATCTCTGAACCTACCAGGAGATCCAAGGCTTCAATATTTAGGACAAGTTTTAAAGCTTAAACCCAGTTTTGGGTTTAAATCCATCTCAGGCTTGGTCAGTCTGTTCTCCCAAGGAACAAGTGACAGGACAAGAGGAAACGGCCTCAAGTTGCCCCAGGGGAGGTTGAGGTTGGAGCTGAGGAACAATTTGTTGGTGGTCAGGGTTGTGAAGGGCTGTGCCAGGCTGGGCAGGGCAGTGGTGGAGTCCCCATCCCTGGAGGGGTTTCCAAGCCATGGAGATGTGGTGCTGAGGGACATGGGTTAGTGGTGCCCTGGCAGTGCTGGGGGAACATTTAGACTCCCTGATCTCAAAGTTCTCTTCCAATTGCAACAAATTTGAGCAGTGTAGGGGAAAGGGACCTGGGGGTTCTGGTGGACAGCAGGATGACCATGAGCCAGCACTGTGCCCTTGTGGCCAAGAAGGCCAATGGCATCCTGGGGTGTATTAGAAGGGGGGTGGTTAGTAGGTTAAGAGAGGTTCTCCTGCCCCTCTACTCTGCCCTGGTGAGACCTCATCTGGAATATCGTGTCCAGTTCTGGGCCCCTCAGTTACAGAAGGACAAGGAACTACTGGAGAGAGTCCAGTGTAGGGCTACAAAGATGACTAAGGGAGTGGAGCATCTCCCTTATGAGGAAAGGCTGAGGGAGCTGGGGCTCTTTAGCTTGCAGAAGAGGAGACTGAGGGGAGACCTCATTAATGTTTATAAATATATAAAGGGGGAGTGTCACGAAGATGGAGCCAGGCTCTTCTCAGTGACAAACAATGATAAGACAAGGGGTAACGGGTACAAACTGGAACAGAGGAGGTTCCACTTAAATATGACAAGAAACTTCTTCTCAGTGAGGGTAACAGGACACTGGAAGGGGCTGCCCAGGGAGGTTGTGGAGTCTCCTTCTCTGGAGACATTCAAAACCCGCCTGGACATGTTCCTGTGTAACCTCATCTAGGTGATCCTGCTCCGGCAGGGGGGTTGGACTAGATGATCTTTTGAGGTCCCTTCCAATCCCTGACATTCTGTGATTCTGTGATTCCATGGCTCTATCCTTTCCCCCTCTTCTCCCTGACTGGATTTTACCCATCTGGGTGTCGCAGCCCCAGCCCCTGCTCAGCTCCATCTCCCTCCTGCACCAAGAGCTGCCGCAGCAGGACCCGCAGCCGCCGTTCCTGCCAGAGCTGCAGCTTCCCTTGGAGGAGCCATTAGGCAGCAGTTGAACAGAGCAACCTTTCATTGACAAGTCACTCGGCCCTTTAAACGATCTCCAAATAGCGTTTTCTTTTTATTGCTTTCTGCAGTTTAACAGCCTTGATTTCAAGTTACTTTGGCTCATGATAAACTCCAGATCTATAGCGCGTCTGTTCTCTCCCTCTTTGGTCTCCCTCACCCACTCCTTCTTTATGTTTTTATTAAAAAAAGATCCAGGAAAACAGATAGCAGATTAAAAGGGAAACAAATTGAAATGGGTCAAATGTATCTTGCTTAGATGACAGCCACCCCATTAGATACTTTTAAACAGAACAAATAATCCGTTCAGAAGCACAAGTGGGCTTTTACATTTATTCTAAATTACAAACCAAATGATTGCAGCCTCAAATGGAAGTGCTGCCTAATTGCACTAATATCTCACTAATTCCAGCACCAAGGAATGGAGGGAAAAATCTTAACGATTTCCACCATTTTACCAATTATTCAATTTAGACCAAGGTGCATTATGCGAACCCCGGGTTGAGCTTCCTTTGCATTCTGTGATCTGTGGCAAGGGCTGGAATTCCAATTATTAATAATAGAGGAACTATAATTATCCTAAGGATGGGTAGGAGATAATTATAAGCCATAAAACCAGCTTTCAGATGCCCACGCAATTCCCTTCCCCTGTCTAGTGGAACCAAACCCTGCAGGCTGGAGATATGCTGAGCTTGAAGACCACAAAACCTCATCCAGGTCTATGCTGCTCAGTCCACAGCTGAGAACACCAGCCAGAAACAGGCAGCTGCCCAGTTCTGCCCAGCCAGGGGCTGGTCTGAACCATCCCTGCTAGTGAGGGCTCTATGGATGCACGAGCCATCATGAGGAGGGCAGGTTGGTGACTCTCCTTCAGTTCAGGCCACGACTGTCATCACTTCTCTGGGCCAACATTGACCTGTGACCCATGTCTGAGGTATGTGGGTGGATCTCACCCTCTTGGGACCTATGTCTTCCCTCAATATGAGGCATCAGAGCTTTGCATTAGTGCCAGCACCTTTAAGTAAGATCCCAAACCTTCTGAAGAAAAGAGTCAAGGTGAGATTCGCAGCTCGGACTGAAAATCTTGTACATCCTCACCCTCCACACTCCCAAGCCTCATGGATTGTCCTATGCTTTATGGCCTTTAGAGAAAAACCTCCTGCCTTGGATTTGGACAGCCCCTATCTGAGTGGATTTCTACAGTCATCACCCAGCAGATCCGGTTTGCTAAGCAACACCTTCTCCCAATTAAAGGCAGCGCTCGTTGCTATGTGGAGCTGCAGCTCTGCAGGAACAGCTGCTGCTCTCGCTGGGCTTTGTGTCACCAACAGAAACACCTTCCACACAGAAAACCACAGAGAGCAGGTTCTGCCTCCAGCCGTGATGCTGTCAGAGATATCTCCACCACGAGCCCCTCTCCTGGCATGTCAGTCAGTGTTTGCATCTACAGTGGATGACACCGAGGAGTCTCCTGCAGGCTGAGGTACAGATTTTAGCCTCCTGTCTGTCTCTAACTGATGGTGTGGATGACAGCGAAGCAGAGAGCAGGGCTACAAGCCAAGCAGGTGGAGTTTGTCCTTCCTTGAGCACAGATCATTAACCATTAGCTGGCCCTGAGTCCTCCTCCTGTCCCTTTTCACCACCCAACCTTGGACACGAGGATGGAGCCCACCCACCTCCCCTCCACATAGTGACAAAGCCGAGCACCGGGTCCAACCTTCAGAGATGCCACCAGCCAAGTGCCTAGGAAGAGAGATGAGGTGCCCTGCTCCACTGCCCTGCACACGGGGAGAGGGTTGTGGGCACCTTCCAGCAGCCGACGGCTGGTGGGAACAGGTGGTGAAGGAGGAGGCTGACACCTCTCAGCGCTTAATCGTTCCCGTTAGTGGCTTCATGAATGGCAGCCAAAAAGTGCCATAATTGCTGCAGCGACGCTCGCTAATGACTCGAGTTGGATCTGGCAAGGAGTCAAAGGCAGGAGAGGAGAAGAAAAATAGCAGAAGGATCGACATCTGAGTATCTGCCTTTGACCACCGCAGAGAGTGGAGAGAGCCCAGCTTGGGACCTGCAGCTATGGAGAGGAAGGGACTGAGCACGACAGGTGAGCAGGGAGAGATCTTACAGCACACCCTTTGTCTCCCCCTGGGAAGGGAAGGGAACGTGAAGGAGAAGAGGGAATAGAAAAGCCTAAATTTTCAGGTTAGCTCAAGATTCTAGTTCTTGAGGGACTGAGGTGACCCACCTCATAGATACCACCTTCCTATCCAAAGCCACCTTGAGCCAGGGCAGCACAAGCCCTGGGAAGAGCAGGGTGCTGGAGCCTCAGCATCATCTCCACCACATGGCACCTGTCTTGGGACACCCGGCCCACAAGCCATGGCTCCCACCAAACTGGGAGAGTTGCTCCCAGTGAGGAATCCAGCTCCTTGGGAGCAAACAGCATCGTCCTCCTCCTGATTATGTAGCTGTTTCTGAATGTTAACAAACAGTCAGCAGCATCTGATTGAGTGGGTTATTAGCAGAATGAAGACAGATGGTGGAGGATTAACTCTAAAGCGTCTTTATTGCGAGGCCGTCATTGCTCTACCTCTCTCTCCCTCTCTCTACAACTGTCACCAGCTTAATTTCACCCTACATCTCACAGCCCTGCACCAAGCAGTCGTCCCAACACACAGATCATCAATCCCAGCAAGGGGATAAGCCTGGAGAAGCTGCTGGAGCAGCATCTTCCCGCCCCCCAGCCCATACACACCCCTGAATCGTGCCCAAATCCAGCACCTTTCCTGGTGTGGGCATCACACCACCAGCCCTGGCTGGTCCGTTGTTCTACAGCTGGAAGAGACCCCAGCACCTCACCCAGACCTGTTTTTTCATGACATAGTTTGACACACGGTGATATGAGGGACTGATCTGTGTCAACTGACACTGACAGAGGCGAGTTCTATGATTCCATGAAAAGGAAGAACGTGGAAGGTTAGGACAAAAATTCAGAGGTGAAGGATTCTACCCTTCAAAAGGTACCTTTCAGAGCCACAAAAGTGATCGAATGGCTGGAACCCCTCTGCTGGGAGGCCAGGCTGGGAGAGTTGGGCTTGTTCAGCCTGGAGAAGAGAAGGATCCAGGGAGACCTTCTTGGGGCCTTTCAGTGCTTGAAGGGGCTTGTCAGAAAGATGGGGAGGGACTTTTGAGCAAGGTTTNCTGACACTGACAGAGGCGAGTTCTATGATTCCATGAAAAGGAAGAACGTGGAAGGTTAGGACAAAAATTCAGAGGTGAAGGATTCTACCCTTCAAAAGGTACCTTTCAGAGCCACAAAAGTGATCGANCTGCTGAGGGTGGTGAGAGCCTGGCCCAGGTTGCCCAGAGAGGTGGTCACTGCCCCATCCCTGGACCCATTGCAGGTGAGGTTGGACAGGGCTCTGAGCAACCTGCTCTAGTTGCAGAAGTCCCTGCTCAGTGCAGGGAGGGTGGATGAGATGACCCTTTAAGGTCTCTTCCAACCCAAAACATTCTACGATTCTAAGTTTTGGAACACTTATTTTGGCTTCTGGCCCTGGAGGACAGCTCAGAAGTGCTCACATCTCCAATTGGTTGTGTTAATGGACATCCATCACTTGCCAGCTTGTAAGTGAACAGTATAATGCTACCAAAGACCCTTGCTGGGCACAGCCACAGAGCATCCATAAGCCACAAGGTTTATTTCACCCTGCTGGGAGAGGTTGCCACGTTGGTCTGCAAGCCCCCAGCCATAGGAATAGCCAAGAGAATCCCTTTCCCACCAAGAAATGATTCCTCCACACTGCCCAGGCCTCCCTCTAAGTCCTCTTGTGCTTCTCTACCTGCGAGAGCATTTTGTAGATGTCTCCGTTAAGTGACAGCAAGGTTCTAATGATCCCTGTAATTACCCATTACCGAGCCCCACACCTCATAATTATCCCATTGCCCACTGCCCACCTCTGCTTTCAGTCCCTTCAGCTGTCCTGTCATTATTAATAGGGATGTTCATTAGCACCAGCCTGCAGTAAAGAGGAAAAGCTCTTGCTTGGCAAAAATATGAAAGGGAAGCTCTCTCCCTCCTCACCCCTGCAAGGTAACGGGTCCAACGAGTCTGTCTCGGGTGCTTTGGGCAGGAAATTCCTGCACTGCCCCTCTGTCGATGTGCAGACATCTGAACACCCCATACAGCGTGGATCCGCACTGAAAGCCACCAAAAACCCGGGAGGTTGGAGGCCTGCAACTGTCATCTAGCGACCACACGAGTCCTGGGCGGTCTTTGTAGCCATGGAAATCCCCCGATCTTTGTTTTTTTGGCAGATTGTACCTTTAAAGCTAATGGTCCTGCAGCCTGCGGGGGCCAGGAGCTCGGCACACACTTTGTTCCCTTCCCCACACAAAGGCTTTACCTTGGGTCTTTCATGTTCCTTTGTTCTCTCCACACAAAGCCTGAAAAGGGGCCTCACTTCGGAGACAGACGTGGGCTTTGAATCCACCGGGGTGGGGACGGGAGCTTCAGTGAATGATCCTAAGGATCAACAGGATGCCCAAGGTGTGCCCATGGTCCTGCTGGCTCTCAGACACCCTCTGAGCATCCCCGGGGTGCTCCTGAACATCTCAGCACAGGTCTCTCCATGAGGTTTGAGGGACAAGAAGGTATCAAGAGAGGGACTGCACCTTCTGACTGCACTCGGACAAGACTCTGCCACCCATCCTCCCAGGGGACAGCCCCTTCCCGTTAAACACAGACTCCAATCAATGTTTCAAAAGCATGTGGTAATTAACAGGCACAAGGTGAAGTCTTGTGAAGTACTTTCCCCATTTGATAAGCTTGGTATCAAGGCTCCTGGGAAATGAAAGGAACCTTTGATCTTCTAACTGATATTTGAGCCACAAACTTGCCTCCATAAGAAGTTTTACCCCATGAAAGTTCAAACACAGTTTACACCCGTGAAAACAAAGCTTTCTGCCAGACCAGACACCCCCATGACTCTGCTGACCTAACACCATCCCACGTGAGCAAGAACCGCCGCAGGACAGGTGATCACACCCTTTGGCCAAACCATTTCCAACCAAAGCTCTAAAAAAGGATTAAATCCACATTCAGATCAAATCTGCAGCCCCCAGAGGAACCTGGCAGCAGCCAAGCTCTCCTCGACACACCCTCATGACCCCCTCATCTCTCAGGGCTCTGGGATCATCAATCCTTCTCTCATCCAGCACCAGAGATGGTGCCACACCAGGGTTTGCTCCCCAAAAGGCAGCCAAGCAACAAAGGTCCCAGAAGCAAAGACGCCAGTTCTGCTGAGCGGTAATAGTTTTTGTTTCATTATTATGCTTTGTAATTATTTATGATATTTCTATAGATTAATCAATGCTCATAAAGTTCTTGGGGGCTGACTGGAATATAAAATAGGGAAATTTTAGTGAGATCCCTGACGAGCAGCGAAATGGTGCCTCTGAGGGATGCAAAAGCACCACAAATGGGTACTCCAAAGGTGTCCTGCTGAGGTGTTACCACCCAAGGAAAATAAAACGAGATGCAGCCATTGCTGGAAGAGCTTCCATGTCACAAACCCTTTCCCTAGGAAAAGACAGTGGATTTTGGATGTATGGAACTAATAAGGTCCTCTTGCAGCTTCCCATGTCCACACTCACTAAGATGTCGCAGAGATCAAAGGGGAAGCAGGATTTTCTCCGCGGTGTGAACAAGAACCTAGGACATCCCTAGCAGGAGCTAAAGAGGAAGGAAGAATGGAAGGTGAGGGACCTGCTCACCTTCAGTCATCCTGCGGTACTTCTCCTTGTACATGAACCCCAGTACTAGGCAGCATCCTCTTCCTGGGAGCCCCAGTTCTGCAAGAGAAGAGAGAGCGACGTTAGGAGACGAGGCTGGGGACAAGAGCGAGCACACGGGGATGCTGCAGGGAGCAAATCCTGCTGGTCACCCAGCTTGGCTGGGGGTCCCCCTCTACCTAGACTTGAAGGGGCTTGTCAGAAAGACCTTGCCCACTTCTGAAGAGCTCCTCTCCACCAAGCTGAGGGGCTGAGCTGCATCTTCCTCCACATCAGTGTATTCCAACAACACGGACCCTTTAATCCCTTTCTCCCTTAGCGGGCAGCAAAGGAAAACGGGAAAAGGCCCTTGGAATGCAAGAGGAGTCTGGCTTGGAGCATCTTGCTCTTTAGCAGCAAGGAGGTGACCCTACAAGCAGCAAAGTGCCAGAGTCTGAGGAGGAACATGCCTTTGATGCCTTGATTTCTTAATGGGGCTCTCTGACTATCGGAGCCAGAGAGAGCGAGATCTGAGCCTGGGTTTTTTCCTCGCGCGCGGCAGAAAGCTCTAGTTCTTCAAACAAATCCTCCTGTGTCACAGTGGAGAAAATTAAGGTACCATGTCCCTGATGCTGCCTGCGGACCTGCCGAGCTCCTCGGGGGCTTCTGTGCTCCGCGGAGCCCCGCTGATCAAAGCCCCTTTGATGTTTACTTAATGTGGCTGCGGACTCTTTAGAGCCCCGCTCCGCGCCGGGGAAGGAGCGCTCGGGGTTGTCACGAAGTTGTGCCACACGTGAGAGGGGAAGGCAGAGAAGCAGAGGGTGGAGAGCACGGGCACAGCTTCAGAGCAGAGGGAGAGCTGCCTGGAAGCCCTGGCTTTGGGGGCTTTTTGAAGCAAACTTGGGGTTGAACCCAGAAAAAAAGACTTCTTTTGACCCCAGGATGCTCAGGGCACACTCAAGACTATTTAAGGTTCAATATTAAACAGGGCTCCGCCTTGCAAGAAGCTAAGGACCAACTAAGGCTCCCACCAGGGAGGACATCAGCATCTGACCAATTTAAATCATAGGTGTAATCCCACTGAAGTTGATGCTCAGACAGAGTAAGTCTTGGAGTAAGCTGAGATTTAATTGTCCCCTCTAAATTGCCAGCCAAGGTGGTGCCAGGAGAAACATGTGTCTCCAGAGAGTGTCTCACTTCACCCACCCAGGATGACTTTGGGTGGCTTGGCCATAAAAGACTGTGATTAACTCAGATGTAGATGGCTAAAGATGAGACAAATCAGGGCAGATGAATCAACCACCCACATCCTCAGCAGTTTCTTGAATCAAAGTCCTAATTAACAGGAAGGGGTGAACACCAACCATCTCCCAGCTTGGATGCAAAGATGGAAACCAGCTCTCTTGCTCCCCAGCATGGAGTTGATGTGATCTATCACAATCTGCACAAAGCACACAAGAACTGCAAATACACTACGAAATGTCTTGAGGAGTATAAGATGCCTTTGATACTCCCAAGGGTCTGCAGTTTTAGCTGAAGACCCTCAGCACAGGTTGCCTCCCTTAGCACTGCCTGAGAACTAGAATCAGAATGGTTTGGATTGGAAGAGACCATTGAGTCCACCCATTCCCCCAGCACTGCCAGGACACCACTAACCCCTGTCCCTCAGCACCACAGCTCCACACCTTGGAAACCCCTCCAGGGATGGGGACTCCACCACTGCCCTGCCCAGCCTGGCACAGCCCTTCACAGCCCTGACCACCAACAAATTGTTCCTCAGCTCCAACCTCAGCCTCCCCTGGGGCAACTTGAGGAAATTTCCTCTTGTCCTATCAATTGATAGGACCTTGCTGAGATTTGAAAGGGATTTCCATGATGTCTGTGGAAGCAGATTCTGCCAAAAGCCTCTGGGGCCATTTACACTGAGCCCATGGAGCAGGCGAGAAGTGTTTATGCCTTTATTGATAGGAAAGCAAAACCACATCGATTCCTATTGAGCCTCCAACGAGCACCAAGGTATCAAAGCGTAATTAAAACAAGACAATCAGATCAGTGTTGCACGTGGCAGTCCAGCCACAGTGGAGCTGAGGAAGGCAGCATCCCTATTGTACTAGTTCAGACCTGCATCATACAGCCCAGCAGCTTTGTGGATGCTGGGTGGGTTTTTACTGGTGTGACAGGAGCTGTTGCACTCTCCAGGGACCACAACCATTGTCAAGAGCATTGTGAACCAAAGCAAGGGATTGTCAGGGCTGAGCCAAGCAGGCTGGGCACAGAGGAAATCATAGAATGGTGTGGGTTGGAAGGGACCTTAAAGATCACCTAGTGCCAAACCCCTGCCCTGGGCAGGGACAGCTCCCACTAGACCAGGTTGCTCAGAGCCCCATCCAACCTGGCCTTGAACCCCTCCAGGGATGGAGCATCCACAGCTGCCCTGGGCAACCTGTGCCAGTGTCTCACCACCCTCACAGTGAAGAACTTCTTCCTCATTTCTAATCTAAATCTCCCCTCTTCCAGTGTGAAGCCATCACCCCTCATCCTATCCCTACAAGCCCTTGTAAAAAGTCCCTCCCCAGCTTTCATGTAGATAATTGGAAGGGCACAAGAAGGTCTCCCTGAAGCCTTCTCTTTTCCAGGCTGAACAAGCCCAACTCTCTCAGCCTGGCCTCCCAGCAAAGGGGTTCCAGGCCTCAGATCATCTTCATGACTCTCTGGACCCACTCCAACAGGCCCATTTCTCTCCTGTGCTGAGGACTCCAGAGCTGGATGCAGTAACTCCAGATGAGGACTCACCAGAGCAGAGTAGAGGAGGAGAATCACCTCCCTTCACCTACTGGCCACACTTCTTTCCATGCAGCCCAGGATGCCACTGACTTCTGGGCTGCAATTGCACATTGCTGGATCACCTTGAGCTTTTCCTCAACCAGCCCCCCCAAGTCTTTCTCCTCAAGGCTGCTCTCAACCCCCTCATCACCCAGCCTGGATTTGTGCTTGGATTGCCTTGACCCAGGTGCAGGATCTTGCACTTGGCCTTGTTGAACTCATGAGCTTGGCATGAGCCCACCTCAGCCTGGGTTTATTACCTGTCTGGAGCCTGGATCACACCCTGGTACAAGTGTCTATCTTCCATTTCCATCCCCGAGGGGTGCTATAATTAACGTTTATAAAAGACTTTGATATCCCATGATGAAAGGAGCTCTACAAGAGCACTGCATTACAATAATTCATACCATAAATTTGTGAGAACATGCAAAAAAAAAAAAACACTTTATAGCTAAAGGCACCTTTAAATACTTCAGAGTGCCTTTAAAAGGTAAAATACTTCAAGATGACTCTGACGCCTAAGGAGGTCTCACCACTTCATGGCTTTTAGTGGCTACCTAAAGCTGGAATAGTTAAGAAGATACCCAGCATTTCAAATATTTTGGCTTTAGGGAGGCTGCTGAGACACCACTGAAAAGAGAACATTTTAACCCCTGTGTGTCCTCCACCCCCAAAACAAATCCCACCTGTCTCCTGAGAGTGGGAATGATTTCTCCCAGCAGAGCAAAACTATTTACAGTTGAGGTTTATCACCCCAAGAGCTTTGAAGAAGGGTGAGTTGAAGTATCTTGTTTGGAAAACATGTGGTGGAAGCACCAAAAACGTGCAGAAGAGCCACTCAGACACAGCACAAGCAAGTTCACCCCACATGGTGCCAGCATTAGCAACAACAAAGCAAAGCCAGTTCAAAGAAGCAAGAGTTCAGGGTCTTCTACAAAGGGAATTTTATGCACAGACAAGGCAAGTTTGCTGAAAAAGAGAGTTCTCTTTGCTGGCCCCAACTATGGAATTCTCCTGCTTTTCAAAGGATCGTTTTGGTTGGAAGAGACCTTCAAGATCATGGAGTTCACTTGTTAACCCAGCCCTGCCAGGGCACCACTAACCCATGTCCCTCAGCACCACAGCTCCACGCCTTGGCAACCCCTCCAGGGATGGGGACTCCACCACTGCCCTGCCCAGCCTGGCACAGCCCTTCACAGCCCTGACCACCAACAAATTGTTCCTCAGCTCCAACCTCAACCTCCCCAGGTGCAACTTGAGGCCAGTTTCTCTTCTCCTATCACCTGGAAGAAGAGCCCGACCCCACCTGGCTCCAGCCTCCTCTCAGGGAGTTGTCGAGAAGGTCTCCCCTTGGCACCACTAACCCATGTCCCTCAGCACCACAGCTCCACGCCTTGGCAACCCCTCCAGGGATGGGGACTCCACCACTGCCCTGCCCAGCCTGGCACAGCCCTTCACAGCCCTGACCACCAACAAATTGTTCCTCAGCTCCAACCTCAACC